>ML783611.1:523644-545265 GCA_009831015.1 Picea engelmannii | reverse complement strand
TAATCAATGGCTCATACACAGAATACACAGAGATCTTTACCGGAAACCCTCAACCGGGAAAACCTTTCTTTTTCATTATATCGAATTTCACCATTCGCCATACAATATATACAATATTTTTAGGTATTCCGTAGATACCAAAATCCTAATCCCTTAATCCGGGATTAATTTACAAATCAGCTAAAAATAGCAAAATCCGCTAAAAATAGCAAAAACCGCCCGGTGCCGAACGCTCCGCGTAACCAGGGGAGGGCATACCTGCCCCCCCCTGGGACCCCCCTAGGAAAGCGCCCGACGCACACGACAGAGCCACAGGTGAAGGGATCGTCAGACGCAGTCGTCGTATCTGACGCACCCACACACACACACATGCAAAGAATATAACACATACCCAACACTCTAGACCAAATCCAAAATTAACCTTATCTTATTTACATCAAAATTGAAAAATGACTATAGAAAAGAGACATAAAAACCTAAAATTTAATGAAAACTTATGACTCAAAATAAAAAATGAAATGATTTTGATAATTGCAATTCTATGCTATGACATTTGGCTCGACAGAGGATGGCATGCTCCCTGTGAGCTGCCAAGAACATGCATCTTCAGTGCCTTATCCAAGGGATATGGGGTCATTATTTAAAGCAAACAAAACAAGATAAAACTAATATTTACAATGAAAGGAAAGCCACTCATGGATTTAAGAAAATTATTTCTTCAGAAAATGCCCATTAACTAGGCCAACAGAAAATTGAGTATCTTCTAAGCTCTGGAATTTGAAACTGTTATTTTGCAAAACTTGAGAAATTTTGAAAGGACAAATCCAGAAGGCTTTGAATTTACCATGTTTACACTTGTCTTTCCTTTGTGCATCCCATTTGAGCACCAGGTCTCCCAGCTAGAAATCTTCTTTCTTTACCTTCTTGCCAAAATCTTGCTTGATCTTTTGTTGATGGCTCTGTGCTTTATCAAAGAGTTTCTCCCTGGTCTGTTGTATTTCCACTAGATGATGCATCCTCCTGATCATATCATCTGACTCTCCTTGTTGGTCTTGAAGAAAATTTTCCACAGGTAATGCAAGTTGAGAAGGAAAAACAACCTCAGTTCCATAGACCAACTGAAATGGAGTAGTACCAATTGGTCTCTTGGTGGTTACTCTATCTTCCCATAGAGAGAACTTCAACTTGAATCCCAAGACTTTTTGTTATCCTCCAGCAGTTTTTTGATGATCTTTACTAGACGTTTGTTAGAGGATTCTTCCAAGCCATTACCTTGAGGGTAATAAGGAGTAGAGTGAATAAGTTGGATCCTAAACTTTTCAAAAAATATGACCAGAGTTTCAACTTTAAAAGATGGAGCATTATCATTCATAATCTTGTTACGATATCCAAACCTTCACAAAATGTCTTCCATGAAGCCAATGACTACTTTATGTTTTGCATTTCTTGTAAGAATGGCTTCTATCCACTTGGTGAAATAATTAGTGGCAATCAGGATCCAACGATGTTGGCCACTTGAAGCTGGATGGATTTCTCCAATGAAATCTAATCCCCATTGCTGGAAAGGACAGGATACCATTATGTGCTTCAAAGGAAAAACTTTTAGTTGTTGCTTGCCTGAGAATTTCTTACATTTATCACAGGCCCTGATCTTTGCATAGACATCAGTGAATGAAATAGGCCAAAAGTACCTAGCTATGAGTATTTATATGCTGTGGTCCTCCAAAAATAATGAACTCCACATAGGCTATCATGAAAATCAATCATGGTTTTCTTTTCCTCATCTAGGTCCAAGCATCTTAAAATAACCCCTACAAGATCCTTCCAATACAAAACATGATCAACAATGCACAGTATTTGATTTCTTTGAGCTTTAAATCCCTCACCTTAGTTTTCTCAAGTCTAGCAGGGGGCTGCAATGCCTATAAGAAATGGATGAGGTCCTTTTACCAACTACACTTTGTCAATTTAGGACTGATTTGTGAGTTGTTGCTAGCATTATCAGTCTGTTGATATACATAATCTGCATTCATGAAATTGACCCCAAGTGCCTTATAATTTGATTCAGCTAACAATCTAGATAAACCCCGCCCTTTCACCAACTTGGTAGGTTTCATCACAAGACCAAATTCCAAAATTTTGGAAATCCACTTACTTCTCTTTCCATCTATGTCAGGCTGAATTAAAATTTATTTAACAGAGGTTGAAAGGACATAAGCAATAATCCTAGAATGTAGAACATACACTCTAAAATCCTTGAGGGCTTTGACCAAAGCATAAGCTTGCTTCTCCATGATGTCATACCTGATTTCAACATCTCTCAAAGCTCTACTGAAAAAACAAATAGGTTTGTCCATCCCATCTGATTTTTTCTGAAGGAGGACAACAACCAATGTGTCATGTGAGGAAAAAGAAAATATCATCAATATCATAAAGAAATAGGTTTGTCCATCCCATCCGGCTTGCTATGGCTCTTGGCATTCACACTTGTTTGGCAAGCTATGGACTAGGACCACGACTATGGGTTTCACAATTGTGCAGGCTAGTTCTCTCTATTGAATTCAGAAATGGCTATGTTCTTTGGAAACGATGAGTTCTCGAGCGAGTTCTCAGGACCTTATACTTGGCTTAACGGGCAAGTTTAGCAATAACTACTGTTCATTATGACCATATGGATGCAAGTGGATATGAGTTGTCGGACGAGACATTTTAACGGGGTAAATCTTATTGGGCAATTATGGCATTTAGTTACGTGCATCAGTGGAATAGGGACGTGGCCGATTTGAGACGTTTCCGTTTGATGCATGGGTATCCCAGCGCAAACTCGGATGACATATTTTCATTTCGCGGATTTATTGCTCAACTGACTGTAGGTGGGGTACCGTAATGGTCATAAAGGTTGTGACTAGACTGGGTTTGTGTGGCACATGGAATCAGATCGTATTCGGATTTGTCCTCCCTCTGACCACAAAGGAGGTCCCCGTCATATTAATGACTATCATTAATGGATTCTCTTATGATTTGGATCCTGCACTGCTGAGTTGTTAGTTTTGTATCAAATAACACTTAAATAGAAAATGAACTATGTGTCATGGCGTAAGACTGCACACATCAACTTTATTAGCTGAATTTACAAAATTTCAGAAAAACTCAAATCTAACTATTGTACAAGCTTCTTCGAACTAGAGCAACAGTCCCCTTTTCTCAGTTTTGAGACAGATAGGGCTTTAGGCGAGAGTTTTTCACCCATCTTGGCCGCAACACACCATCCAGTTGCACGAGTCTAACTACTCCTAAGGGTCAGATCTTCGCAATGATAAATGGTCCCAACTAGTGCATGCACAACTTGACAGGATGATTTTGGTATTGAATATCGTAGAGTAGAACCTTGTCTCCTTGTGTAAATGCCTTGGTCTTAATGTGCCTGTCGTTCCAAGATTTTTGTCTTGATTTTTCCATTGACTAATGGAATTCTTCTAGAAATCCAGTCTCCTCGAGTTCTTGTAATGCCATAAGTCTCTGTGCAATGGATTCCTCTTATGACATATGTGTGATTTGTGCAATATATAAACTTGAAGTGAGGAATTCTATAGGCATCACTGCCTCTCTCCCATAAACTAGATGGAGCAGTGTGTATGTGTGGAGTTTCTTTGTGGTTTTTCTATAATTCCATAGTACTGTTGGGACTCTGTCAAGCTAATCCTCTCAGTTTTTACAATAGACCTTTGTCAACCCTCTTTCTAGAATCTTATTGAAGGCTTCGACTGTTCCATTGGCCTGTGGGTGGTAGGGACTGATTTTATGGTGTTGAATCAGGAATTCTATTGTAAGCATTGCTATAGTGTTACTAATGAAATGAGCTCCCTGATCGCTGGTTAGGCTCCTAGGACATCCAAAACAGGTGATGATATTCTCGAAGATGAACCTGGCAGAAGTATTGGTCGAACAGTCCTGAACATCTGCTGCTTCATCCCAATGGGTAAGGTAGTCAGTTGTGGTGATGATGTACCTAGCCTTTGAATGCTTGTTGTAGGGTTAATCGATCCAATGAAGTCAACTGCCCATTTCTCAAATTCTTGTAGAGCTCTAACTGGTTGCAGTGGTAGTTTGTCTCATCGGGATGGCTTACCCACTCGTTGACAAACATAACATGATCTAGCATACACTTTTGCGTCTTTGAAGAGTGTTTCCCACCAAAGTCCTTCCTGGAGAACTTTCTGTGTAGTGGCCTTTCCTCCTACATGACCTCCTGCAACTCCACTGTGGCATTCCTAGAGGATATCCTATCTTTCATGATCCAGGACACATCTTCTCAGGATATTGTCTAGTCCTAGTTTATACAACTATCCAACAATTAGTTGGTAATCTGCTACTCTAACAACCATGTGGTGTTTCTAGGTTGCAGAATATGTTTCTGGGTAGGCCCCTATACTTAAGAGGACTGCTATGTCCTCCAGGTACTCTGGTATGGCCTCGACCCGGAACAGTTCTGCATTTGGGATTTGGTCGTCTACTCCTCCGCCACTTTCCCCTGACTCTAATCTCCTCTGTGCCTTTCTTTCTTTGAATAACTATTGGGCTGACCCATTCTCCTTCTTCTACTATAAAGATGAGTCCTGCTATAAACATCTTATCTATCTCCTTCTTGACCTTCTCTTTTAATCTAGGGTTAAGATGGTATGGTCTATGTCTCACAGGCTTCGATCCTAGTTTCAGTTCAATTTTCATCTCTCCCATAACTCCTTTGATTCCCTTTAACTCTGAAAAAGTATTTGGGAATAGATCCTCATATTCCCACAACAAACTCTGTATTTTTTGATTGGTTTTCTCATCCTAGTAGTCTCCCACCATAGCTATCTTGGGTTGCTCTACAGTTCCTATGTTGATTTTGCGCAATTTTAATGGGTGATTGTAGGAACTATCAGTCTAGCTGGGTATGGTGTTTTTGATTTCTTTGCTCCCCTCTGTCTATTTGATGGATAGGTTTCTCATTTCCTCTAAGTAATCTAGGCTTTCAGAATCTCTTCTAATCTGATAGCATTCTATTGGTTTCTCAGATGAGGCCAGGTGAAGGTTGGTCTGAAGTTCTTGGTTATGTTTAGCACATACCACTAAATTTGATTTCTGATTACCATTATTTGTAAAAAGAAATTCTTTAATCTTTTGTAGGACTAATTCAATCTTAGGGTACTTACTTGTAAATGAGAAGTCCTTGCAAAAATGACCTGCCAGTGCTTGTCAGTCACTAGTCTGTCTTCTGGTTTCCTCTTGTATGAACCAAGATTTTGGGATTGGACCTAGAGAGTGGAGAAATACCTAAACCCAGAAGTGAGAGGGTATTCCCACAGCTTTCCGCTATGTTACACACTGTTCAATATGCATTCTAGGATCCAATTCTCCGTTGAACAGTTGTGCGACTTGTAGATCCATCTGCAGATCTGATTCCAACTTCTCTTTATTCTGGAACCTATACTTGATAGCTTGCTTTACCTCATCCTAGGTTTTGAGTAAGGATTTATGATTAGCCCACCATATGGCAGGGGTGTTCTGAAAGGCTACATCTAGTACCAAGATTCTTTGATCTTCAACTACATTTTCCTACATAATGATTAGAAAACTATCTAGTTCTGAGGTGCCATCGTATATTGGGTGTTGTCTAAATTCGGTCCCAACCAATATGGTTACTCTGACATTTGCACATATTCTTGAGAATATTTCGTACGAACCTTGTTTCCAACTGTCAAAATCCAGCTCTGAATCTCTGTCTATTGATTGTATGCTTCTCCAGGTTACTGATCCATCAACAGTAAGATTTATGTAATTGTCTCTTGTTCCTGCTGTTATGGTGTACAGTTGGTCCAAGTCTTCTCCTTCCATATTATTGTCTATTGCCTCTATATACTTGGGTCCTGCGTATGGATCCAAAGTTTGAACTACCTTGATTCCATCATCCTCAAAGTTCATGGTGTATCTCTTTAATTCAATGACTGCATAATTGTCATAAGCCCAATCGATGCCAAGTAGTGCAGGGTAAGGGTCCTTATCTCCCATGATCTCAATGACTTCAAAGTCATCCACTGTCTTTACTACTGCAACATCTATTACCACATTCTCCAATCTTCCAATGGGGAAGATACAATATTGGTTTTCCACTCTTAACTGAATTGGGGAATATGTCATCTTAGGTTTTCCTAAGGCTTCCCAGGTCTTCTTAGGCAGGATGTTCACATTGGATCTTAGATCCAACATGACGCCCTTAATCTCAAATTCATATAACTGGGCTACTAGTCTGAATTCTTTTTCAGTTCATACTTTTCTTCGCTGCACTCTCTGGGTACTCTTCTCAGGAAGAGTGGCCCTTATTCTTGCTTCTAAGGGTTCTTCATTCCCTAAAACTAGGTATAGTGCATTGCACAACATTTCTGTTAGTTGATCATTCCCCAGAATGTCAAAGAATAACTGAAACCAAAGGTCAACTACATTTTGAGGTTGCTCAGGTTGTTTCAGTATGACTACAGGGTTTCTGGGTGCAGGGGGTGAAGCAGGGACTTCTTCCAGCTTAGGATAAACAATACGATGTGGGGATTTCTCGTGCATCTCAGGGTTAGGAATATTCTAAAATACTTCTATGGCATATTTAAATAACAACTTATGTTTTAGAGGGTCGTACCTGTCTTCTTTAGGTGCTTCTTTCTGGATATGAGGTAGAGTATCAACATTGAATCCTGTCTTTGCTCCTCCTCGAGTAACAATATTAAGTTTAGGCAAGTGTCCCTTAATGACTCTCTTAATTTTTGAACTAATGAGGTTAGTTCCTCATTGTCATACTCTATCTTCCCATTTTTCAATTAATTATGGGCAGTCTTCAGTTGCATGCCCGTTGGTTCTGCAATGAGAGAACCATGGTCACCTTGGATGAGGACAGTCTCTAGCTAGGTGACCCTACTCATCACAGTTATAACATCTACTTGGCCCTCTCCCCCCAGTTCTTCCTCCTCTGAATCTCCTCTGAATCCAACTCCTTGACCTCTTCCTAATCCCTAAGGGTTTTCATTCACCCTGAATGTTGTTTAGTCTAAATTGTCTGCAAGGGCATCCAATGCTCTACATTGATTCGTAGTATGCATGGTAGATGCGCAAAATTCATAGTGCATTGTATTTGGTACTATCAAATATTTCTACATGATGGGGCATTGTCTTGGCCCATGCCCATGGATTCAATAGATTTCACAATACTCAATTTTTGGTGCTTCTTGACCTCCTGGAAAAGCATGATACCAGGTGGGGTTATGGAGTGGTAAGTTCGTCGGCACTTGTGCAACTCCTCCCGTGGGTCCTGGTGGGGGTACCATCCGATTCTGAGGAGGTCCCACTCCCCTTATTCGCAGAGATTCATTCACGATATGTCCTTCTGTATAACATCTAGTGCACCAAACTTGTGGTCTTTTTGGTTTGGGTATCGTCAAATCTTGAATCTTCTTTGTATGCATCGATATATTCCCTTTTAGTTGTGCCAAATTCGCATATGTTGGGGGTATGGTCACTCTCAGGCTCCCAGGGTATCCCACCATGGCTTCAATATTCATTGATTGTTCAAAGGCGTCTATTAAAGTGGCTATCCGTTGTTACGTTAGTGGAATCCGAGTCAGAGGTAGCAGCCCCTGAATGTACCACTCCCTTTGATGTTATTCGTGGATTGGATGTGCCAACCTCCCTATAGCATCTTTGAATTTCTAGATGTATTCCCATGCTGATTCGCCTTCCTGTTGTTGGATCTCGCGCAACTCAGACAAAGCCTATTGTTCTGACTAGGGTAGTTTGAACTCTTCTATGAACCTTGTCCATACCTGGACAAGAGTGAAATCTTGACCCTTCATTGCTAGCACTCCTAGCTCAATGATCTTCACGTACCACTTGAGAGCACGACCCCTCAAGGTAGTCTAGAACTCCACCAACTTATTCACATCCAAATTCCCTTTGGATCTCCAGATTGCTTCACACAAGAACCAATGTTGTTCAATGTCTTCATGTCACTTACCCCAAAATTCTGGGTATCATGAAATCAAGCCTCCCGCATGGCCAACCATTGTTGATATTGTAGTTCTTATCAATATAAACCCTAACGGTCCTACTTACGATCTACCAGGGGGTCCCAATGTCCTCCATGTACTTGCACTTCCTGGTTCTGATTGACGAACTAATTGTACTGGAACAGAACTATCATGAGAAGGTAGTATTGAACTTACCACTTGTATAGAATACACTTGGGGTATGGCTGATTCGGGGCTAGTGCCACTGGCTTCAGGGCAGTTTTCTTTTATCCGTGGGGTCTCATTTTCTTCCACTGGGAATATCTCTTCGGCCAGATTCTCGATCTCTCCTGTTATCGAGGCTGAATCTTCTCTCTCTTTTTCAAGATTCATGTCGGCTTCTTCCTCTCCTACGTCTACACCTTCTCCTTCTTGTCCAACCTCATGGGGAATTCTTTCTCTCCATGCTTCTCTCTAATTTAATTTTTGATTGGTCAGTCGTTCCTGTCTTCTCATCTTCTGCAACTCTTCCATCTGTCCTTCCTTTACTTCTCTTGATCCACCTTCTTTCCTCAACTTCTCAGACTATCTTGTTGCTTTCTTGATCTTGTCGTGCCACCACTTCTCAACTATGGAGGCTCTCTTCAAGGCTCTCTCATCTCTCAAGTCTTTTTCTCGTTGTTTCCCCCCCATTTTTCAAATAATCCTTCCCCTCTCTCATGCCATGACTCTAACCCCGCCTTTCCCTACCCCAAGTGAGGGTGTTTACACTACCATATCTATTGGGGACATAGTCAAAATCCCCTCTTCCATCAAGAAAACATTAATCCACAAGGGGATTTCTCTCAACAGTCTTCCCCTTGCGTCTTTCTTGAAAATCGCCTCTGCTCGCGAAAAATATTGGTGATTCTCAACTGCAAATTCGATTATATATCCTTCTAGGGTGGTACTGACCCAGAAATCAATCGCCCGCGTGACTGGACAATCCATCCTCTGAAATGTTGCTATATTTTCGGTGTCCCAAGCATAGATCCTCTTGACTCATCCTTGGCACTCTGGAGCTTCTTGGAGACTCTTTATCCAGTGGAAAAAATCTTCTGGGAATTTAATCCAGAAAATCTCATACTGGTCGCTCGATCTTTCTGTGTAAAATATTTCTTCGCGAGAGTCTTCCACCAGTTTTCCCCTCAATTCCGCTTCTTTCCATATGAAGGAATCAAAGTTTCTTTCCCACCATTGGTTAATACTAGATCTGTGTATTTGCAGAAGCATTCTCCCTACAAGTTCCCTTTTTACGCAAGTCCCAGAAACATAACCATTTTTTTGGCGCAAGTTTGATCAAACCATGGTCCTTCTCAGGTTACCAACAAAGGTACCGAGTAGTCTAAAGAGTTAGAATTTTCATCTCCTCTGAAGAGAAGAAGTCTCACCCGAAGCACTGCTGAGACAATTAGATAGGGAAGGGTAAGGAAAAGACTTAGGGGGATCCATAAAACCGTTAAGACTCATCTTGATCTTGCACATGAGACAAGAACAAATCTGAATCTTAAGTATGCAAGAATTGAACCTACTTAAGTTATGAACAAGCCTTTAAACACATAATCATCAAGAAGAACTCATAAACCATAAGGAAATATTGTAATGCATAAGTAAAATACACAGAGACACATCATTTTGAAAATTTTGGTCCGTCTTCATATTAGCTTCAAAATCTTTCTTTGGTTACAGACTCATAAATACTTAGTAGTGCTTTGTACAGACATTTGACTTTGTGGCACAAACCCCTGGACCCTCAGGTCGAGGTCCGTGTAGGATCACTCTAAATCTTCCCTTTGAGTCTAATTGACTCTTCGATTCCTCCTTGAGGAATCCCACACACATACAATGGTGTTTTCCACAGGTCCGTATGAATTGAGCCTATGTGAACAAACACTAGGCACCAACTCTAATCCTCTAACCCACAATGTGATCGCGCCTTTCACAATTTTGGAACTTCGGATTTCATGACTTCGCGACTCCTGTTGCCGAGTTTCTCGACCCTTCAACTGTCGAAAGCTGAAATGTCGATTCGCCGAAATATTTATCGCGCCTTTCTCCCTGGTTATATCGTGTTTCGCGATTTTGGGAATCTCGAAACAAAGAACCCCGCCTCCTGATGCAAAACTCCCAAATTTCAGGAATTTCGAACTTCGCGATTTCGTGAATCCTGATGCAAAACTCCCGACTCTCCAACCTACGAAACCCCAAAATCGGTCAATGAAGATGACTCTTCCTGACGACAAGTATGCCACCTGTCGCTTCACTGCCCTCTATTCCTGACATGAATTCTTCTGCCCCTTCAAAGCTCTGAACTCCAAAATGCGAGTCCACGAGAGATCTGATGGCCCTCGTTGGCTTGGATCTAATGACCCTATTTCTCCTGATCTTATGATTTAGAAAACACTTTCCGTAACTCCCCTTGCTTCTCTGCAAGATCTAACGGCTCTCGGATCTTCAGTACTTCTCCACAAAGAATTCCATCCGTTCGTTCCTTGCTTAAAGACTTCTGCGAAATGAACCAGTGTTCTCTTCGCTGGAACTTGACTTCTGTAAAATGAATTTGCTCCGTCTCTCCTTTGATTACTTCAAAGGCACTAACCCTCCTGAGTTTTCTTGCAAACTCGAGTCTTCAAGAAGACTCATGTGTTCACTCCTTGTGGCAACCTTCAAATACTTCTAAGTATTTGAACTCTCGACTCTATACATTCCCTGCAATAGTAGTCCTTCAATTCACTCTTGGTTGATAAGTTCTAAGCTTTCAACCAGCCTGCACACACCTTACACAACTTCTGTGCTTCACTTGCAATTCTGCTGGAATGAGAACAATGATATCCCTCCTATGCTTTCAGAGATAAACTCTGGACCCTTGTCAACGCACTCCTTGTGGACGCTTCCACTGCACTCCTTGCAGGAAATTCTCCCACTCAGGAAGAGAAACAATTGAAACTCATTCTCTCTCTCTTTTAGACTTCAAACATTCAACATGAAATCATACATTCACAGTACCAAAGAAAATTCATAACAGAGAGAATAAACAACCATAAGTATATCATTCAGCATGTATACACAGAAAGCATCATAACACCATGAGTCTAAATCAAAGATCTTTGTATTAATTCAAACTTCTGTACATGGATTCTTCCCTTACCCCGCTCTCTGCTTCTTCTCTATTCTCAATAATACAATTCATAATAATGTTACAATGATACAAAGGTGAGGGTGTCTATATTCGGTTTTCCCTCCTACGCTCCTTAAACTGACTAATCTTCATTCAAGCCTACCTACTTTCATTAACCACGCATAAATGCCTCTACCTACTCTAGATGAGAGTGAATCGCTCATGATCTGTTTACAATATGTAAGTGCTCTTCCTCTTAACTAGTACATTTAATATCCACTCATTTAAACTTTCAAAAGCATTTCATCATGTGAAAAAATGTGTTGGTGCTTTTCCCAGCTATCTTCCGCCTTCACACTCGCTTGCTGCTAATGATGCTCCTACATCATACTCCCTCGCTTGAAAATTTTCATGGACTCCTGTTCATGAGCTCTTGCATGGTCTGTCCATGCTTCTGAATTTCTGCTTTATCCTCCCAGCTGGCATATTCAACTGGATGTCCCTTCCACTTGACCAAGTATTCAAAATATTATTTTCTCCTAGTCTTCCTGCTGACTCTCTTGTCAAGTATACTTTCCATCTATGGATTTTCAGCAACAGGCATTTGTTTAGTACACTGAACCTCTGTCTGTTCATCTTCTACTCCTGCTTCTTCATCTCTGTAAGTGTACAAATCTGAGATGTTGAATATCGGTGAAATTCTGATCCCATCGGGTAATTCAATATCATTTGCTTTTTCCCCAAATTTATTCACGACCTTGCATGGTCCAATCTTCTTCATCTTCAGTTTTTTATATGTTCCCCTTCGGAACCTTTATTTCCTCAGATGTGCAAGAATCAGATCACCAACTTCAAACTGAAGTTCTCGCCTGTGTTGATCTGCTCTACATTTGTACTCTTGGCTTGAATTTTTCAACCGCTCCTTTACTCTGCTGTGAAGCTCCCTCATCGCTTCTACAAAATCCTCCTCACTAGCACTCCCGAATTTAGCTTGTCCCGAATCTTTCAATTCATAAACTCCTCTTGGCTGCATTCCATATACAATTTGGAATGGACTCTATCATGTGCTTCTGTTGAACGAGTCATTGTAAGCAAATTTCGTCTGTGGAAGAATATGATCCCACTTATTGTGGTGTTCAGTCACTAGGCTCCTCAGTAAATCTCCCAAGTTTCTGTTCACAACTTCTGTCTGCCCATCCGTCTGAGGAAGATAAGCTGAGCTAAACGACAAAATTGTCCCCAACTTCTTTCATAAAGTCCTCCAGAAATGTCCAATAAACTTGGTGTCTCGATCTGAAACAATACTCCTTGGTAAGTCGTGAAGTCTGATAACTTCCTTGAAAAACAGGTTCGCAATATGAGTTAAGTCGTTGGTTTTCTGGCATGGTATGAAATGTGTCATCTTTGAAAATCTGTCTACTGCCACAAAGATTGAATCAAATCCTCTTTGCGTCCTTGGCAGCCCTAATACGAAATCCATGCTCACTGCATCCCACGACCTCTCAGGTATGGTTAATGGCTGGTATAACCCTGTGTTCTGCCTTTTTCCTTTTGTGTGTTGACAAATTCTACATCTGTCCACAAATATTTTGACATCTGTCCTCATCCCTGGCCAAAAATATGAGCCATTTAATTTTGAGAACATTTTGTCATGACCAAAATGTCCGACCAATCCTCCACTATGTTTTTCTTTCAGCGTATTCTCCCTCATGGAGCATTTTGGAATGCATAATTGATTGCCTCTAAATAATAATCCATCCTGGATCATATATTCGGTCCACTGGCTTCTGTCCCTGAGAATTGGATTCTTAGATTCCTCATACGCCTCTTTAAAATCTGGATCATCTCTGTACATTTCTTTGAGGTTATTAAAACCCAAAGTTTTGACTCTAAATTCCTGCATAAGCAAACATTTCCTGTTCAAAGCATCAACAACCTTGTTAGAAGTTCCAGAAATATGCTTAGTTACAAAAGTAAAATTCTACATGAATTCAACCCATTTAGCATGCTTTTGGTTCAACTTTTCCTGTTGAGTCACGAATTGAAAAGCATGATTATCATTGTACAAAACAAACTCTTTAGGAACCAAATAATGTCTCCATTTCTATAGTGCTTGTATGACTGCATAGAATTCCTTGTCATATGTTCAATATTTAATCTTTGCTTCATTCAGTTTTTCGCTGAAGTATGCGACCGACTTGTCGTCCTGGCTCAAGACCACTCCAATTGCAAACCCACTTGCGTCACATTTGACCTGAAACGTCTTGTTGAAATATGGCAACACCAAAATTGGTTGTTCAATAATCTTCCTTTTCAACAGATTGAAACTTTTCTCTGCTTCTTCTATCCAGTGAAAAGACTTATGTCTTTTCTTCACCATGTCCATCATCGGTGCACTAATTCCACTGAAATTTCTAATAAATTTCCTGTAGAAACTAGCCAATCCATGAAAGCTTCTAACTTCAAATATACTCTTCGATGATGGCCAATTCTTAATCACTTCTACCTTATCCAGATCCATCTTAAGCTCATTTTCCGAGATAACAAAACCCAAATAAATGAGTTATGTCCTCATAAATGACGATTTCTTCATGTTTATCAACAACTTATCTTGCTGTAATCTTCTCATCACTGTAGCTAAATGTTTCAAGTGTTCAACTTCTGTCTTGCTGAAAATTAGTATATCGTCAAGATATATGATGACGAATTTCTCGATGAACTCCTTCAGGACTTCGTTCATCAATCTCATGAAAGTACTAGGCGCATTTGTTAAGCCAAATGGCATAACAAGCAACTCATACAACCCCTCATTCATCTTGAATGTTGTCTTCCATTCATCACCTTCTCTCATTCGGATTTGATGATAACCGATTTTCAAATCAATCTTTGAAAAATATTTTGCTCCACTCAAGCAATCCATCAAATCATCCATCCTTGGCAACGAAAATCTATATCTGATGGTAATCTTGTTAATTTCCCTCGAGTCTGTTCACATTCTCCAGCCTCCATCTTTCTTTGGGCTGAGCACTGTTGGAACAGTGCATGGACTCAAGCTCTCTCTAACCAATCCTTTGTCCATTAAATCCTGGACTTGTCTCTTGACTTCTTCATTCTCATGCGACATCAATCTGTACGCTGCTTTGTTTGGTAAATTAGCTCCAGGTATAAGATCGATGTGATGACTTATACTTTTGATTGGTGGCAATGAACAAGGTAGTTCGTCCAGTACTATATCAACAAACTCTTCCAGCAACTTCTGGATTTCCTCTGGTAAATAATCCACTCTTGTACTGGTCAAAACAATTCTAGGCTTCCTGACCACAACAAATTGTGTGTCTTCCTTCTTCTTAACCTCATTAAGAAGTTCCTTCCCACTCATGAGAAGTACAGTGTTGCTCACTTCTAGTTTCGTTTCTTTATCCTTAATCGGAAACAACATGTGAGTTCTCCCATTCTTCTCCAGGGTGTTTGTGTTCTTTCTCCCATCATGAATCACATTCCTGTCATATTTCCATGGTCTACCTAGAAATAGATGACAAACATGCATGGGAATGACATCACATAGTATTTCATCCTTATATCCTCCTATTTTAAATTCAACTAAACATTGTTTAGTGACATTTACCTGATGTCCTTTTTGTAGCCATGAAACTTTGTATGGGCTTGGATGTTCAATAGTCTCCGGCTCCAGATTTTCTACCATCTTTGTAGAAAAGATATTGTCTATGCTACCACTATCCACGATAACTTTGCATACCCTGTCTTTGGTCTTGCAAGAAGTCCGAAAAAGTCTGTTCCTTTGGGATGGGTTCTCTGCCTCTTTCTCTGGCCTTAAGAAAAAATTTCACATCATCAGTGATCTTCCGCCCTCAGCATCTTCTGCCTCAACATTCCATCTTTGTGCTTCGGCAATGTGAGTTTCACCTCCTTCTTTCTTTCTATCTGGACATTCATAGGATTTGTGTCCATTTTTCCCACAGACAAAGCATTTCACTTCACTGTCTCTGCCTCTTCCTCTTCCTCTGGTACGAGGAAAAGTGTTTCCATCAGCATATTTCCTTCCCTATGAGCTCCCTCCTCTCTTAGGTTGAGTTTGAGGTTTCTTCCCCTCTTCTTTGGATTTCTGAGTTCTATCTTGGGCAATTGTTTTTCCTCTGGCTTGAGTTCTGCCTCGACCTCTCTGACCTTGCTTTTGGCTCAGCTTCTCTTAAGCTTTCAGAGCCATCTAATAAGCATCCTCTACATTCTGAATGATCATCATGCTCATCTCATCCTGAATGTCATATCTCAGACCATTCATGTACCTGGAAACCTTTTCATCATCGTTTTCCCAATGACCCGCTCTGATGTATATCTTGTAGAACTCTTCAGTGTATTCTTTCACTGACATCATCTTCTGTCTCAAATTCTTCATTCTCCGAAATAGAGTAATTTGATAATCCATGGGTATGAATTTGGCTTTCATCTTCACAACCATTCTATCCCAACTCTTGATTTTATGCTTGCCTTTGTAGCGTTTGTCATCCTGAAGTTCATCCCACCATAATGTTGCATGTCCTTTAAGTCTAGGAACAACATGTTTAACCTTTTTTTCTTCCTCGACATCCTCATAGTCAAAATATTTATCCAGAGCTCTAATCCAGTCTAGAAGCTCTTCAACGTCCAGGTTTCCCTCATACATGGGAATCTTCATTTTTGCACTAGCACCTATCCTTCCAACTGTCTTGAATAGGCATTCATCTGTTGCATCTTCAACTACAACTTCTTCTCCTTCATTTCTAGCTTCATATTCACTTTCAGCCTCGCTGATATCCCCAGCATTAACTGTGTGCCTCTGTGTTGTCCCCATGGCATCAATCCTGGCACATAGTTCATGCATTTCCCTTTCCACTGCTGGATCAAGGATTGGTCTGTCTCTTCTTCTCAGCGGCATGGCTAAGAAATATTACCCTATTTCTCTACTACAGAAAAAAAAGAACTTTTTCTGTGCTCTGATACCATGTTGGCGCAAACCCCCAGACCCTCGGGTCGAGGCCCGCGTAGGATCACTCTAAATATTCCCTATGAGTCTAATTGACTCTTCAATTCCTCCTTGAGGAATCCCACACACATACAATGGTGTTTTCCACAAGTCCGTATGAATTGAGCCTGCGTGAAAAAAAACTAGACACCAACTCTAATCCTTTGACCCATAATGTGATCGCGCCTTTCGCAATTTCGAAACTTCGGATTTCACGACTTCGCAACTCCTGTTGCTGAGTTTCTCGACCCTTCAACTGCCGAAACCCAAAATGTCGATTCGTTGAAATATTTATCACGCCTTTCTCATCAATTATATCACATTTCACGATTTCGTGAATCTCGGAACAAAGAACCCCGCCTCCTGATGCAAAACTCCTGAATTTTGGGAATTTCGGACTTCGCGATTTCGTGAATCCTGATGCAAAACTCCTGGCTCTCCGACCTATGAAACCCCAAATTCAGTCAACGAAGTTGACTCCGCCTAACAACAAGTATGCCACCTGTCGCTTCGCTGCCCTCTATTCCTAACATGAATTCTTCTGCCCCTTCAAAGCTCTGAACTCCAAAATGCGAGTTCACGGGAGATTCGATGGCCCTCGTTGGCTTGGATCCAACGAACCTATTTCTCCCAAGCTTATGATTTAGAAAACACTCGTCATAAATCCCCTTGCTTCTCTGCAAGATCTAACAGCTCTCAGATCTTCGGTACTTCTCCATGGAGAATTACGTCCGTTCGTTCCTTCCTTGAAGACTTCTGCGAAATGAACCAGTGTTCTCTTCACCGGAACTTGACTTCTGTAATATGACTTTTCTCCGTCTCTCCTTTGATTACTTCAAAGGCACTAACCCTCTTGAGTTTTCTTGCAAACTCGAGTCTTCAAGAAGACTCCTACGTGCACTCCTTGAGGCAACCTTCAAATACTTCTAAGTATTTGAACTCTCGACTCTGTTCACTCCCTGCAACAGTAGTCCTTCAATTCACTCTTGGTTGATAAGTTCTAAGCTTTCAACCAGCCTGTGCACACCTTGCACGGCTTCTATTCTTCACTTGCACTTCTGCTGGAATGAGAACAACGGTATCCCTCTTGAGCTTTCAGAGATAAACTCTCGACACTTGTCAACGCACTCCTTGCGGACGCTTCCACTCCACTCCTTGCAGGAAATTCTCCCACTCATGAAAAGAAACAATTGAAACTCATTCTCTCTCTCTTTTAGACTTCAAACATTCAACATGAAATCATACATTCACACTACCAAAGAAAATGCATAATAGAGAGAATAAACAACCATAAGCATATCATTCAGCATGTATACACAGAAAGCATCATAACACCATGAGTCTGAATCAAAGCTCTTTGTATTAATTCAAACTTCTATACATGGGTTCTTCCTTTACACCGCTCTCTGCTTCTTCTCTATGCTCAATAATACAATTGATAATAATGTTACAATGATACAAAGGTGAGGGTGTCTATATTCGGTTTTCCCTCCTACGCTCCTAAAACTGTCTAATCTTCATTCAAGCCTACCTACTTTCATTAACTACGCATAAATGCCTCTACCTACTGCAGATGAGAGTGAATCACTCATGATCTATTTACAATATGTAAGTGTGCTTCCTCTTAACTATTACATTTAATATCCACTCATTTAAACTTTCAAAAGCATTCCATCATGTGCAAAAATGTGCTGGCGCTTTTCCCAGCTGTCTTCCGCCTTCATGCTCACTTGCTACTGACAATGCTCTTGCATCACTCTGGACTCCTATCGCAGAGTTCCAATTCTCATACAAATAGGTTGATTACATTACAGACTCAGGACTTTTCTTGACTCAAATTACAACAACCAACAACTAAAACTCGACTGACTAACTGAGCAACCCTTTTACAATTATGTTCAGCCCTATATATAGCTAGGTTGTGTCTTCCATTTCGGCTTGTGTGCTTCCTTGTTCTGTTGCAACTATTTTTTGCTTAGTTGGCGTTGCACTGTCTTTCGCAACTGCTTTTGGTTGCTCTTTCTCGCTCTGATTTATAGCTTCTTTTGAATCTTGCGCAACTCATGTTCAGTCAAAACTTGCTCGATTTCTTATCCCAAAAATGAAGGGCCCAACAATTTACATCAAAATTGAAAAATGACTGTAGCAAAGGGACCTAAAAACCTAAAATTTAATGAAAACCTATGAATTAAAATCAAAACTGAAATGATTTTTGACCCTTGCAATTCTATGT
Source organism: Picea engelmannii (assembly GCA_009831015.1). Taxonomy (NCBI): domain Eukaryota; kingdom Viridiplantae; phylum Streptophyta; class Pinopsida; order Pinales; family Pinaceae; genus Picea; species Picea engelmannii. Next base: position 526,825 of record ML783611.1, on the reverse strand, counting down.
GATAACACATCCTTTCAATTGTCCATCTAAGAAGTATCAACACTTAACCATTTTTTCCATCTATGTGGACTCATGGATTCATGGACGTACAATTCTATACCTCCTCTTAATAACCCCATCTGAAATCCTCAACACTTAGTCATTCTTCCATCTACGTGGGCTCGCGGAATCTCGGACTCACAAATGCATAATTCTTCCTTTCATAAGTTCTCCTGAAAAGTCTCAACAATTAGCTTATTTTTCCATCTATGTGGAATCACAAACTCGCGAACTCTGGAATGTATAATTCTTCCCTTCATAAGTCTGGATGAAGTTTATCAACACTTATACACTTTTCCATCTACATGTACTCATGGACTTGTGGATGTAAAATCATGTACCTCTCCTCCATAATTCCATACGAGAAGTATCAACACTTAGATTATTTTGTGAGTTTGTCGGGTTCACGGGTTGGAGAACTCGCAAACCCATTCATCTCACCTTCCCAAATCTTAAGCTTGACGGGGACCCACTTCCTATTACCTTGACCAATTACAAGCCTCCACATGGCTTCCTCATACACGTAGGCTCGTGACATGAGTATAATGTTAGGATTATGTCATCCCTCCTCTCGTCAATGTCTTAGGGCTTCCACACTGATCAATGACCAAGACTACATCCCAGATGTACTCCTATCAATGGTCGATATATTTCAAACTCTTGTTATGACATCCAAGGATAAGACAAAGGTCTAAGAAATAGTTCACGCAAGGGCCCACCGGCCAAGTACCTATTGTCATTCACAAGATGACACCTATCAACTTCTGGACACATTGGCGTTCTAGGTCAGCATGGTACATCATGTTGACATTACCTCTTCGTCAAATATTTCTTAAACAAGACCAAAATGATCTATGACAAAGGTTAATTCTAGGTTAATCCTTGATTAACAGTCCATATTAACTTGGGTACATGGAGGGTCCATATCTATTCGCTACGTCGATCCAACGACCGTGATTCCTTTGAGCTCAAAACATGGTTTTTCATCTGATTTGAGACTTAAACAATGCAATGATTTATATTTGGGCTCTTTCCCTTACATTCAACTATTAACTTATGATCCTAGTTTCAATTCACAGATTTCCCATCACAACTATATATATATATATATATATATATATATATATATATATATATATTGAGCGCGTGGAAATCATAAAATTAAGTTCATTATTTTTATCTTATAACATTACAGAATGCTTGTATTCATTTGTGCAGGGAATGCACGGTTCTTGCCATCCTACTGTCACTTAAACAAAAGAGCTTACAAATACAATAAGAAACATCACTATAAATCAAGTATGTATATGTATAGTGCAAGTACAAGCATTCAATCATGCATTCCAATTCAATTACACAGAGTCTATGAGATACTTATCTATTACATTTGATAGCCGACCAACTGACTGTGGGTGTTCTCCTTTCCACCCAACCGTAGGCTTGGATGCATTCACTTTTAGAATTTTGGCCACCCCCATGCCAATCCATGATATCACTAGGGAATCTCTCTCAGGTTCTCGGTAATATTTGAAGGCTACTCTCCTTCACTCTACTCTCGGTAGAGATTTTATTTAAACCCACCTAGCCCATTCCCCTGCAAGGTTTATTAGATTCCTTCCCAACATCGAGCTCGTGACCTTCTTAGCTAAGGTCGGGTTTCAGGTCTTCCATGCTCCATCTTAGAACTCTTCTACGGGTTCTCTGATCCTTCTATTGAACGAACTTGTGCATTCTTTTCAACACCTATCTCCTTTGAGGCCTAAAATCCCTTCCAGTTCTCTCCCTGCCCCCGTCCCCCTGCATATTCATGTTGCATGCATGACTTAGGCAGGTTCTCAACCTGTCCTTCTATTTCTTCTGTCAGAAGGAAACTCATGGGTCAATCTTGGGGACCCATGGTGATCTTTCCTACTGTCCTCTAGTTGACCACTTTGTTAGAAAAACAGGACCGCGGAGCAATAAAATAAAACAAATGTGGAAATAAAACATAGAAGATACACAATACAAGAGAGACACGGATTTATGTGGTTCACCCAGTGTGGGCTACGTCCACCAGAGAAATTGCCAGGTCCTTTCTTTATTATTATCCAGCAAAATGAAGGGATAAAACCTACAACAAAACCTATTGTAACTTCCTCTTCTTTCTCTCACAGTCTCCTCTCTCAGAATACAATACTTTCCAACCTACATAGCTGCAATACATTTCCCTCATAAAAGAGGGTTGCCTTCTAGGGAAAAAATGCCTAACATAATCTCTATCATTAGATCTGCGACCTTATAATGAACAATCCATATTTACAATGAAATTACAATATACTTTTACAAGGCAATTTTTGCTTCGGGGGCTTCGCCTCCGAACCCCCGCTGGGGGCCCGCTTGCCCCCAGACCCCCCAGCCGGGGGGATAGCCCCCCCGGACCCCGCAGAAGGGGTACCCCCCCTCTGCACTCCCCCACATGGAAGAGTGTACATACTTCTGGGGTGTAAATACTTCATGGGGTATAAACACGGCTGAAACTAAAAGACCTCTAAATTAGGAAGATAATCAAGCTCCACAACCAACAATCTCCCACTTGGAGACTGATCTCAACAACTCCACCGCTGCTGTATATGTTGGACTCTGAACCTTCTTGGACCTAGCAAATTTCTCATCTTCATCTTCATTCTTGAAGACCAGCTGAAACTGAGCAAGAAATCAGTTTCTCCTTGGTTACTCCCTTTGTTAACATGTTTGCAGGATTCTGGCTAGTGTGTATCTTTTCCAGCTTAAATTGTCCATCTTCCAAGGTGAATCGTATGAAGTGGTACCTCAACTGTATATTCTTAGTCTTCGAATGGAAGGTTGAGTTCTTTGCAAGGTCAATGGCACTCTGACTATCACAATACAACCTGTTGTTCTCCTACTTATTTCCCAATTCCTCCATAAACCTTTGTAACCAAATCATCTCTTTACTAGCCTCTATAGCAGCAACATACTCTGCCTCTGTTCTTGAAAGTGAAACAACCTTTTGCAGTTTCAAAATCCAACTTATTGATGTTCCACCTATAGTAAAAACATACCCTATGGTGCTCCTCCTGTTGTCTTTATCACCTGCCATATCTGAATCAACATATCCTTGTAGAAAAGTGTATGAACCTCCAAA
>ML783611.1:433643-474405 GCA_009831015.1 Picea engelmannii | reverse complement strand
ATTGATTGAGAGAAGAGAAATGAGCTTTGAAGATTGTGCTTTAGAGAACTAAGCTCAAATAATGCTTGGAGGTAAATTGCATGCATGTGTGTCATATCCATGTGCCATTTATTATCATTAAATTAATGAAATATGCAAGGCATAAGGATTGCTATATATTGATATGTTCATTATTCATGAAAGTTCATAGTACATAATCCAATGTAAAGTTTGCAAAGGTGTATAGTCATGTGTTTATATCATATTTTCACAAGATACATAGCATAATGTTAATAGCCAATTATGCAATAGATTTAAATGTCAAGTCCAATGTGAAAATAAACCATGAAAATATATCCTTAGGTCATCAAGTTAACCAAGGGAACAAGTCAAAATCTAGTGATAAAAAACACATCAAGTCATCCCTTGTGAATGGTATCATTTAGCAATTAATTTGAAATACCATAGTTTCCCTAGATAAGGAATATATGCCAAAACTCAATAGAGAGTATTCTATATCAAATGAAGGCACTGACAAGCATGTACTATGCCTTGGAATACTTGATGATTATCATAGACTAACCACAAAGTTACGTAGGTGTGAGAAATGTCTAGACTTCAAACAATGGTATTGTTGAGTTACTACAACAAATTTTGCATCACAATATATTGATCATGAGTGTTATTTTTAAAGGGTGTATTTTTTTTCAAATTCAAATTAGCACACATTTGTCAACATAACTTGCAACTCTATCATGAATGTTAGCAATGATAAGTACATTTCGAGAGATCGTTGGAACATTTTTAGCATCAGGGTGTAAGCAATGAAGGTAAGGAATAGGAAGACATGAAAATGTTGCACAAAATGGAAGTCACCTAGCCCTTCTTGTTCTCTGGATACCCGTATTTTATGATAGCCTATGAGAAGGTTTCAACCAATAGACTTTGAGAGACCAATAGACCTAGTTTCCAAAACATCTCAATTGCGACATATATCTTCACAAATGTGGCAAGAACGACGTCTATGTCACAAATGTGGCAAGAGAGATGTTCCAGTGGAAAACGTGGCAAGAGAGACATTAACGTGGCAAGAGAGACATCAACGTGGCAAGACCGACGTTATCGGGCAATATGAATTTTTTTTTTTATAAATTTCCTCTATTTTGCGACAATATGGACAATTTTGTCCATAACGCCGCAAATAAAACGTCGAAATTTTTACAATATGTACAAGTGCCCCATGTCAAAGATTGGTGGGAAACATTATGTGAGGAGAAGGAAATAGTGGAACCCTCATTATTTATAGTCACAGTCACCTTGGATTGCTTCAAGGATGCTATTAAGGAACAACACTACCTTGTTGGAAGTTATGACGACCTGTATACAAAATGGACCACACTGCGGCAAGAAAGAGACCAGGTAGTGCCTGAGTTCCCAAATATCTTCCATACCTTGAGTACCAAGTTGGGTATCAAATTTTTTTAGCAACATCTGGTGCTCAAGTATCGAGATGGTCTGCATAGATACATCTAGGCCAAAATGGAGTTTCTGTACATCTCATCCTTGGGCACAACCTACCAATATGGAATCAAAATATAGCATAAGATCAAACAAAAGACACATCAATTTGGGCCTGGGAACCCCTCACAACAAAATCCAGGAAAGGGTGGCCCCAACCCATAAAACAAAGGAAAGGGAAATGATGGACCGCCTTAGGATAACCAGTCCAGGCCGAAAGCAAAGAAGGACACCGGAAAGACAAAGAAAGATACTGGGAAGTGGTGCGACTTCCATAAGAGCCCCTGGCATAACATTGTTGATTACCGCTCAAATCAGTCGTTGGTGGCTGAGGTGAAAGCCTCTGAATAAGATGCAAGTTCTGAATCTTAGTCAGAACTAGAAAGGGGGAGACAGATCATTGATGCAGAACCTAGTGCTACCTTTTCTACCACCAAGCTCCATCACAGTGATCCAGACGAGCCAGAGGAAGGCGAGCGCCTTTTTCATTCATAGATATGAGTGAAGGGTACCCCGCTGCACTTCATTGTTGATAGCGGTAGCCAAAAGAAACTCATCTCAACAGAGGTTTTCAAGTGACTCTCCCTGCCGACAATGCCTCACCTCACCTTCCGCCAAGGAAGCAACATCCACGTCAGCCAACAATGTCGCTTGTCATACGAAATCAATCCCTTCAAAGACGAGGTATTATGTGATGTTTGCCCTCTCAAAGTTTGTAATGTTCTTTTGGACCAACCATATTTATGGAAACTCCATGTTGTATATGAGTCTAGGCCTCGCAGTGTTATTATTACTTTGAACAAGAAATTGTACAGGATACCAGAGGCATTCCCACCTAGTGATATTTCCTTGACTTCTGCCAAGCAATGCATGAAGGTCATCTCTCAGACGGGTAAGTTTGTCTTCTTTGTGATTCTCTCTTAGAATGAGAGAAATATCATAGCCACATCCAGGGTCTTTGTGACCGACCTCTCCACACAGCAGAAGAAAGTGGATAAGGTCGTGAAAGCATACTCGGATATATTTTCCTCACCTACCGAGGTACCTATGAACTGTCAAGTCAAGCACCCCATCGATCTGACTCCCGACGCACCACTTCCCAATGGGCCAGTCTAGTGTTTCTCTTTGTTAGAGAATGAGGAGATCAAGTAGCACATCCAAGAACTGCTCCACAACGGGCACATTTTTCCTAGCACATCACCTTGCGGGAGCCCAATCGTGTTGGTACAGAAGAAAGATGGAACCTAGAAAATCTGCATTGATTATCGAGACCTGAATAAAATCACAGTTAGAAACCGACACCCGATTCCCCAAATTGGCAACCTCCTTGATCAGCTCACGGGGGCCAAATACTTTAGTAAGATTGATCTAAAGTTTGGCTATCACCAGGTTCCGATAGAATAGATAGATGTATTGAAGACTGCCTTCAAGTCAAAGTAAGGTCTTTTCGAATGGTTGGTCATGCCCTTTAGCTTGACAAATTCCCCAGCCACTTTCATGAGGATGATGGATGATATCTTGCGACCATTCACCAATACTTTTGTAGTGGTGTATTTGGATGAAATTCTCATTTACAATAAGGCTTGGGTAGAACACTTGTAGTATATTCAACAGGTTCTGCACACCCTACAGCAACACAAGCTATACTCCAACTTGGAAAAATGATCCTTCGGCACGGACATGTTCCATTACGTGGGCTACATCATTGATCAACATGGTGTACATGTGGATCCAACCAAGATCCAAGTCATCTGTGACTAGCCATCCTCAACCACACTCACTAAGCTTTGGAGCTTCTTGGGCCTTTCCAATTTCTATCGCAAGTTCGTGTTGGGATTCTCCCATATTGCATGGGCCCTCAGCCAAGTAAACAGGGGTGGTGGTAAGGATAAATTTGTGTGGGGTTGGTCCCAACAACAAGCTTTCAATTATTTGAAGAAATGCTTGTGCTCATCCCTAGTACTTTCATTACCGGACCCGCAACAACCATTTGAGATCGAAACAAATGCTTCATACTATGTCTGTAAGTACCCTACTTATGACAAAGAAATGTACTCCATTGTGAAATCCTATCGCCAAGGGAGACATTACATTCTTGGGAAGGAGACAGTGATCCAAACTAATCATAATCCACTACAGTTCATGCAGACAAAAGGCAAATTGCAGATTGACCGCATGCAGAAGTGGTCCACATACTTGCAGCAATTCCACCTCAACATCAAGTATAAAATATGAAACACCAACTACGTCGTTGATTGCCTCAGCAAACCGCTAGTTGCGACACTTACCACAGTGCTAGACTCTTGCAGCCATGAGACCTCTGGATGGCCCCAACTCTATGAGACAGAGCCAGAATTTGCCACCACCTACCAAATGTTGGGCACAAATGCAGTTGTCGCTAATTTCCATATTCAATATGGTTTGTTGTGTCGTCTAGACCATATCTGTGTTACATCAAGAGAGTGATCGAAGTTGATCTGGGAATCCCACTACAGTCGGGTGGCAGGACACTTCGATGTCAAAATGAAAGTGGCAATGCTGCAGAAACATTTCTACTGGCCGAAATTTCGATAGAAGGTCAGCCAGTATATCAGGTCCTGCACTGCCTGTGCTATTGCCAAACCGACCACTAAGAAACATGGTCTGTACACCCCTCTTCCTACTCTTGACAGGCCATGGGAATCCATCTCCATGGACTACATGTTGGGTCTCTCGTCCACCAAGTGGGTAAATGACTGTGTTTTTATGGTTGTTGATCGCTTTTCTAAGATGGTGATTCTAGTCGCTTGCAAGAAGAGCATCACAACAGAGGCCACTTCCAAGATATTCTTTGAACAAGTCTGGGTACATTTTGGAATCCCACAAACCATTGTCTCAGATCGGGAGAGTCGATTTCTCAGCACATTATGGTCGAGCCTCTGGTCACTGCTGGACACCAAGCTCAACAAATCCACAGCCTTCCACCCCCAGGCAGATGGCCAAATCGAGGTCGTAAATCGAATGATCATGCATATCCTATGCATGTATAATTCCAAGAACCCTCGCACATGGGATGATAGTCTTCCCTATGTCTATCATAGATACAACCGAGCCTTGCATAGCTCAATTGTCTACATGCCCTTTCAGGTGGGGTTGGGATTCCAACCATTGGGTCCCATACATGTTGCACTACCCCTTACGGTCACCTCGACTGACTCATCTCCTGCTCCAACTAAAGCTGACAAAGCCACCCGGTTCATTGAGCGGATCCAGCACATATGTCAACAGTTTCAAGATATCCTACAGAAGTCCAATGACAAGTACAAGCAGTGCCATGATCAACACCGGGTGCCACATAAGTTTCTGGTAGGCAACAAAGTTTTGTTGCATTTGCAGAACGAATGCCTTACCGGACCCCATCGAAAGCTTCTCCCACTCCGTTATAGGTCATACACCATCACCAAGGTTGTGGGTGATAATTCTTTTGAGCTCAAAATTCCTCCTTTCCTTGGCATGCAACCAGTGTTCAATGTGGATCTCCTTCAACCTCATTTCCCACCATTATTGGACACCTCAAAGATAGAAGAACAAATGACACCAACAAATATCAACCTCAAATGCATACAACAAACATCCATTGATCATATTGTGGAAAAATAGGTCAAAAAGTACTCGCCAACAAAGGATCCATCTTTATCGAGTTGTCAAAGCAAGGCAACACCTGCACCAAGGCAAGTGGCTCACCCGGGGCCAAATTCAGCAAAAAATTCCTCATCTAATGGGGGAAATCAATGCAATGGAGCCCATTTCTTCCTAAGGGTGGAGGATTTATCCAGATGGATGTCGATGGCCTCCCACCTATTCCAACTAGCTCATTTTGGCAGTTTTCTAGTTCGACGATTTTTTCCTAGTTTTCGGGTCCCTGACTTCCGGGGTCATTTTGAGGCCCTAAACAATTTTTTTAGGACTCTCCACAATCAATATATATAGGGATCACCACAGGAAACGTGTTTAGTCCTCAGATATACCTTTCCAATGGGCTATTTTGTGCCTAAAACATAGATCGTATGAAAAAGTTACAACCTTGGGAAGTTGATGTACTAACTTACCAAAACAGGGCCCACATGACTTTTGGCACTTCATCTCCTAGGGTTAGGTTTTTGGATGTCTAGGGTTTTTGAAATTCCTATTTATTACAAAAAGGCCTTGAGAGACTCATTGTAATAATATTCTGGCGAATTAGCGCAGTCGTCACATCTCTTCTCAGAGATAAGCCACCACCATTCTAGCAAGCTTGTTTTCCACTGCATTTTACAGTTTGAACTTATTTCCTTATTGAATAGAAACCATTTTTACTATATATCTGTTATTCTGTGTTAAGCATATTTTGATAATAATCTATATCTATTTCGTTATGCTCATAAAATCTGGATTGGTGGACCCATTCTTCTCACCTTCCCAACTCTTAAGATTGACAAGGACTCACTCCCTATTACCTTGACCAATTGTAGGTCTTCATGTGGCTTCCTCGTACACATAGGCTTGTGACATCAATATAATGTTAGCATGATGTCGTCCCTCCTCTCGTCAACATCTAAGGGCATCCATGTCGATCAACGACCGAGATTACATCCCAGATGTACTCCAATCAACGATTGAGATATTTCAAACTCCTGGTCTAACATCCAAGGCTAAGACGGAGGTCTAGGGCATAGTTCACCCAAGGGCCTCTGTTAGGGCCCACCGGCCAAGTTCCTGTTTCCATTCACAGGCTGAAACCTATCAAATTTTGGACACATTAGCATTCCTGGTCAGCTTGGTACACCATGTTGACATTACCTCTTCCCCAAATCTCACCTAAATGAGACCACATTGATCTATGACAAAGGTTGATTATGGATTAATTCTTTATTAAAGGTCCAGATTAACTCTGGTATATTCCCTATAGGCAGGGTAACCTTTCTTGATGGAGGGTCTGTATCTATTCGCTCTTCCGATCCCACGACCGTGATTCCTTCGAGCTCAAAACATGGTTTTTCATCCAATTTAGGACTTATACAATTCAAGGATTTATCTTTGGGCTCTTTCCCTTACATTCAACTATTAACTTATGATCCTAGTTTCCATTCACATATTACCCATCACAACAATGGATATATATATATATATATATATATATATATATATATATATATATATATATATATATTGAGCACATGGAAATCATAAAATTAAGTTCATTCTTTTTATCTTAGAACATGATAGAATGCTTGTATTCAGTTGTGCAGGGCTTGCACCGTTCTTTCCATCCTACAGTCATTTAAACACAAAAGTTTCAAATACAATAAGGATCATCACTATAAACCAACTATGTATATGTATAGCACAATTACAAGTATTCAATCATGCATTTCAATTGAATTACATAGGGTCTATGAGATACTTATCTATTACAGTTGATAGCTAACAAACTGACTATGGGTGTTCGCCTTTCCACCCAACCGTAGGCTCAAATGCATTCACTTTTAACATTCTGGCCACCCCCGTGCCAAGCCATGATATCACTAGGGAATCTCTTTCAAGTTATTGGTAAGATTTGAAGGCCACTCTCCTTCACTCTAATCTAGGTAGAGATTTTCCTTACACCCACCTAGCCCAGGTCCCTTCGAGATTTATCAGATGCCTTCCCAACATCAAGCTCATGACCTTCTTAGCTTAGGTTGGGTTTCAGGTCTTCCATGCTCCATCTCAGAAATCTTCTACAGGTTCTCTAATCCTTCTATTGCACGCACCTGTGCATTCTTTTCAACAACTGTCTCCTTCGAGGCCTGAACTCCCTTCCAGTTCTCATCCCCCCGTATATGTAGGCTACACACATGACTTAGGTAGGTTCTCAACCTGTCCTTTTGTTTCTTCTATCAAAAGGAAACTCGTGGGTCAATCCTAGGGACTCATGATGATCTTTCCTATTGTCCTCTAGATGACCGCTTCCTGTTCCTTTTGTTAGCCCTCCATACTTCCATTCATTGGGGTGGTTGGTTGTTCAACTACCAACCCCTCCTCATTAACTGACTTGTCTTTTTATCCAAGCTTAGGGAAAACAATCTCAGTGTTTCTGATTAATATTTCTACAAGGTGGCTTGGGGTCCTTTAACTTAACATAACATCCCCTCATTTCTCTTTTGATCAGTACTTTAAAGATTCACCCATGGTCAACTGTAGGTGTTTACAATTAAACAATAATACCTTTACAATATTTGCAAGTCATTGCATGGCAATTATAAATTATGATTAATTAGAGGCTGGGGAACAGGGGTGTTGCAAATTTTGTCTGAAATCAGGCCAAAAATTGTTAGAACTCCAAATTTGAGTGATCGAGTCTATATAATTCAAGTGCCTTGAGAGTTTTTCAGGGTGCTAAATCAATTTATGCATTCAAAAATGCAATTTAAACAACATAAAGTGGTAATTTCACCAAGATCTGTTTCGCTGGATTCCGATAAAAAAATTCAAAAAATTGAATGTTTAGACGACACCCTTCTATCTCCAAGTACATGAAATACAATGAAATAGTTACTCAATTACTGCATATGTTAAGTCAGTAGACTTCTATCTCCAAGTACATGAAATACAATGAAGTAATCACTCTTAAAATACATAGGTGATGTACTTCATAGGATCCAAGCAACTAGCAAAGGTTTTATTATATTCGTTAGCTTCCAACAAGTTCAATCATCAAACCAGTCCAAACTAAAGTGAGCTGCAACAACATCAATTATGAGATTATCAATGGCAGATGCTTTGATGGACAACCACACTCCTTGAGACTCCTTATTGCTATCACATATTATTACACGTTTTAAAGACCTAGTTTGACAATAGGAAGCTTCTTCAATCTTGAGCTCTCACTCATGTCCAACGTCTCTATATTTGATAGTTGATCAAACTCTGTGGGAAGGTCCTGCAAAGACCTTCACTTCGAAATATCAACATGCTCTAGTTGGCCATGTTTGCAAATGGAAGGTGGCAGTCTGGACAAGCTTGGACATGTAGACAATCTCAACACTCTAAGTGAGCTTAACCATCCCATGTCATCAGGTAGGTTTTGGATGAGATGGAAATTGGTGACAGGCAACATCTGGAGGGAAGTTTAGTTGCACAGTTTGACTGGTAGTTCCCTCAAATCACTGCAGCGATCAAAATTAATTTCCAATATGTTAAGTTGCACAGTTTGACTGGTAGTTCCCTCAAATCACTGCAGTGATCAAAATCAATTTCCAATATGTTTGGAAAATTCAGGGCTTCAAGTTCCTTATCCAATAGAGTGATATTTCCAAGGCCCTCACATAGACATACATAAAACTTTTCCCAGGATTTACAGTTCTTGTAAAGAGGAGGAGGCACAATCAACTTATTAAGAAACACAGACCTAATCTAAAGAGGTGAAGGAAAGCTTGGCATCCCACTAAGTATTGCACGCTTAGAACTGTAATTGTATATTATAAAAACCTTTAGTTTTGGCATTCTTTGTAAAAATGTTGGAAGACAGTATTGACTTCCGACAAAGAATAAAGTAAAAGCTTCCACTTGAGAAAATCTATTTGACACCAATCTTTCTCTTCCATTTCACCTGCCAAATTCCAAAATGAAAAAATCAATATTACATGCTGATAAAAATGCTTATCAAAGCCCTTATTAAGTTTGGAATACTAGTAAATTGAAGTAATAAAAATGCTTATTAAATAGTTTGGAAAAGTAGTAAATTGAACCAAAAAATATTCAATGGTTAGGCAGGGAAAGAACGCAAGTTTCATGAGCAACCCAACCTGTCTGAATTGAAACAAACTGAGCACCAGACGACTGATATTTCAGAGTACTTTTCCATTTTGTGGGAATCTTGGCCTCCTTGCGAGGCATGAAAAGGCCCTTACAATGGATGTTACTATCCTAGCTTGACTGACGGAAGGCTAAATCCTGCATTACATCATGCTGAGAAAAAGAAAGATCAGAGGCAAAACTATAATAGATGGACGCACTCCTAACACATTAAAACCTTGTTATATTAGCCAATGCAATAATGGTGAACTCAAAGGCCCCCTTCTATCTTCAGTTTGATACTATTATATCAATTTATCTTACTCTSCTGGTCTMTAATTCTTTTAGAAATCATGTAAACAAATTCGTGCCTTAAATTTCTGTAAAGTACTCTAATCTATTCGAAGGATGCTACAAGCACAAGAATTTGATTTGAAAAACACATTTAAAGACGTCGAGCAATCGAAGAAATCATGAAAGGATGTAAATATAAATAATTTTTATACCCTGGATAGCCTGTGAGATTCATGAGATTTCGACTTGCAAATTATAAGAAGACCTCAAAAGATTTCGGCTATTCCATCCCGCAGACATATACCCAAATGTCCAATAATTATCTACGTTACCAGTTAAACTTTATGTTATTTTTCTGCACAAATACACAGTATTATAACTTTTGCTGGAGTTATATTATACATAAATGCTCTTTCTATTGCAAATATTAACATCGATTGCAAACTTAGTATTTTGGTAACATTAATAAGACTTAACTGGCTTTGTGGTAGTCATGAAATGAACCTTTGCCATGAAAAATAAATTGGAATTTTATGACTATTATGAGGTGCAAAACAACATTAGAATAGAAGAAATAGTTTGGATACATGAGATTATGAAAATAATGTCTAATCCATACCTGTTTAACAAGATCTTCCTTCGCTGATGCTGGAATCGAAGTCTGACAAAAGACAGAGGAACAGAAAAGTGACAGGCGTCAACGCCCTCCAACACAGGTATGTTATACAAACATGTACCATATATATCTGGAATGATGAAGTTATCTCTGGTTGTGATAAATGTCTTGTATCCTTCTGTTGTAAACAACAAGTTTTTCAGATTTGATCTCGACCAAACATCATTTAAAACCACCAAAGTAGGCCGATATGTCCTTTCTGCAATTCGCTGAAGCTTATTCTGCAGTTGGTGGCATGCACCCTCTATGCTCCCGAAATGAGGCCTCTCACCACCAATTATATGATCCCACATAGTCTCTAAGATCTTCAAAAGGTTGTTTTCATTTTGATGAAGCTGTGAGACGATAATGAAAAGTATATTGTTTTGGAAGAAACATGTGTTAGAAATTAATTAAACAACCCAACAAGTAGTTGATAGAGATAAGTGTGCAGTAAATGCACTAACCAACTGCACCGACTCCAGTAAGTTCATAGAAGATCCAGAAACGTTTGGAAGAAGTAATTCCAGAAGTGGTTGTCAGAGCCATGAGCATAATCTCCATGTGAGAGTTTTGCTGAGAATTGTTCCCTGGTGCGTTGAGCATTAGTCTCAAGGCTCAGAGACTTCCTTTCCGTCCTGCTGTTGGTAACCCTAGGAAGGGAAGTGGGGCAGCAGAAGGAATGTTGAACAAAGAAGGGTCACACTTCCTTGGGTGTGATAGGTGCGTGGAGAATGAAAGAATGTGGGCTAGTTGCAACAGTGGGAACTTAGGACTGAGCAATTATGTTGAGAATCAAACATTAGCTTGTTGATAGGAATGATTTTTCCCTGGTGGATTTAAGCCCCAAATCGGGGGTGGCTTGTTATTTAAAGATTACAAGCAATAGAGTCTATCGTTGGGAGGAACGTCTGAGTTATGCACAAAGTTGGTGATTTTCATAAAAGATAAGTGTTCTTTATGTACTTGTCTTGTTTATTGTGTGCCTATTTATCTATGCATGTTATGGGTTAATTCTTGTATGTTATCGCATATAGGTGATTGTTGTTATTCTGTTTAATGGTTACTTGTACATATAAGTATGGTGCTTATAGCATGTATTTGTAGTTATGTATGAATATGTCAGTTGATGATAGCATCGCTTGTTAAGTTAATTTTGTGATTTTGGTTACGATTCTTCAAGAACAGGATTGGGTAGATGGGTGCACAGCAAAGTAACATGTGTGCACAAGAGGCTGGATTTCGTGTGTGTGTGTTCTAGGAAATAGACTCCATGCACAACAGAATCAGAATTGGCACATGATGGAAAGATGGTTGTGCGTGTGGTTGTGGTGTGTGATCAATATGTGGGTGCGTGCAGTTATTGAATTACTTCCACTACTTAAGGTTTTGTTAAAAATGAGAATGTTTCTTCCATTGTTACAAGTTTTGTGGAGAGAATCAAGTTTGGGTTGAACACGTTACTTCAAGTGATACTGCGCGGACTTGTGTGTAGAGTAGAATCTGCATAGTGAAATTTTAGAGTAACATTGCTCAATAGTATGTTGGGGATGTTACAGTTTGGTTGACTCGGAGCTACAAAAGTTGAGGTTGTGTGATGTGGCCTAGTCTAGGGTGGTTGGGGATGTTACAGACAATGATGATGATGATGACCATGACGATGATGATGATTATGATGACAACTACAATGATGATGATGATGATAACGATGATGATAATGATGGAGACTGCAATGATTTTGATGATGATGATGATGATGATGACGATAAAGAGGAGGAGGAAGATGACAATGTTGATTATGATGATGAAAATCATGACGAAAATGATGATTAACCCATATAAATAAATACTTTAAAGAAAATAAATCATATAAAAGATATAATCACATAACTCATACATTTCATCATTTCTGCAATATCATTGATCATCGTCTTGTTCATCCAAGTCTACATCCGTATCATTTGGTTCAAAATCGACGTTGAAAGGATTGGCCACATCAACATCATCATCAAAGTCATTTTCGATAATATCATCGTCGAGAACATTGTCATCTATATATGGCTCAACTTCTTTGACTTTTTCATTTGACGATACATCTACCTCATGCTCCTTTGCATCTTTTTCTTCTTCAACATTATTTTCTTCTGGTACATTATACTTTACATGCCTTCCTCTTGGATCATATCTGACAATGTACGACCAACCTACTTTTCCTGAAACCTTTGAATAAAAGACTTGCTCACATTGTCTTGGAAGAACATAAATTTATGTACCTGGCTCAAACGTCCTTGTATTAACCATGGTAAATCTATTGCCATGCTCAATACCAGTTCTATTTGGATTATGTTCATTCATCTGTAACCTGTACTATTTGACTTTGAAAAAAACTAACTTGAAGGGTTTAAAGTCACACTCGATTATATCATCCAAATGTCCATAGTATTTGTTTTATGATACTGTTGGATGCTTGTCACTTATTGAGGAAACATTAGTGACCTGAAAGACTATAGTTACCCCACAATCAAAGGTTTTCTTCTTGTCATCCAACTTTTTGATGTAAAATTTACGATCATTGCACCACATAGCCTTGTGGCTTGTCAACTGCAATATTCTCGACATGTAAAAAATGCATTATCAATCAATAAACATATTTCGACTTAAGAAAAATTTGTAAAAAAACCACACCACATAGATTAATATATTGGAAAAAAACTAAAACATTATGTGGGTGAATATTATGCTTGCATGTTTATATTTTAAACCATGTGCTAAATCAATTTCTCTATGAGTAAGATTGGTATCTTGATTATGATGAGTTTCTTTAAGAAAATTAGCCACCACTTCCCATGATAACCTACCATTACATTGTATACATCGATCTATCCATACCTTCATCCATCAAGATTATTTGTGATGTATAAAAGTAGTGGTTCCCACTCTCGACCAACTATATGAAAAAGGAATAGAAAATACTAATTAGAATCGAGATTAATAATTGATCATGGAAGCTAAATAAAACTTAAATAAGTAAAATATGGAAATAAATCGATATTAATGCAAAGTATTGTAGATATCTACCATCTAATTACCTTTCTCTTTTCTCATTCTACCTTTCCCGACTAGGACCTCCCCTTCAAATTTGTTAATGGAATTGATATCCCAAATTTGAGGCATCTTCATGATTTTTGTTGCTAATTTACGAAGATGTTGACTAATATACACCAAATATTGATATACCATATATCCCTCCACCATAGATCCCTTAGGACGTGCTCTTTGTCTAAAAAAATATTTCAATGAATTCAAGTGCCTCTCCACCATCCAATATTTCTAAAAAAATATTTCAATGAATTCTCGTTAACTTGTTGTATGAGGTAATGTTCTTGTACATTGAAAAATGTTGGAGGTAGATACTTTTGCATTTCACACATTAGCCGAGGAATTTATCTCCTCCAATATTTCATATCTTCTTTATGGATTTATTTAGATGACAACCACCTACACATGATATAAAAAATCAAAACATAGGTTTCAACAACAATGTATATACATTGAAAGTAAAACAGAGGTCAACAAGTTGAGAAAAAAATATTTTTCATATAAATCATTAATATTTACCTCATGTATTTTCTAAAATCATATATAACTTGTTTTACATTATTGGCATAGTTGTTAGGGAGAGATAGAAATAGAACGCACACACACACACACACACACACACACACACACACACACATATATATATAATGACTAGGGGAATCGACAACGACGACAGTATCGTACTCGCGTGACACAGGGTCGAATCTTGTCGGCTACCTTATAACCCCTAGGGAGAATCGCACAGCCTGCAAGCACGCCTCTGGATAAATCGAGGTTTGAACTCGTGACCTATGTAACAGCACAGACACCTTAACAGTACGCCCGCTGGCCACTAGACCAAACCCCTGCAGGCCTAGAGGTAGACCATATTGTAATGACAAAATGATCATTATTGTTTTTTAAAAGAAAACCAAATTATAATACTAAAAAGTTGTATATTTACCAATATAGGAATCTACCAAAATAATTACCCTAATGAATCTATGTCGGTGATGATTTTTCACGCCACCAAATTCACCTTTCTTCATTAAGATATTCTTTATGTTTGAAGCAAATCTCGTGGGAAATTTAATTTTCCAAATGAACTCTTTTACAAAATTGTTTTTCTTCTCTGTAAATAAACATGGAAGAATGTTTCAGTGTCCATTATTATTTGAATAAATCACATTTTTCAATGCATGATTGGCTTCGTGAATGCTAGTACAAATTTTGACAATTTTTTATTTGTCACTCATTCCATCTATGATTCTCCACAACTTTTCGATTACATTATTCTCGATATGCATTGTGTCAAACAAATGAGCTATTTTTAGGTGCTCATAGTATGGAAACCTATTGAATTGTATAGGGTAACTTTTCATTCCTTGTGGAAGCCCATTAATGCCTTGACAAAATTTATGAAAAATAATTAATGAGATTACAACAATCATTGTTAGATACAATAAATATAATTCAATACAAATTAAAATTGTAAAATATTAATATATATGACACATAGACTAAATGCTTACCTTGACAATTTCTGTTATATTTCAACTTCCATAAGTGATGTGTCATTCTTCGTGGTTTTATTCTAGTCTCTTCTTTCAAATTGAAAAGATGTTTTTATGTAGTTCGATACCTATGGTTCTTAGAGAGGAAGTGTCTATACTCATCAAATACCTCCTTTCCTAGACTTCTTGAACGACGCAATTTCATCCTAGGACCACAAACTAGACATGCAAATTTACCCTTTGTTTGAAAACCTGCAAGATATGAATTAATGTCAATATTATTTATATAACAAGGCATTAATATTTAAGAAGCATGCATCATATTTTCATAAAATTATATACTATTAAAGTGCATTTGTATGTTACATACAACAAAAATTTATTATCCCTATGGCATCATGAATTTTCCATGTAAGTATTCCATGGAATTGAGATTGTTTTTTCCCTACTGGTCTAGAGATGTCATACATAGTGATGCCAACCCATAACTTTAGTAGCTCGTCGACAAAAGGCTCAATATATACATTCATTTATTTCACTTACTTACCTAATTGGGTGAAAGTACACATCATTACTACCATGTATATATATAAGTAATTGTGCAACAAATAAGACAAATGAAATGCAACGTACAAACCAATTTTGTAAATAAATCCTGAAACAATCATTGCCAACATTGTGTGCTCCCTCTTTATCGACATCCAAGGAGGAAGGTTATTGTTTATAACAAAAATAGGCCACACTGAGTAAATAGACCTAAGCTCACCAAATGGATTGACATTGTCAGTTGCCAATGAAAGCCTAACATTATGAGGTTCTTCTTTAAAAATTTTCCATCTTTCTTTGATGTTCCTTAATGCAAAACCATCTACAGGAATTTGAAGAACACCATATTCACTTATGTGTCATGCATGGTAATCCATAAATTGCACAATGCTTCGACACCTGAACAATTGTTGCAAACGTGGAATTATCAGAATATGACGAAAAAACTTATGAGGCACCTTTTTTGTTACTTGATCGGTTCAATATCTATTGATTTGACATTGTGGGCATTTCGTTCCCGATGCATATTGTCCATAATATATAAAATGATTATTTGAACTTGCATCAATAACTTGATACTCCATTCCAATATTTTTCATAATGGCACACAACTCTCGATATGTGCAAGGTAAACTATTTGACGATGGTAAGAAAAAATCACCTAACAATCTACAACATAAAAAATAACTAGTTAATGTAAATAATAGTAATAAAAAATATTGCATCCTTAATTTACACATTAATTGACACTAAAAATAGAAAAAAATAAAGTCGACCTTTACTTATAATATGTGACGAAATATATTACGTATCTTATTATTTGTGTGAGACAAGTTTTTGACAAACCAAAAAACCATTCAATACCTTCAAGTTCACCAACAACATTATAGAAAAGAGAATATTTTTTCTTGAGCCTTCATAAATGGGTTATTCTTCCTTCTCAAGTAAAGGTACATCATGAATATCATCAAAGTTTTCCTCATCGATAGGAGCAGAGATGTCCTGGATCAATCTATTTGTCCCATCATCTGACTCAACAATATTATTGGTGTCATCTTCTTCCATAGGATTGACTTGATCTTCAATATCCATACCATCTTCCACATCTTGTACAATAGTATTTCTACTACTACATAGCAGATATCTATCCAACAACAGACACCTAGGAGGATTTATCTTTACAATTACAAACAATCAATAACATTAGTGTATATAACAAATATTGAAACAAAAGAAAATTTTATAAATACAATCAATACAAAGACATATATAATGACTAACTTACCATAGTACGACATGTATGCCCCTCTTCATAATTCCCATACCTCCAACAATGTCTTTCAACTATTTTTCTTACAAGTCTTCTTCTTTTCAAGCACCTGCATTGATTGCTAGGGAAATAACATTTCCCATCACCAACCTCTGTGTCTGATGCATTCCTTAACCTATCAATCATCCTTTCACTCTCTTCAGGTGTTGGCATTGGGATTTCCTATATTTAAAACAAAATCCACTAAAGAAATATAAGTACAATATACGAATATATTCTTATGGTACAAATGTCATCGAATTATATTGACTCCATATATATTAGAGAATTAATCCATTTTTTTCATAGATTTATTAAAGGTTTATAATAGTAGTCAATAATTAATCAAAAAATCAAACAATATATTTTTATCACATAAGTTCCAAAGCTTGACTATAAGCAAGTAATAAAATCAAACAATAAAAGAGAACTCTAGACTAAGACAAATTGTAGAGTAATTAAATGGAATTGAGTAAACATGTTCATACCTATTTCCTAGGAAACAATTTGTGTCTCCAAATGAAAGAGGGTCTAAGGGTTAGGGATCCAATCTCAGTATTTAAAAAAAAGACAATAATATTAAAATTTTGTAACCTTCAAAATACAAAATCCGAGCTATGCAGATCAAGAATTGGATTTGAGGCAAGCAGCAAATAGAAAAAAGACTAATAAATCATGCAACGAACAATGAGAATAAAAAGGTTTTATAAGCATCGCACCTACAAAAATGTAATGTCCCCACTTTGGGACATCACTACATTGCA
Organism: Picea engelmannii; assembly: GCA_009831015.1. NCBI lineage: Eukaryota > Viridiplantae > Streptophyta > Pinopsida > Pinales > Pinaceae > Picea > Picea engelmannii. Next base: position 456,954 of record ML783611.1, on the reverse strand, counting down.
GAGGTTTATGTTGACCGAAGTAGCCAGATGGATGTTATAGCGAGTACAGTGATTATTGAGAGGCATTTTGGGGTCCAGCTTGCATCACTCATCCCATTTCATCATTATGATCCATTCCACACAGGTTGGCTTTGGTTTCGTTGCATTCCGACGATTTCCATGATTTTGAGTATTTTGAGCTATAAGTTAATTAAATTCACTGAAGAGGTCTTTTTGGGCACAATACTTGGAGGAACCTATCAGTGTAATAACTCATTGGAATCGGGAGGAGAAACACTACAAGATGGGATGGATAGAAGTGAATTTCAATGGCCATGGAAGCCACAATGAGAGATAAGGCGTTTTTCAAAGGTAAAAAGGTTAATTAATTAATTAAAGTGATTTAGTTAATTAATAAAATATTAATAACATGAAAGTCACTTTGGAGGGAGAAGGTGAGCATGAAGTAAAAAGTAAAGGCAATGGGCCTCTATTGATGGATTCATGTATGTCTATCATTTGGATATCTGGCTTCTAGCTAGAGGGCCCATCTCTTGGGGGTTTTGAGGGTTTTGACTTAACAAACCCTAGAGGATGATTCAGTGGTGAAAGATTCCACCTAGCTTGTCCCAATCTTGGTCTCAGAGATGAAATATTCTCCCACACCATTATAGTTCTAGATCTAATTAGTTGTAGGAGGATTCTACATCAGTTGCAGGTGCAGAGAGAGAGAGAGGGCGAACCAATTGGGGTTTCCAGCAAGAGGGGTGCACCATCCATTGAGGGATGATTCAATCTAGTTGAGGAGAAGAGATTTTGGGAATTCTAGGTATTGGGTTTCCTTTGCAGGTGTCATAGCATTATTCTTGAGGGATTCTGGAGGTATCTTGGTGGTGGATTCATTTGTATTGAGAGTGGGACGATTTCCCAAGAGGAGGGCACACCACACTTTGGAGGGTGGCTAGATCCATGGGTCTAGCAAGTATTTTGCCTAGTTGATCACTTGGGTTTTCATTGTCATGCCCCGATCTATCATTCTTGTGGATTGGTGGAGTTGTAGGTCTCTAGGAGAGAGGCCAAATTATCTAGGGTTTCAGGCATCCAGGGGGGTGCACCATTCCATGGAGGAGAGTCAGATCCATAAGGTTTGAGTGGGATCTTGGAGATTTGAGCACCTGGGTTGTTCTTGCAGTTGCCCGATCTACATTTTGGCATATTTACCAGAGTGATTGGACATATTTGGCAGCAGGGCCGAATTATTGAGGTCATCAAGGTTCCAGCAGGGTGTGGCACCTTCCAACTTGGGGGTTCAACATCTCTTATGGCCCAGATCTATTCTTGCATTGGTCTTCAGTGAGTATTCGGACTTTGGAGGCTTGTGATCTTTTATTGGAGCATTTTTTAGCAGCTCCTATCTTCTATTGTCTTTATTGGAGCCATCTGATGTGCATTCCAGATTGGCATCTCATTGTAGCAGGTTCTTCTATTTATGAATAAAATCAGATATGTAGTGTTTTGGCTTGTCTATCATCTTATTGATCTTGCATATGGTTGAGGTATGTTCCATGATTGTATCTTCTTGTTTATTGTTGCAAACACACATATAAACCATCAGTAAAACCCTAAGTGTAACTGTAAGCAAAGTGTTTGACGAAATGCCTCAACCAGAAAAAATTTAAAAGACACCCAAAACCATGATGTTCCTTGCATATTGGCTTGGGAACATTACCGTGGTATCAGACCTTAGATTCCTTCCAGCCGGTGAGAATTAGCACATGCATGCAAAACCATAGTAGAATCTTACATACGGCAAGATGGAGTCTAGGGATTTTTCTAGAGAGGCAGTTCGTTGTGAATGGGAATACTACAACCTTTGTGAGAGCACTAGGGCCCTAGTAGCATTCCAACAATATTTTTCCATGGAAAATTGTAGTTGGAGAACAGATGAGGTTACATTTTGGGGCAATCAGATAGAGGAATTCATAGCTAGCGCAACTAGTAGGAGGGAAACACAGAGTAAACCCACACCCATTAGGAGCACACAACTTTGCTACAGTTGCAAGGTGCCTTGGGAACCAGATCATAGGTGCAGGGGAAAGAATCAGAAGCACATTGTTGAGGCACACTATGATAGTGATGATGAGGTGTATGAGGATGGAGCGATAGATGCTGATTTGGGGCAGTCTGATGATGATAGTGACTCTTGCACAGAGGTTATTGATAGTGACTCTTGCACAAAGGCTGATTATACATGCTTAAGGAGGATGGTGACCTTTGTGTAGTGGATAGACAGTCGGAGGAGCAGGATGAAAACACTTTCATTTTAGCAGATATATCACATATTGTTGATGACCTTACACCCCAACAGAGCGGTGACACTAGTGAGGACTCACATGTGTTAGAACCTAGATATGATGAGCTCCGTATGAGGGCCATGACACCTTTGTCATTCTTTCAGGCACCCACGATAGCCACATCACATGAGGATACTAATAGTATGTCATATATGATGGAGGAGCCTTGTCGGAGGGATGCACGACATGGACACATGGATCCACAAATCTGGGGAGAGACATATGACGAGCATGCAATTGATATTACATTCACACACCAACATGAGGAGATTGAGTCACATATTTTGGAGACTCCATTAGTTGAGCAAATTGTGGAGACTGACAGGTTGATGGAGCGTTTCCAGGATCGGTCTACAGTAATGAGGATGCACTCCTTGTTAGTCGGGACGACCATATCATGTTTTTGGACACATCTATATGGGATACAGGCCCAGAGGATAGTAGTAGGGTGAGTGCACAGGAGGATACAGTTGCTCACACAGGATACAGTGTGATTCAGAGGGAGATAGCACTTAGTGATGGGATGCAGTGGCATACAGGCGGACCCATCAGCATAGTAGACAGTGGGCATTTCATCACATTATCTTATGCAGAGAGTGTTTTTGGGGATTCCAGAGTTGAGACTAGTAGGACTGACACTAGCAGTGAGGGGTATGAGGTGGCACCTCAGCATGGTTGTGATCAGGAGTAACACCACTTAGCAGCACAATTGAGATTCAATGAGGATATGATCATGGCAACCACCAGCGCAGTGATGACATGCAGGCATTGATGGCAGATTACTGTCGAAGAGCATCAGTAGCACATGGTAGTTCAGATGAGGGATTTTCCATGGATGACCTTCATACTCTCAGGGAGAAGGTATCAGTGATGATGACTGACTACCAGCAGTTGTTGAATTAAATGGATTACCTATTGCGGATTGGTGATATGTATCATGAGGCTCTGAGGGAGCAGGAGTTAGAGGTGGACAAACTTACTCAGGAGTTGGAGAGCACTCGAGGATTCTTGAGAGGTACATAGACAACCCTTCAAGAATCAGAGTCTAAGTCAGATGAGCGTCTTGAGGATATTCGTCCGAGATCCATTTCATCTGTCTTAGGGGACACTCAGATAGGTCATTCAGTCACGTTGCTAGAAGATGTTGGTATTCTAGCATAGGAGCACCAATTGATGGAGGACACTTACATTTGTGTTCCGAGAGCGGTTGACCCCCAGGTAGAGGTTAATCCAACAGTATGCCCAGGATATATGATGCAACATGAGTCTACGGGAGAAAACATGAGTATGTCAGAGCATACAGTGAGGAGTGGTATCTCACAGAGACATGCTGAGATGTATGATGAGATTCAGAGAGGTATATTGCCTTGTAGGGAGGAGATACACTTAGGGGAGTATGCAGATGTCACCCCTTTGCAGCAACCCATAGTTGTGAGAGATCACTTTCACCATTTCAGCAGTTGCAGGGGAGATGAGAGATGGAGGTTGGTTGAGTAGCACTTAGAGGAGTTACTTCCATTTGTACCTGATGATTGGGATTCATTGATGACTATGGGCGAGCAGTTATTATGGGTACTAGTAGACATGATTTTGGTCGAATCCTTGGATTTGACCAAGATAGGTGGTATTTTTTAGTCCTACGGTCAGCTACGGATGCCCCTGTTACCCTCTTCCGACACTTTTATCATGGACAACAGCATCAGGAGAGATAGATAGTGGCAGGGGGCATGGAGACTGTGTGGGCCGAGACCACTTGACAGGAGTAACTTTACAGTATCCAACAGGATAGAGGTGGATCATCATAGGCATCTAGCTGAGACTTGGCGTGTGATGGTGATCACCATAGGCCAGATGATAGCATATGAGAACAGAGGGCTTCCGACAGTGATCAGTCTGACACCAGAGCAGTCAGAGGAGATTGGAAGTGATAAAATTCCAAGTCTTCCATGGGATCCGGGAGTTCACCTGGTTAGCAGGGTGCTTCACTACATGGTGACCCAGGTTGAGCCAGAGAGCCACACACTCCACCGGGGGTCAATTTGGAGTGGGTTTGCAAGGATTTGTTAGAGGGAGGGAGGTAGCCTTTCACTTTTGATCATCATGATCAGACATGGAGGCAGTTGGACTGGTACTTCTTCTACAGAGATGACTTTACAGATACAGTTTCTGGACAACAGGTCCAATGGTCACAGGTATTTAATTTTGAGGATCCAGGAGAGGGGGATATCCTGTATGTATGCAAGGGTCAGATATTCATGGTCAGAGTGGTGCGGGATCAACATGGTGATCTTAGACAAAGGTTAGTATGGGACCCAGGGATTGAAGGATCAAGCATTTCACTGACTGACATAGGCACATGGACCTTTGCAGGGGAAATTTGTTCTGACTTTCCATTGAGCTTCAGTGTTGAGGGGAGAACATCGCTTGAGGGTGTCCCACGGAGGTCTTGCAGTACATCATTCTGGCATCAACATGTGCAGTTGATGGAGGCCATGTTGATCTTGATAGTAGCTTGGAGGATGGACTCATTCTGGGATGAGGCCATGTGTCATGTGCAGGAGACTCACTGAGTTGGTATATTTCAGGTTTATGCTTCCTAGGGGCTAGCAATTCTTGACTTGATATGGGACCCAGAGAGCAGAGTGTACGATTGTTCATCTTTGGACGGGTTCTACTGTCTATCCCACAGGTGGAAATGGGATCCTGGTATTTTACTTGGAGGGATTTGGTTATTGCTTGAGGACAAACAATTTTCTAGCAGGGAGGACTGTAATGTCCCCACTTTGGGACATCACTACATTGCAGAGGTTTATGTTGACCAGAGTATCTAGATGGATGTTATAGCGAGTACAGGGATTATTGAGAGGCATTTTGGGGTCCATATTGCATCACTCATCCCATTTCATCATTATGATCCATTTTGCACAGGTTGTCTTTGGTTTCGTTGCATTTCGATGATTTCCATGATTTTGAGTATTTTGAGCTATAAGTTAATTAAATTCACTGAAGAGGTCTTTTTGGGCACAATACTTGGAGGAACCTCTTAGTGTAATAGCTCATTGAAATCGAGAGGAGCAACAATATAGGATGGGATGGCTAGAAGTGACTTTCAGTGGCTAGGAATGCCACAAGGAGAGATAAGGCACTTTTCAGAGGTAAAAAGGTTAATTAATTAATTAAAGTGATTTAATTAATTAATTAATTATTAATAAAATGAAAGTCACTTTGGAGGGAGAAGGTGAGCATGAAGTAAAAAGGAAAGGTAAGGGCCTCTATTGATGGATTCATGTATGTCTATCATTTGGATATTTGGCTTCTCGCTAGAGGGCCCATCCCTTGGGGGTTTTGAGGGTTTTGACTTAACAAACCCTAGAGGACAATTCGGTGGTGAAAGATTCCAACTATCTTGTCCCAATCTTGGTCTCAGAGATGCAATACTCTCCCACACCATTCTAGTTCTAGATCTACTCAGTTGCAGGAGGATTCTACATTAGTTGCAGGAGCAGAGAGAGAGAGAGGGCGCACCAGTTGGGGTTTCCAGCAAGAGGGGCGCACAATCCATTGAGGGATGATTCGATCTAGTTGAGGAGAAGAGATTTTTGGAATTTCAGGTATTGGGTTTCCTTTGCAGGTGTCATAGCATTATTCTTGGTGGATTCCAGAGGTATCTTGGTGGTGGATTCATTTGTATTGAGAGTGGGACGATTTCCCAAGAGGAGGGTGCACCACACTTTGGAGGGTGGCTAGATCCATGGGTTTATCAAGTATTTTTCCTAGTTGAGCACTTGGCTTTTCATTGTCGTGCCCCAACCTATCATTCTAGTGGATTGGTGGAGCTATTGGAGGTCTCTAGAAGAGAAGCCGAATTATCTAGGGTTTCAAGCATCTAGGGGGGCGTACCATTCCTTGGAGGAGAGTTAGATCCATAGGGTTTGAGCGGGATCTTGGAGATTTGAGCACCTAGCTTGTTCTTCCAGTTGCCTGATCTACAGTTTGGCATATTTACTGGAGTGATTGGACATATTTGGTAGCAGGGCTGAATTGTTGAGGTCATCAGGGTTCTAGCAGGGCATGGCACCTTCCATATTAGGGGTTTAGCATCTCTTACGGCCCAAATATACTCTTGCATTGGTCTTTAGTGAGTATTCAGCCTTTGGAGGCTTGTGGTATTCTATTGGATCATTTTGTAGCATCTCCTATCTTCTATTGTCTTTATTGGAGCTATCTGATGTGCATTCCAGACTGGCATCTCCTTGTAGCAGGTTCTTCTATTTATGAATAAAATCATATCTGCAGTGTTTTGGCTTGTCTATCATCTTATTGATCTTGCATATGGTTGAGGTATGTTCCATGATTGTATCTTCTTGTTTATTGCTGCAAACACACATATAAACCATCAGTAAAACCCTAGGCATAACTGTAAGAAAAGTGTTTGACGAAATGCCTCAACCAGAAAAAGTTTAAAAGACACCCAAAACCGTGATGTTCCTTGCATATTGGCTTGGGAACATTACAAAAAAAATAGTCTAAAACACTCACCGTTGTCGATCTTTTGATGAAAGTTAACTATTTCAAGGTTGACCAAGTCAGTGACCATTAAATCGTTTTCAAATGGGTAATTGACATTCTCTACATTTGTCAATGGATAGAAGAACTGTCGTCGAAATATCAACAGATATATAAGTTCGTCGGAAGTACAATGTTCCTTGAGGCGCCCATAAAAAAAGTGATTAAAATTTTAATATTATGTCGTAATTTGTGACGATATGATTAATTTTATCCTTATCGTCGAAACTTTTTGTCAAATTTTGACCCCATATGTAGTAGTAAGTAGTGATACAAGGATTGACACTTGCCTTAGGCTTTGGAGTTGTATGGAGTGACAGAGAGCTGTGAAAAAAAAACTAAGTTCAGGCATGGAGATGCACATTTTAAGAATTGGACATGATGGTTGGACTAGCTACCCAACTAGTGTAAGACTTGAGGCTAGCATTGTGAAGAGACATGACAGAGTTAGTTGAAGTATGGGCACAACAAGAAGTTCACAGAAGTTCAAAACTTAGACATTTTTGAAGTTTTAATTGAGGTTGTAGTAGTGGTTGAGACAACAACAACATAATGAATAGTGATTGTCACAATGAGATAGTGGCAGCTAGGACATTGTGGATAGAGTTGAGGAAGAGACGTCTTTCCTTTGTAGCAGACAATTTGGTCACACACAACTTTGGGTAGAGGTCAATGTGGATGGTTGCATAAGTTGCGGATAATTGTAGTGCAAGTTGGAAACTTGTTGTTTCCACTTCACAAGGAAACTTGGGCACTTTGACAGAATTTGGGGTTTCCAGTTGGCACAAAAATTGGGGTTTCAAGCAAATTTAGTTTCTATGAGAGCATGAGTTCAGGAAGATACTTGAAGATCACAGATTTTTTGCATGTTGTTGAGGATGGCAATAACTTGAGGTTGGGGAGGATGTAAGGTCTTTGGCTAGAAGGGTGCAGAGATCCTCGCTTAATTCTTTAAGGAGACGAAACTTGGATTTTCTCTCACACCTAAGTATTGCATGAGTTGGGAAAGTGGATGCCTTGGGCATGCGATCACGCCAAGGGGCTTTCCCAAGTATGAAGCAACCACGAGATTGAAGCACGCCGACATGAAGGGCACACCAAGGTTGGGCACGCCAATCCCAAGGGGCACAATGATTGACGAGCACATGGGTTTGTTTGGGTAATCGGGTTTGTGAAGGGGTGCAACGAATCATTTGGAGAAATGGGTTTGCGAAGGGGCGCGACACTCCCAAAGGACACAATGGTTCACAATGGTGACCTTCAGAGTCCCTATAAGAGAATAAGGGCAGAAAATCAATGAAGGAAGATTTGAAGACAATGAGAGAAAGATCAACTCTTTGATTCTGAGGCAGACTTAGACGAAGAGGGATGAGCTCCCTCAAAGAGCCAAGTCACTCCACTTGAAAGGACTTGTGTTGCCTTGAGGTGGATTTGGTGGACAAAGTGGGGCGACCTCCTTTTGGGTCGATTTTGGGGAAGTATGGAAATGCAGGTCTGTTGGAGGCACGTGTGAGGAAGAATCAAAATCTATGAAGTCTACGGAAACAAAGAGACAACAAGTATATGGTTGAGGGCACGTCCGAGGTGCATCGCAGGAGGTTGTAAAGACGATTGTGAAATCGAGTCTTGGTGTGACGAATCTGTGTATGAGTGACTTGGTGAGGTGAAGTGAGTTGTGTCGTCTGACTCTACCCAAGTTGTAAATCGAGCCGGTAGTGCTCGTATTCTAACAGTTTCACAATAACAAAGACTTGGTTGGTTGTTTGGCACGGTTCGTGCCACCCACACTATTTCTATGTATGCCTTTTGTTTGTTTCATTGTTATTCTCTTGGTTCATGGATTTATTCTTATATATGACTAAGTGTTAAGATGTTAACAATTGTCTAAATATATAAGAGTTGCACTAGAGTAGGAGTGTGACTCACCAGTAACCTAGAACGTAGTATGGGTGTGCTCTTGGTGAAGAGACATATTCCAAATAAAGTATCTTTGGTATTGCCAAACATCCATGTGAGAAAAGTCACGGTGTCGTAGGCCCTCTAGTAGTGCACAATTGCAAGATTCAACTAAACACACTTTCAAAAAGCGACATTTCCCAAAATGGAATAAAATACCGCCACTAAAACTTATACACTACTCTAAAAACAAGTAAGTCCTGTAGTGTTTTAGAAATACTATTACAACTATAAATCTCTCCTCTCTTCTCTTGGATTATTAATCTATTATTTTTAATCCTCTTCTCTCCTATCCTCTCTTCTCTTCGATTATTAATCTATTATTTTTAATCCTTTTCAAAAAATGTGAATTAAATGGATTAAGAGATTTGGGTGAGAGGATATGAAATGGATTAAGAGAGATTTTAGTGAGAGGATATCAAGAGTATTCTTGGGCGGTCGTTCCATTAGTCAACTTTAACCGTATCCCCACGTGGAATGAAGCCCAATTCCAATAAGAGTTCCCACGTTGTCAAATGGCTGAACTGCCAATCAAAGGAAAAATCAATTACTCTTCTCTTGCATGTCATTGGTTTTCGTCATTACGAGGAAGGGAGGAGCTCAATTCATTGTGGTGGAATGCTCCATATACTACGAAGCCAAAAAGATAAAGGAAGGCAAGATCGCTGCAGAAAGGGGGAGGATGAAACTGTGAAGGGAGATTGGCGTCTTGCACCAAAGATCATAGGGTTGAAAGCCAAATTTGTCTTGCAATTTGTTAGAGAAGATAGAATTATACGTGAAAAATAAACCGTCCAAAAACGAAATAGACCATCAAAGCAGAAAACATGTATGTTTTATTGATAATCATAGAATTGCCTAGTTGCAAAAAAGGTCATTAGAGCCATTGACAACTCTGGTAGTTTTCCTTCAATATTTTTTTTAACTCGAATGTACGCATGAGATTAATTAAAACAAAACAAAAACCATTTTGTTGTTGCTTTTCCCAAGGTTGGGATTTTATAGTGACTCTGTGTTTTAATTACAATTATGTAATCGTATTTTCTAGATGCTTCCAGGAAATTTGCAATCATAAATGAGATTCAGGTTCAGTTAACGTAGAATTAGAGTTGCTCAGAATCACAGTTTTCAATCCTTACATTATTGTTTGTAGTGTGATCGATTTCTTCATTACTGTATTTCCTACATTATATTACAATCTACAAATAAGATATATGTTTGACTCTTTTACACGTTGAGATACTAGAACAGAGGACTTGATTAATGAAATGCTCTTGCATTGCACCTACAAGTCCCAGAAATCTAAAAGTCAAGGTATTATCCTGATAAAAATGCTTGTAAAACACCTTAATAAACTCGGAAAAATGGTGAATAAAACTAATTAATATTCAATGATTAGGCAAGGGAAAGAAAGCTTGTTTTGTGAGGAGCAGCCTGACCTGTATGAATTGAAAGAAACTTAGCGCCAGACGATTGATTTGTGAGAGTCCTCAGCCATTCTGTGGGAATATTATTCTTCTTGCGAGGCATGAAAAGCCTCTTACGATTGACGATACTATCCTTGTTTGCCAGACGCAAGGCTAAATTCCGCATTACATCATGCTGAGAAAAAGAGAGCTCGGAGGCACATCTATACTCGACGGCGCCACTCCTAACACATCAAATTATAAAAAAACATACCAATAATAGTGAACTCAAAAGCTCCTTTGATCTTTAGTTTGAGACAGCATATCGATTGATTTTACCGTGGGGCTTCTAATTGTTTTAGAGAATGAAAGGATCCACATGCAAGAAGTTAGAGTTAAAAAACAGGTATGAAGAGGGCCAAGCAGTCAACAAATTATATGTAAATAAAATCCTTACCCGGGATTGCCTGTTAAATTTATGAGATTTCTTTTTGCAAGTTCGAACAAGACCACAAAAGCGTCGTCCCATTCCATCCCTCGGACATATACCCATATGTCCAATAACGAGTCTATGCTGAGCTTTCTCCCTTCAGGAAATGCCCCCAAGTCCAAAAAGCACTTCTTTTGTACCTTATCAAGGATATCTATACTCGTTTCCAGGCGATTAAGAAGCTGATCTCTGTGAGATTCTGATATATCTTCTGCTCTTGAAAGCTTCTCCTTAGCACTTCGCCAAACGGGCTGGGGTTCCCCGTGCAAACAACTTCCAATCACCTTGAGGGCAAGTGGTAAACCCTTGCATTTTGCTGCAACCTACAAATATTTTTCAAAATGAATCCGCGGCTTACAACTTTTGCCGGAGTTCTATTGAACACCAATAATTTTGAAGTTACAAACTTGAATATCGAGTACAAAATTAGTACTTTGGAAACATGATTAGTTCCTCCTAAATGAGATTAGTTCATACCTGTTTAATGGAAAAATGAGATTATGAAGAGTATGTATAATTCATACCTGTTTAACAAGATCCTCCTTTGCCGTTGTTGGAATCGAAGTCTTACCGAAGGCCCAGAAGCAGAAAAGTGGCAGGGCATTAGCTTCCTTCAACATATTCATTTTATACAGACGACGTGTACTATCGGTAATTTGAATGGTGGAATCCTGTCTGGTTGTGATAATTGTCTTGGCCACCAATTAGCTCATTCCACATTACCTTTAAATGAGGCGTTTGGCCACCAATTAGCTCATTCCACATTACCTTTAAAATCTCTAAAAGACTGTTTACATTATCAAGGCGCGAGACGGTAATGAAAATTATGTTGTTTCGATAGAAATCTGAAGATCACAAAGAAAACAAGCATTACAAACTTAAGGTCACGAGAAAATAAAATGTAAGTTTGGAGATTTTTTTTTTTTTTTTTTAAAGTTGAAATCTTACTTGGGCGTCGGTATCCTTGCAAAGGACTGATGCAAGGGTGGTTTTTCCGCTACCACCCATTCCCGCTACTCCAACGACATTAACATCATCTGCAATAGAATTTGTTTGACATCATTGAAAAGATTACCAAAGCCCACTACAAATTTTGGGATATCCGGGACTTCGGAGGCGCAGCTAGTGGCCTGCTGAAGCGCCGTAGTTTCATGCATCATATCACTGGAGGTCTGAAATACCTGCGTAATGTTGAATTGTTGAAGCGTGATGGTATCGGAAAAGGGATTATTAGTCATTCCATCAATGACATTCTTGATTTCACCGGCAACTACATTCTTGATTTCACTTGCAATGAAATCCTTGATTTCACTTTCAAATCGTTGAAAATAAACTCTAAATTCTGCATCTAGTTTCTGGACACCAAGGAAGGTATTGAGTGGAACTTGAGTTCTAAGAAAATGAGAGACATTTGTTTGAAACTTACAGATTTTCTTGCTGTATCGGTACTTTCTGAATATATCAAAGCTATGTATTTTCTCTAAGGTTTCCACCAGACCAATGCCTTCTTGCAGAACACGTTGAAAGTCTTTGAACTCATTACCTCTGTCCGATGATGTCTCTGAGTCGGAAATATTCTTGGAAATTTGATCAATGGTAGGCTTTACCTTCAACAGCTTTTCCTTAAGTTCTTTACCCCATGTTTTGCTGGAAGCAATGATTTTAACGGCTGCTAACAGTTCGGTTAATAATACTTGGACGTTAAAACTACTTTCTTTCTATCTTAATAAGCGCACCAGTAAGGATCAACTAACAAGTCTGTAATTTTCATGCTATCACAAACCACAACCCGCAAGCCTTAGGTTCGGATCCCGGAAAATTTTAACTTTTAAAATAATCTAAATCTATCATGATTAATGTAAACTAATCAAAATTTCTATCATGATTAATCTAAATTCTATGTTGGCGAAGGTGTAAAAAGGTATTTCAATGGCCACTCATTCCACATTAATTCTGCGAGTAATCTAAATGTTCTACCTTTTAATATAAAAAGGTATTTCATTTAAAGGCATTTCATTTTAATGTAAAAAGGTGTTTCAATGGTTGCTCACTCCACATTAATTTTGTCAGTAGTTTAAAAGTTTTATTTTTAATATAAAAAAATATTTTATTTTAATATAAAAAAATATTTTAATGACTATTTATTCTACAATAATTCTGCGAATGGTCTAAACATTTTACCTTTTAATATAAAATGGTATTTCATTAAAATGGTATTTCATTTTAATGTAAAAAAGTGTTTCAATGACTGCTCATTCCACATTAATTCAGCCTTTGTTGACGGCGTCATTGACTTTGTGAATTTCGTGGATTTCCACTATTTCATAAATGAGAGTGATACCAAGTTAAGGCGGGTACACAATCCCTACCCTCCTCGGCGTGCTGGAAGGACCTTGGAAGGCGAGGCCTCTCCCATGGCCAGCAATATACAGCCTGCTGCAGAGTTATTAAGACTCTGTCAGCGGATGGATATACTCCTATGTTATGGAGTCCATATATCGAATGGCATCATTGGAATTTTTCAAATGAGTTAATAGTTTCCAAATTATTGGAATTTTTGTTTTTTATTTATTATATTTTATAAATTTTAAATAATGGAAATATAATTTTTTTATTAATCAAATTAATGTATTTTTTATTTAATAATTTATTTTTTTATTTCTTTCAAATTTAAAAATTTTAATAAAAAAATAAATTATTTTTAAAATTTTATTTCAATGTTTAACTAGATTCAATTAAAATTGTATTATCAATATATTCTTAAATTATCTATAAAAAAAAGTAATTTTATTAAATATATTTTTAAATTATGAAGATTTAAACATTAAAACAAATTTCACACATAAAATAAAATTAAGAAAAACAAATTTCAAAAAACATATTTCAAAAAACATATTCATTAAAATACACATTTAAAAAAAAAAATCCACATATATCAATTAAAAAAAAAAAAAAAACACAATTTTCAATATTTTATTATTCCTGAACCACGTCTCAATCTCTTGTTAAAAAGAAAAACAAATTTCAATCTTTTATTATCTCTTAACCACATCTCAAACTCTTGTTACAATCACAAGAGTTTCTCCTCTGGACAAGTGTTCGACAAAATAAAAGAAACAAATATAAAATCAAACACAACACCTACAAAAGAGTCTTTGCATGCAATAGCATCACAAATTTAAAAAATTTCAAAATTCCCTTTCCCTCTTAATCTTTCCATACTGTTGCTTTACAAATTTAAAAATGTTAAGATTCCCTTTCTCTCATAATCTTTTTAGGTGTCTTTCTTGGATTCTTCGCCATCTCCAGTTACCATTATGCTTCTCTCATTGGATTTCCAATTACATTTATTTACATTTATACAAGAGAGGCTGGTTACTGTTATGACTAACCAATTATAATTTTTCTTGCAAAGAGTACACTATCTATAATTTTCCTCCGCATCTATCCAAAGATGATAATGTCCATATGATATAATCTATTTTTATACCTGCTGATAGGCATGGTATATAGCATTGAGTTAGTGTTGACTAACTATTAATCAATGGTTGACCATAAAATATGTATCCATTTTACCAAAGTTTTATCAAAGTTTTGATAAATAATATTTTCAATTAAATTTTAAATGTGATTTATCTCATATCTTATTGGCCAAAGACTTTAAAGTCTTATTACAGCCTTCACTCATTCCAATGCAATTGCAATAAATATTTCATCCAAGTGGCAGGTTTGTATTTGGACACAATTCTAGAACAACAATTATTATTCCATCAATAAGTGCTTTTGGAATAGGTGTTTTCTAGATATGAGTATGAGGAAAATGTTTAATTCTTTCAATGTTTGAGGTGGAGYTGGCACATGACATTTAAAAAAAATATTAATAATAAATAAAATATTTCAATATTAGCCATAAATAAAATACACACTTATATAGTCTTAATAGGAATTTGACCACAACACTTTTTTTTGAAAGTTTTAAGTTATTTTAAAACAATCTATATTATATTCAATACATAGTATCAAATAATCTACAAATTTCATATCCTTACTACAAATTCATTTAAATAACATTTTCATTTTATTTTTTAAATGTAATTATACATATCGTTAACAATATATTACTCTCTTGCATTGTTTTCATGTATTCAGACTTCCGCATTGTTTTCATGTATTTAGACTTCGGCAGGTATTTTCTACCATGTAGCCTTGTTTAAATTAACCTTTACATGTTTACAATAATATTTCTAAATCAATCTCCAATTTTATTCAATATTTTTTATTATTTTTGATATATGGAGGGTTGTTAGATTTTCATTTTCAAAATAAATAGTATTGATGTAGAAATAGTTTAAAACTAGGAAAATTTCAAAATGCACAAACTTGAATCCTTCCCCAATAAAATACACATGGGTTATAATAAAATGCATGTTCGAGTAAAATACTCCAAAACTCTGTAAGTTTTTTTTTTTTAATTAATATATAATTTCTTTATAGAGAAGTTGAAAAAAGATTCATGAGCGCTTAGGTTAGGGTTTGATGCACTTCCTACTGCAACACTCTCCCCATGTCGCCTCTACAACTCTCCCCGTCTTCCCCCTCTCGACTGTCTCTGGTTGGCTCAATGACCACTGAAATGGGGGGGAAGCGATCCCCCTCTTATTGCAATTCTACTGCAAACGACCCCTCCAACTCCAAATGGTCTCGGTCATCCTTTGACCTATTGCCGCAATTCCAAAACAGAGACATTATTGAAGAACAACATTGCACCAAGGAAATAGACATTGAGGAAGTTACCTCTCATCCAAAAGCGACAAGAGCCTCAGAACCTGGAAAATGCATCCCTCAAGCACCGAAAGCTCCAAGGTATGTAATAATTTCTGAAAGAGTAGGTGAGCACACACAGTATATGTGAGATCATTCCCTCATAGGAAAATTCTTGGGGCTCTGGCCCTCCGAATGCGATCTCATTCGCTGGATCCATTCTTAGTGGAAGCCAAAAGGTCACATCGACCTATAGCTTGGCTCCAGAGGATTCTTCACAGTCATTTTCCACAACCTAGAAGAAAAAAAATAGGATCTTTGAGGGTGGTATGTATTTCTACAACTCAACTGACCTTTACTTAAGGTTCTGGTCGAAGCATTTCACCCCCAAAAAAGAAGAATTCTCCTATGCCCTGGTTTGGATACGCTTATACTCCTTTCCCCAGGAGTATTGGCTTGGAGAAATCCTAGCCGGAATCGGGAACACCCTTGGTACCTATGTTAAAGCCTCTGAAGCCACCCGACAACGCCGTTATACCTCCTATGCCCATATTTGTGTCTATATGAACATATCCAAGCCCCTCCCCAGATCCATTTTCCTGGAGCATCACGATGAAGAATGGGAACAAACCATAGACTATGAACACATCCCCTTCCATTGTCGAAAATGTCATGAGCACAGTCATTTCTTCCGAGAATTCCCGCTCAACAACTCCCCCAAGGCCGACCCAACTGCTTATGATCATTCAAAAGATGGT
Organism: Picea engelmannii; assembly: GCA_009831015.1. Taxonomy (NCBI): domain Eukaryota; kingdom Viridiplantae; phylum Streptophyta; class Pinopsida; order Pinales; family Pinaceae; genus Picea; species Picea engelmannii. The sequence continues at coordinate 440,684 of ML783611.1, read as the reverse complement.
TTTACCCAAGTCCAAAACAGACGCAAACAACCACATAGAAAAAAATGTCCCTAAAACCCAACAACCCCTCTCCACCAACAACTCCTTCGACATCCTGAACCAACTTCCTGATTCCCTAGACCCCTCATAAAACCATGAATTGGAAACCTCTAAAGGTAAAGCCAAGGTTTCCCCTGATCCGATCATTCAAAAGGTTTCCCCCCCTCCTCTATCCACTCCCACTGAGGCCGGTCCTATCTCTCGGGCTGAGGGGGATATGGAGATTGAAATTGATGAAAACGATCTTGCATGAATTAACCTGATTGATCTAGAAGAAGCCTATTGTAAACATGAACTTTCAACCATCCCAATTGAACAACTTGGAAAGGTCCACAAAGTCTACACAAGCTCCACAGCCGGAGCCACCTCCAAATCCAACACGAGGCTCAAAATAATGCAAGACCCACAAAAAAACTCATGCACATCAACCCGAGAAGAGAAAAGGAGAGGTCACAGGTCATCACAGAATCTCATACAAGAGGTCAACAACTTTCTGGTAAACTCGGGGAAAATCCAGCTCCTCACTAAAAGTTTCTTTCCCATACCTCCCCCATATTCCTCATGAAGATCGTCTCATGGAATATTAGAGGGTTAAATGGAAGAAGCAAGCAATGTCTTCTTCGATCTTGTATCATGGAAGAGAAACCGGACATCCTTCTTCTTCAAGAAACCAAATGTGTAGGAAAAAATGGGCACAACATCCTTTCCAAATGTTGGAAGCAAGCCCAATATGTCAACAACGAATCTCAAGGAAAAACGGGAGGATTTGCCATTCTATGAAATCCGACCACCATTATTCTGAGCAAATTCTTCTCCACCAAAGGGTCCATCTCAACACACTTTTGACTCATAGGCTCAAAAAAAGTTGGGTATATCACCAATGTCTATGGAACTCTCATTCCCAATGAAAAGCAAACTTTTGTCTATGACCTAGCTGGCTTGAAAACCATCATTCAAGACAATCGTTGGAACCTAGGAGGGGACTTTAACATGACTCTTTCTCTTGCAGAGAAAAGAGGGGGAACACATGGGCCAGATCAAGATAGAGAAGTGTTCCAATCCTTCGTAGATTCCCTCTGGTTGGTGGATCTAGAAAACAAAAATGGGATTTTCATCTGGTCAAATAGGCGTTCAGGCTCCCATCAGGTTGCTTGTCGTTGGGATGAATTTGTTTTTTTGGAAAATTTCTTATTAGAAGGGCATATATTCGACTCAAACATTATCCATGTTGCCGACTCAGACCACTGGCATATACAACTGGAGATAGACATTATTGACACTCCTAAAAGAACCCCCTTTTGTTTTGAAAAATTATGGCTGGCCCATCCTGAGTTCTAGAAAAACGCCTCTAGGTGGTGGGCAGAAGAAACTATTAATCATGGTTCTCTAATGTAAAGATTCCAGCAAAAGCTTAAAAATTTCAAACAAAAGATCAAATATTGGAATAAAAACACATTTGGTAACATATTCCAAGCTCAAAGAACCCTTGAGCAATAAATGAAAGTCATTTAACAGAGTCTAATCCAACATTGTGATTTAGATCAATTGTTTGTTGAGGAGGACCAAGTTAAGAAGCAGTGGAATGAGAGATAGATGCAAGAGGAAACATTATGGCAGCAAAAGTCCAAGGTTCAATGGATAAAATAAGGTGAGACAAACTCTAAGTTCTTCCATCGATCAATGATACAAAGAAGGCACACCAACAGAATCACCAAGCTAGAAAATTACCAAGGACAAGCTCTCAAAATCCATGAGGACATAACCCTCGAACTCACCTCCTTGTACACAAACTTGCTTACTGAGCCCTGCCTAGACAGATCAGATGTTATCTCAAGGACACCAAACATATTTCCAAGATGATAACAGAGGAACAAAATGAGGCCCTACTTCGCCCCATTACGCAAGAGGAGGTGGATCATGAAATAAAAGAGATGTATGTTGGTAAGGCTCTAGGTCCAGATGGATTCACCATTGATTTCTTTCACTACTGCTAGCATTTGGTTCGAGAGGAAGTCTGGAAGCTAATTGAATACTCGAGGCAATCTAAGGATGTGCTCACAACTTTCAATGCTACCTTCATCACTCTCATTCCAAAATAGGAAAAGGTTGTGCACTCGTTGCAATTCCGGCCCATAGTTCTATGCAACGTCATCTACAAAATTATCGCCAAGGTAATTGCTCTATATCTCAAACTTGTTCTTCCTTTCATTATATCGCATGAACAAACATGTTACGTGCAAGGTAGACAGATCTTGGGCAACATCCTCCTGGCTCATGAGGTGATCCACTCCCTTCGATCCACAAGAACCCCCGGAATGCTCATCAAGCTTGATCTCTCAAAATATTTTGACAAGCTAAGATGGAAATATATGAGCTCTCTCCTCCCAACCTTTGGATTCTCTGAAGATTGGGTGGATTGGGTGCTTAATCTCACGTCCTCCACTTTCTTTTCCATTCTCGTCAACGAGGTCCCCTCCTCTCCCTTTTCCCCCTCGCACGACATCCGCCAAGGAGACCCTCTATTCCCTTTTCTCTTTTTTATCATGATCGAAGGGATCAGTTGTAGCATCAAAAAAGCTATTGAGGAGGGCTCTCTTATTGGTCTCCCCCTACATGGAATTACCCCCTGCCCCCCTCTCACACAACCAATTTTTTGATGACAACCTCATGAAGGGCTCACTCGCAGTCAAAGAGGCTCTCAAAATCAACAACATACTCAATGACTTTTGTGAGGCCTCTGGAACTTACATAAGCCATGATAAATCCAAAATATTCTTCTTTAACACCCCCCTTACTCTCCAAATTCACATTTCTGGCCTTCTGCTATCTGTCAACAAAATTGTAGAGCTTGCTCTCAAACTGGAAGGAAACAGGCAAAACTGGTCAACTTCAGTATATGCGCATATACAGAAGTGTCAGCATCCGTATATATGCATATCCATATATACACATATACAGAAATGGTCGGCTTTCGTATATGCGCATATGCAGAAGCTTTCCACTTCCGTATATGCACATATATGGAAGTGGTCGGCTTCCATATATGTGCATATATGGAAGTGGTCGGTTTCAGTATATGTGCTTATATGGAAGCCAACCTCTTTCGTATATGCACATATACAAAAATGATTGGCTTCCACATATGCGCATATAAAAAAGTTGACCACTTCCGTATATGCACATATATGAAAATGGTCGGCTTTCATATATGTGCATATACAGAAGTCGACCACATTTGTATATGCACATATACGCAAGTGGTCGACTTCTATATATGCGCATATACGGAAGTGGTCAAATTCCGTATATGCACATAGAAGGAAGTCGACCATATACCGAAGCCAACGTATAAATACAGAAGTGATCGGATTTCATATATGCGCATATACATAAGTGGCCCGCTTTTGTATGTGCGCATATACGGAAGCGAGACACTTCTGTATATGCACATATATGGAAGCTGACCACTTCCGTATATGCACATATACAGAAGCCGACCACTTCCATATATGTGCATATACAGAAGCGGGTCGCTTTCGTATATGCGCATATACAGAAGCGGGTCACTTCTGTATATGCGCATATACAAAAGTGGGACACTTCTATATATGCGCATATATGGAAGCCAACCACTTCCATATATGTGCATATACAAAAGTGGTCGACTTTCGTATATGCACATATATCGAAGCTTGCCATATACTGAAGCCAACCACTTCTATATATGTTCTTTGCGCATATACGGAAGCGGCTCGCTTCTATATATGCGCATATAACAAAGTTGACCACTTCCATATATACGCATATATGGAAGTGACGAGCTTCTGTATATGCGCATATACAAAAGTCAATCACTTTCGTATATGCACATATATGGAAGCCGACCACTTTTCATATATGCACATATACGGAAGTGGCCAACTTCCACATATGAGCATATATAGAAGTGGTCGACTTTTGTATATGCACATATACAAATATCAACCACTTCCATATATGTGCATATACAAAATTTGACCAATTCCATATATGTGTTTATACGGAAGTGGCCAACTTTCGTATATGCACATATACGGAATTTGACCACTTCTCTATATGCAAATATACAGAAGCAGACCACATGCGTATATACGCATATATGAATGTGGTTGGCTTTCGTATATGCGCATATATGAAAGCCAACCATTTTTGTATATGCGCATATACGGAAGTGGTCAGCTTCAGTAGATGCGCATATACGGAAGTGGTCCAACTTCCGTATATGCGCATATATGAAATCCGACCATTTTTGTATATGCACATATACGGAAGCTGACCGCTTTTGTATATGCGCATATACGAAAATGGTCGGCTTCCGTATATGCACATATGCGAAAGTTGACCACTTTTGTATATGTGCATATACGGAAGTTGACCACGTACGTATATGCGCATATACAGAAGCTGACCACTTTTTTATATGCGCACATACGGAAGTCGAATACTTCCATATATGCACATATATGAAAGATGACCACTTCTGTATAAGCACATATACAAAAATGGTCATCTTTCGTATATACACATATACAAAAGTTGACCACTTCTGTATATGCGCATATACTAAAGATGACTACTTTCGTATATGCACATATACGGAAGCTGACCACTTCCGTATATGAGCATATACGAAAATGGTCGGCTTTTGTATATGCGCATATACGGAAGCCGACCACATTCATATATGCGCATATACGCAAGTGGTCTAAATCTGTATATGCGCATATAGGGAAGTGGTCGACTTCTGTATATGTGCATATACGAAAGTTGGCCATTGCGGTATATGCACATATACGAAATTGATCGTATTTTGTATATGCACATATATGGAAGTGGTTGGTTTTCGTATATGTGCATATACAAAAGTCGACCACTTTCGTATATGCTCATATGTGGAAGTTGGCCACTTTCGTATATGTGCATATACGGAAGTGGTTGGCTTTCGTATATGAGCATATACGAAATCCATATACAAAAGTGGTCAACTTTCGTATATGCGAATATACAGAAGCCCGTCACTTTCGTATATGCGTATATACGGAAGTGGTCAACTTTGATATATGCGCATATATGAAAGCAGGCTACTTCCGTATATGCGCAATGCACATATACAAAAGTGGTCGGCTTTGTTATATGGCCAGCTTCGGTATATGCGCATATATGAAAGACGACCACTTATGTATATGCGCATATAAGGAAGTGGTCGGCTTCCATATATGTGCATATATGGAAGTGTCCCGCTTCCGTATATGCGCATATACAGAAGCAGGCCACTTCTGTATATGCACATATACGGAAGTCGACCACTTCCGTATTTGCACATTGGCTTTGGTATATGGCCGACTTCTGTCTATGCGCATATGGTGTGGTCTTCAAGTTTTCTTCAGACTGGAATCTCCCCTTCCTTTCCTTTTCTTCACATGAGCATAAAGAGTTTGGTTTTCTTCATAATTAGTCTTCTATGATTTGGATAACAATCTGGATTCTTCTTGGCTACAATGTGTCCACAATTTGTCAAATTTGGGCAATTTACTTCTTGTGCAAATTCCTTGAAAAAATGGGTCCCAAGAAGATGGAAAACCATTGAGTGTAGTAGTCACAAGATCTGCATCATCCACCGAATCTCCAATAGCTGCTAGTTGGTCCTTGATCTATGAAATTCTCATGAAGTAGTTGGAGACCGTTTCTGACTTGTTCATCATTACATTTCTAAGTTAATGCCTTAGTGTCATCTTCCTGCTGCTATTCTTGCTTTCATATAGTATGGTTAGGGAATCAAACATTTCCTTTGGTGTCTTCAATTCTGATACATTGGGGATCAAGTGATCCTTGATTGAATCTGTCAAGATCCCCTTGGCCTTGATTTCATTCTTCTTGAACTTTGCCTTGGTGTCTTATTCTTCTGGTTCTGGGAGGACTTGATTGAGAGAGATGGGGAGAGAGCAAGGGAGAGGGAGGGGGATACAAAGTGAGGGGGATATAGGGGTAGATGCAAGAGAGAGAGAGAGAGAGAGTCATGTTGAAGTCCCCTCCTGTTATCCACAATTTTGGTCATTGTGATGATCTCATGGTGATGTTATGATGATAGAAAATCAAACTCCTCATTAAAGAATTCCTTCTTGAAAGAAGTTGCACTTATCTATTTCCAGAAATCATGTTTTGAGGAATGTTCGCAGGCTACATATATACTCTACTGCGAGAATCCTTCATTCTCGCAGTCTGCATTCAGCTGGAGTGCGAACTTCTCGCACTGTAATCATTACCAGGGTGCGAACATCTTTTTACATGGGAAAAAGATAAGATTCTCGAGCCTTCTAGAAGGGAATCTTCTACAAGGGTGAATTGGTATTCGAATGGTTGTTCAGAAGCTGGCATTCCATATTTATTGGGATCATTCTTATTGTAGCAACTAACCTATTCTCTCTTATAAATTGATGAGAATACTCATGGAAGGGGTTAAGTTGGAAAGCTTGAGAGATCTATTGGAGAATTGATGCATGATTGTATGGAGAATTGATGCTGCAGCAGATAGAGGCGATAGCAAGGTCATCATAAGTAGTTGATTTTCTTCATGCATGAGCAAGTGTGTGTGTCAGAACTAGGAGCCATTGAAAGGAGATCTACGACATCAAGGCTCAGGTTGTATATTTCTCTTTCAGTTGATTCAATACATGAATATGTCCCTTTCACATAATGATGATGTCATCTTATTACATGATTCCTTGATCACATGTATAGACTAGGTATTGAATATATTAATTTGCTTGTACTTCGATTGGTTTGTACTGTTGTGATTGGACGGCACAAGAGCATCGAAGCTGAGCGAGGAACAACAGAGATTTAAGGAGAGCGTTCATAAGGTATGTCCACTATCCATTTCTCTTAGTTCATTCAATAGTCTAGATCTAGGGAAAGAGTAGTATTATGTCTTGCTTTGTTCTAGATCCAGGTGGATCTAGGGAG
>ML783611.1:342171-415558 GCA_009831015.1 Picea engelmannii | reverse complement strand
TGAGTCGACCAGAGCCGACCGAGAGGGGGCAGATAGGGTGAGTTGTAGAGGTGCCATGGGGAGAGAGTTGCGGTAGGAAGCTCATCAAACCCTAACCTAAGCGCTCATGAATCTTTTTTCAACTTCTCTATAAAAAATTAGATATTAATTAAAAAAAAAAAAAACTTGTTTTAAAATCAGACCTGCTAATTTTGAAAAATTTGAAATATGGACAATGTTAGGGATCTTATTGATTTCACCTTAGAATATTTAGTTTTCCTCAACATGCATTTTATCATGAGGCATTCAATTTTAATTTGTACTTTGTGAAAATTCCATAGTTTTGAAGTATTTTACTCCAACATGCATTTTATTATAACCCATTTGTATTTTATTGGGGAAGGATTCAAGTTTGTGCATTTTGAAATTTTCCTAGTTTTAAACTATTTCTACACCAATACTATTTATTTTGAAAATGAAAATATACCAATACTATTTATTTTGAAAATGAAAATATAACAACTCTCTATGAAAAATGATAAAAAAATATTGAATAAAATTGGAGATTGATTTGGAAAAATTATTGTAAACATGTAAAGGTTAACTTAAAAAATAGATCATATGATATGGACATTGTAATCTTTACTCTTTGCAAGAATTAGTTATAACAGTAACCAACCTCTCTTATATAAATGTAATTGGAAATCCAATGAGAGAAGCATAATGGTAACATTGAAGAATCGAAGAAAAACACCGAAAAGGATTACGAGAGAAAGCTAATCTTGACATTTTTAAATTTGTAAAGCAAGAGTATGGAAATATTAAGAGGAAAAGCGAATTTTGACATTTTTTAAATTTGTGATGCTAGTGCATGCAAAGACTTCTTGTAGGTGTTAGAGTTTGATTTTATATTTTTATTTTTTATTTTGTTGAAGACTTGTCCATAGGAGAAACTCTTGTGATTGTAACAAGAGTTTGAGATGTGGTTAAGAGATAATAAAAGATTGAAATTTGTTTATCTTTTTTTACAAGAGTTTGAGATGTGGTTAAGAGATAATAAAAGATTGAAATTTGTTTATCTTTTTTTACAAGAGTTTGAGGTGTGGTTAAGAGATAACAAAATATTGAAATTTATTTGTCTTTTATGTTGATATATGTGTGGAATTTGTTCTAGCTGTGTATTTTAATGAGCCTGTTTTTTAAAATTTGTTTCTCTTTATTTTATTTTATATGTGTGGAATTTGTTTTAATGTTTATTTTAACTATGTCTCCGTAATTTAAGATTGTATTTGATAAAATTGCATTTTTTTTTATGGATAATTTTAGAATATATTGATAATACAATTTTAATTGAATTTAATTAAATATTTAAGCAAAATTTATTAATTGGATTTTTTTTATTAAATTTTTTAAATTTAAAAGGACTAAAAAAAATAAATTATTAAACAAAAAATACATTATTTTGATTAATAAAAAAAATATTCCTATTATTTAAAATTTTAAAATTTATAAAAATATAATAAAAAAATTATTAAAAAAAAAATTCCAATCATTTGGCAACTATTAAATATTAATAAAATATAGTTAATGGATTGTTAAAAAATACAAACCAAAAAAAGTTCATAGTTTTCAACTTTTCTAAAATGTGGAAAAGCTTGTTATGGTATTGCACAAACAATATTTGTTTATGATTGCTCACCCGTCGAGACTTGGTTGGTCAGATATCGACGAAAAATGTGAAATTTGAGCAAGCGACCCACTCTTCCACATCTACATCGGAAAACACCATCATTATCATTATTGGTTGCGACAATGAGGGTTGCCAAGAAATTTCCAATGTTGATATATCATTGAAACATGAAAATGGATGTTCGAGGAATCCTAATGAAGGATTAGTTGGAGCGGGACCATCTCTTTATTGTATGAATGCCATTGAATGCCTAGACTACAAGAAAGTTCATAAATCCACAAATTCAATTTTTGGCCTATTTTAATTGGTGGGTAATTATTTAATTGGTGTATGAAATTTTTTTGTTTGTGGGACAAGGGACTCCCTCCACATAGCAATTTGATTTCTAAAATCTAGAGAGGTATACATACCCTACCCCCCTCTGGATTTGAACCTGTGACCTTCAAGGAGGAAACACTTGTTCTTAACCATTAGGCCCACTCAGGTTGTAACAAGTTCAAACACAACACTAGATGGTATATTTTCTTTTCTTTAAATTCGATTACTAGTGTCAAGGGGTTTGTGGTTCAAGTAAACTTATGAAACAAGGGAATTCCTTTCATGATGTGATTTATGGACATATATTGTTATGTCATTTTGCATGAGGATTTTATAGATTATCTATGGGCATGCGATTGATCTTATGTATGCATGATTGGCCTAATTAATATGTGAAACCTCATTTTTTGTGTCAAATTTTTATTCTCCAATATTTATGTCATTGTTCATTATGGTTCTATGTTAACAATAATTATTTTATTTTCACTTTATGGAAACCCTAATTCGTCGTAGCCCATTTTATCCTCAAGTTCGCAACCATGTCTAGAGGTGATCTAGATCCTCTGCCCAAGTTTGAGTCTGATGTGGAAGCCTTCATGTAGCTAATTGTCTCTCTAGGGAATCCCTCATCTCTTCCTACCCATTTCCTCTTCGTCAAGAAACTCGTTTAAATCCTTAAAATCGCCATCGCTCATGTAGCAACCAGATGCAAAGCGCTTGTGTATGCAATAAAAGTCCTTGTTGGTCAATTTGCAGGCCTTTCTTCGCAAATGGATATTTGGATTGTGTGGAAATGGAAACCTCTTATCATAGGACGTTTGAACCATTATTTATGTTGTAAGGGTTTACCCACATTATTTTTGGAATTCAAAGAAGACATGGACTTGATTTTTTGTAGTGGGCCATACTTTTATGAATCCCAGGGAATGTATCTGAATCGATGGACTCCAGATTTCGATCCAGAGTGTGATATCCCCACAAAGGTCCCAGTGTGGGTTCTCCTTCTTCATCTCTCTCTACATTGTTGGGGAGACGATGTCCTAAAATGCATTGGGGATTTGTTGGGAAAATATATTGATAAGTCATAACCAAAACCAACAATGTATGCATGTACTAGAATCTTTGTAGAAGTAGATCTGGAAAAAGGATTTCCTGAAATTCTCAAACTTTCCTTGGATGGCTAGTCCCATGTCCAACAACTTGACTATGAGCAACTTTCCTTCAAACGTAAATATTGTCACGAATATGGGCAGTTTGCTCGCGACTGTCCCAAAAATAAGCAGGAAACAACAACCATGAATGAAGAACCAAAATCAGAATGGTATCAAGTAAGGAAAAAATCCAACACCAGAAAAAACACTAGGAAAAACCTCATATATTCAAACCCTAGTTGCCCCCCAACCCTCCTCAAAATCCATATTCCACTTCAAACCCTAAGGAAAACAGAAGAAATCAGGGAAATAAAGGAATAAAAATTGAAGTAGAATCCCAATTGGCCTCGACAAATAAGTTTGCAAGTTTGGGAAGATACACTCAAGAGAAGGATGTCACTGGAAGTTAAGATCCAAATTTAAGTTGTTCCAACACTACCCCTCTTGTGCTTGACCCACAGAACCCAGTAGGTGAAGAATCATAATTTGAAGAAGATGGAAGCAACAGAGGAAACCCTACAATAGAAGATCATCACATCATATTCGAAAGAGCTCTCCCTACTGAAATATCCCTGATCCGGCTGATCAAGATATTTGCTACTGTTCTACTTCTCCAGTGTGCAGATCTGATACACTGGGGGTTTCTGGATGCATTTTAGTGGTTGATGAAGATGTTCTTTGGTTATTGTGTTTGCATGTCAGTTATTATGGTTGCATGTAGGTTATTATAGTTGCATGTTGCATAATAAAGGTTTAACAATCATAAAATGACGCATGCAATAGCATAGAAGGGCAACTACTTAATATTATGAATAATAATAGTGCATGCATGGGAATACAAATCGCCTACTGAAATATAGAGACTAAACGTCAGTCAGATCTCATGGATCTGTACTGGAATACAATCAAATAACAATAAATACCCTTGACCGTAAGAAGACAGCAGATATGTTGCATGCACGGATAGAATGACCAAAATGAACGATCCCGGATGAGCACGGTGACCGCTATCAGCTAGAAAACTCGATCTCAAAACTCCACCGTCAGAATGAACTCGAAACTGCTCCAATCAATGTGCCCTGGCCTCTGCACTGGAAATAATGTCTAACGGATATCAGAACGGATCCCTACGGCACCAGATCTGAACCCTTGGGGGGTTCGCGCCCCTCCTTGGGCACTGAATAAGCCCCAATGGATTCCACCATCGGAATCTGCCGCTATGTAGCTCAAAACGATCGTCTCGTCCAACAATGAAATGGGTTGGAAGGGTTTGGTCGGATCTGATAGGAAACCCCTGCATGCAAGGCCAAACGTCTGTCCGGAATGGTTGCGCCCTAAACAGCTGTATGGCTCGCTTTGCAAGATTCCACCGTTGAAATCTGATGGTGAATGGCTCAATGGAAGCGCCCTGGCTGGATCTCTACTGGGTCGGAATGAATCTGCAATCGGGACCACGGTCTGCTGCAGATCTCTGAATCTCCCAAATAGCTTGTGCCCTCCTTGGCTAAGCTGCGCCCTCCACACTGAATACTCCTAAACTAAACAATGAAATACCTGGATGGTATCTCCGATAGGCTAGGGTGTGTCTCTCAACACCGAAACTGATCAAGGGTGGTGGTTTCCTCCAGAAATCCACAAAACAATAAGGTCGGCTCTCTTCCTCCTCTGGAAGCTCTCAACATCAAATCACAACAATGCATAATGAGGAATTAGGTCAAATTCCTCTCTTTATATCTTTCCCGACCTAATTATTCGTTGACATCACTTAACCTAGGCGCCTTTCCTCCTAAGTGAGTTATTTGTCAATTAATTCGCCCCCTTATCACCTTTTCGTTCTAATTCTCCGTTGACTTAGGCTTAAGTGACTTTTCCTAAGTATTTTGGCTTAATTTATCATTTAGCCTCAATTCCTCCTTATTTCTCCATCTGGTTCCCTATTTGTGCCTGACTATAGTCTACGGGAACCTATAGACTACTAAGTCACTCCCTGTTGGCCTAATCCTGGGGACGGGACATCACAGTCCTCCCTTCCCGAGATTGCTTGTCCTCAAGTAACATCAATCCTGGGTGCTGCAAAATATGCTCTCCCTCCCATGTGGCATCCTCCACTGGAAGACCCCTCCATCTAACCAAGCACTCTCTGATGATCCTGCTCCTCAATCTGCGTTCTCTCTGCTCTAGTACCTCCTCGGGCACAAGTTCCAACTGACCCTCCTCATCCAAGGGTGGCAACTCCTGTGAAATGCTAATTTGTTGTCCCACCGCCTTTTTAAGGCAAGAGACGTGAAAGACGTTATGGATCTTGCTACCCTCTGGTAGCTCTAGCTCATATGCAACCTCTCCTATCCTTCTGATGACTCTGTATGGCCCATAGAACTTAGGATTCAATTTCTCTGCTCCGCTCCTCTTCAAGGAGGACTGTCGGTATGGCTGTAACCGCAGGAAAACCAAGTCTCCTACCTCGAAACTGTGCTCAACTCTGTGATGATCTGCATATACCTTCTGTTGATTCTAAGCTGACTGCAAGTTCTCCTTTGCTGATTGCGGGATCCTTTGACTCTCCTCCACCCAATCCTTGGCCCCCGGAACCCTACTGTCCCCAAATGCAACATCTATAAAGGAGGGTGCATCGTATCCATACAATGCCCTAAATGGTGACATCCTGATGGACATATGATAAGTTGTGTTGTAGCAATACTCACCCATATGTAACCATCTCACCCAAGTGCGTTGTTGTCCTCCCACATAGTTCCTCAGATACCCTTTCACCCATTTGTTGACGATCTCTGTCTGTCCATCTGTCTGTGGGTGGTAGCTAGTACTCGTAGCTAACTCTGTGCCTGCCAATCTGAAAAGCTCCTGCCAAAAAGCATTGATGAAGCGCCCATCCCTATCACTGACTATCTGCCTGGGTAACCCGTGCAACCGGAATACCTCCCTGAAGAACAACTCTGCTACCTATATGGCCTTGTATTCGGTAGGTATGGCGAAGAAATGTGCGAACTTGGTCAGTCTGTCGACCACTACAAATATACAGTCCTTTCCCTGCACCCTAGGGAGGCCTGTAATGAAATCCATGGAAATGCTCTCCCATTTCTGCTCTGGAATGGGAAGAGGTTGAAGTAACCCTGCAGGATGTGTCTGCTCGGACTTGTTCTGCTGACAAGTTGTGCACTCTCGTATGTGTCTCAGCACGTCATCCTTGAGACCCTTCCATGAGAATCTCTCTTTGATCTGCCTATAAGTCTTGAAGTATCCTTGATGCCCTGCTGTTGGTGAATCGTGACATGCCTTCAGAATCTTCCCCTTCAGGGTGGATTCTGGAACCAAATAAATCCGGTTCTTGTAGAAAATGACGTCGTCAAGAACCCAGTACCTATCATCAATCACTTGCCCATCCATTACCTCACAAGCAAATTTGTTTTTGGAATATTCCACCAACAAATGAGCTTTCCAGTCTGTACAGATATCCATCATCGAACATCCTGTCGGTCTTCTGGACAATGCATCTGCCACCAAATTCCTCTTTCCCTTGACATACTCAATGTCAAATTCGAAGGCTTAGATCTTTGAGACCCACTTCTTTTGCCTCTCGCTGAGGTATTTCTAGTCAAGGAAATACTTGAGACTGTTATGATCAATCTTCACTACAAACCTGCTGCCAACCAGATACTGCCTCAATTTGGTTAAAGCATGCATGATCGCTAGAATCTCCTTATTGTAGATAGGATAGAGTCTCTCTGACTCGTCGAGCTTCCTGCTCTCAAACACAATGGGATGCCCCCCCTGCATCAATACTGCTCCAATCCCCACCCCTGATGCGTCACACTCTAAGACAAATGGCTGAGAAAAGTCGGGGAGGGCTAGAACAGGGCATGTGCTCATAACCACCTTCATCTTGTTGAAGGTCTGTTGTGAATCCTCTGTCCACTGAAAAGCACCCTTCTTTGTCAAGTCTGTGAGTGGTGCCCCCAACTGTGAAAAGCCCTTGAAAAACCTCCTATAGTAACTGCATAACCCAAAGAATCCTCTCAGCTCCGTGAGATTCTTGGGCATTGGCCAATCCGCAATGGCTCTGATCTTCTCCTGATGAACCTGTACTCCCTGTCCACTGATGATGTGCCCCAAATATAGTAGTTCCCTCATGCCAAATTCACATTTGGATTCCTTGGCATATAAAGACTGAGTCTTCATAATATCCAAGACCGTCTCCAAATGTGCCAAATGCTCATCCCATGTCTTGTTGTAGATCAATATATCGTCGAAGAATACCAAAATGTACTTCCTCAACTGTCCTCTGAAAATATGGTTCATGCAAGACTGGAAAGTGGCTGGTGCGTTGGTCAGTCCAAATGGCATGACCAAGAACTCAAAATGCCCGAAATGGCATCGGAATGCTGTCTTCTCAATATCCTTCTCTCTGATGCTGATCTGATGGTATCCTGAGCGTAGATCAATCTTGCTGAAGAAAACTGCCCCATGTAACTCATCCATCAACTCATCTATGCGTGGGATAGGGTAATGATTCTTGATCGTTTTCTTGTTGAGCTCTCTGTAATCAATGCACATCTGTAATGTTCCATCCTTCTTCAGTACCAGTACTACTGAAGATGCAAAAGGACTCCTGTTGGGCCTGATGTGCCCCATAGAAAGCAATTCTTTGATCGCTTTCTCAATTTCGTCCTTAAATTTCTTGGGGTGTCTATAAGGTGTTGTAATCACCGATGTAGCCCCTACCTCTAGCTCAATCATGTGCTCAAACCCTCTGTCTGGAGGTCTCCTTGGTGGTATCGGTCCAAATACTGGCTCATAGCATCCCAGAAGCTCTCTGATCTCTGGATGGTACTGCTCCCTACCCTCTGAGTCTTTTCGTGTGGTGATCCAACACTCTGTTGCGTAAGCCACATCACCATGATGAAAAATCTGTTCCATCTTCTTTGTTGATACTGTCTGAGGCGCCCCTGTAGACATACCTCTCAACACAACTCTCGATCCACTGGTATCTCTGAAGCTCATGGTCAACGTCTGATAGTTGAACCCAATCTCCCCCAATGAATATAACCACTGTACTCCCAATACGACATTTGTATCTGATAGGTCAACTACATAAAATGTGTCAATCAGGGTGTAGTTGCCAAGCTTGACCTCTAGGTCAGGGACCATATCTAGACATGACATCGTGTATCCATCTGCCACTGCTACATGGAATCCCTCAAACTCCTCTGTGCGTAACCCTCTCCTGGCTACCAATGACGTGTCTATGAAATTGTGGGTGGCCCCACCATCAACTAAAGTTGTCATGCGTTGCCCTTGTACAAGGCCCTTAAGCCTGAGGGTGTTTTACCTGGGCACTCCTGAAAGGGTGGCTATGGTTCCCCCTTTCACCTCTTTATGAGGTTTGGCCTCCTCCTGGGGCTTGGTCCTGGCCGGTATCTGTGGTTTCTTCAGCTGCTTCTCTGGTTCATGGGTGGTCTCAGTCTCTGAACCACTGTCTGTAGATGCCTGAATGTCCTCATCCTCCTCCTCACTGCCTAATTCCACCTCAATATAGTGGATCTATCCCTTCCCCATGCATCTATGCCCAGGGACCCAAGGATCTCTGCAGGAGAAGAAAAGCTTCTTCCTCATCAACTCCCATTGTGTGTCATCATCCAACTTGGGCTTGCCCTTCCACTCCCTTGGAGGGTTCTTCTGATCCTTGTCTCTCTGTGGTACAAAGGGTTTAGTGAAGGGTTTAGTTTTTGGCACCGAATCCACCAAATCTCTAGTGCGACGGACGACATCCTGCAAGGAATGAGGGTGATATGCCTTCACCCATCCTCTCAAGGGTTCTGTGAGCCCTTCGGTGAATAGCATGACCAATCGTGGCTCAGATATGTTTGTCACTGTAACTGCCACTCTCTGAAACTCTGAAATGAATGCCTCTGCGGTGCCAGTTTGTCTCAACTGGGCTAAATCTCTGAAATGGATCTCCGGATCCCTCCTATCAAATCTATCCATGAGTCTCTCAGTGAACTCTCTGTAGGAGGTGATGTGATCGTGACCCAATGTCACCAATCCATGATACCACCACTCATGTGCCTCACCCTCCAAGTGTAGGGTGGCGAAACTGATGGCCTCTGCCTTTGTCATCTGGTTGAGCTTGTAGTAGGTATCCAGTTTCTGTACCCAAGCTCTGGCAGTGCATCTCGATGATTCGTCAAAAGATGGTATGGTGAGTTTACCAACTTTGCGGATGAAGTCAAGGTTATGCCCCTGCTGTTGTTGCTGCTGCCCTCCCCTCTGAGTCTGAGTCTGAGTCCACAATACTCGACTAGGGTCATGTCCTGCTGGAAGTCACGGCCCAAGGCCACATACTCTCTCCGATAATCTGCAATGTCCTCTGCATGTGTGGCCGGTCTCTGAGCTATCGGTATCTGTGTTGATGCTAGGGCTGCCCTCTGGAAACTGGGAAATAATGGACGTGGAATCCTACTCGCAGAAGTGTATGTGCGAGTGGGTGACTGGGGTCTACTGTCTACCCCTGAGTTCCCATGTGCTGCATGTGGGCCTTGAGCGCCCGAAATATCTATCATAGCCAATCTATTTTCTACCTGAGCCAAAGACTGGGACATGGTACGCTGACTAGCTAGCATGTCACTGATCACCTGCATGAAGACTACGTCTGGATCTGCTGGGGCCTTACCACTGCCCTCTGGTCGCTCATACCTATCACCTAGCCTCTTCTCTGCTTCGCACTCGGCCTCGCGCTCTGCTCTTCATTCTGCTTCTCTCAGTGCCTCTTCCTCTTCCTTTGAACTGGGAGGGAAAGGCAGAAAGATAGGTCTGTCCCTTCTTCCCTTTCGTCGACTGTACGTGACGTATTCGTCACCTTCATGCTCATGGCCATCTGGTTCTTCTGCTGAGTTCATGGTTTGTAGTCACAAGCTGGCAGGACTAAAGCTTTGATACCACTGAAATATCCCTGATCCGGCTGATCAAGATATTTGCTACTGTTCTACTGCTCCAGCATGCAGATCTGATACACTGGGGGTTTCTGGATGTGTTTTAGTGGTTGATGAAGATGTTCTTTGGTTATTGTGTTTGCATGTCAGTTATTATGGTTGCATGTAGGTTATTATAGTTGCATATTGCATAATAAAGGTTTAACAATCATAAAATGACGCATGCAATAGCATAGAATGGCAACTGCGCAATATTATGAATAATAATAGTGCATGCATGGGAATACAAATCGCCTACTGAAATATAGAGACTAAATGTCAGTCAGATCTCATGGATCTGTACTGGAATATAATCAAATAACAAGAAATACCTATGATCGCAAGAAGACAACAGATCTGCTGCATGCACGGATAGAATGACCAAAATGAACGATCCCGGATGAGCACGGTGACCGCTATCAACTGGAAAACTCGATCTCAAAACTCCACTGTCAGAATGAACTCGAAATTGCTCCAATCAATGCGCCCTGGCCTCTGCACTGGAAATAATGTCTGACGGATATCAGAACGGATCCCTACGACACCAGATCTGAACCCCTGGGGGGTTCGTGCCCCTCCTTGGGCACTGAATGCGCCCCAATGGATTCCACTGTCGGAATCTGCCGCTATGTAGCTCAAAACGATCGTCTCATCCAACAATGAAATGGGTTGGAAGGGTTTGGCCGGATCTGATAGGAAACCCCTGCATGCAAGGCCAAACGTCTATCTGGAATGGCTGCGCCCTAAACAACTGTATGGGTCACTCTGCAAGATTCCACCATCGGAATTTGATGGTGAATGGCTCAATGGAAGTGCCCTGGCTGGATCTATACTGGGTCGGAATGAATTTGCAATCGGGACCACGGTTTACTGCAGATCTCTGAATCTCCCAAATAGCTTGCGCCCTCCTTGGCTAAGCTGCGCCCTCCACACTGAATACTCCTGAACTGAACGATGAAATACCTGGATGGTATCTCCGATAGGCTAGGGTGTGTCTCTCAACACCGAAACCGATCAAGGGTGGTGGTTTCCTCCAGAAATCCACAAAACAATAAGGTCGGCTCTCTTCCTCCTCTAGAAGCTCTCAACATCAAATCACAACAATGCATAATGAGGAATTAGGTCAAATTCCTCTCTTTATATCTTTCCCGACCCAATTCTTCGTTGACATCACTTAACCTAGGCACCTTTCCTCCTAAGTGAGTTATTTTTCAATTAAGTCGCCCCCTTATCACCTTTTCGTTCGAATTCTCCGTTGACTTAGGATTAAGTGACTTTTCCTAAGTATTTTGGCTTAATTTATCGTTTAGCCTCAATTCCTCCTTATTTCTCCATCTGGTTCCCTGTTTGTGCCTGACTATAGTCTACGGGAACCTATAGACTACTAAGTCACTCCCTGTTGGCCTAATCCTGGGGACGGGACATCACACCTACAAGGAAACCTTGGCAATTTGCATAAGAGGAGGAGGTCCCAAACGAAAAAAAACTTGCAAATAAGGGAGAAAGAAAAATTGGGACTCTATATAAGAAACAACGAACAAGGAAAAATCTCTTAGAAAATAACACTCAGTTGAAATCCCTCTAAGGAACATGGCCAAAAAAGGAAGCAGTAAGGTCACTGAATCTTAAGCTCCTCCCGCCCTCGGTGGTCGGGCATCCACTCTCCAGAACTAATGAAGATTCTTTCCTGGAACTGTAGAGGCTTCGACAACAAAGCTAAGGTCCAAGCCCTCAAAGACATACTCAAATCCGAGAAGTCTTATATAATTCTCCTCCAAGAGATTAAAATGGAGGAATCAAAAGTAGTTCAAATAGGGAAAAAGGTGATGTGGAACGATGAAGGAATAGCAATAAGTTTATTTGGCATGCCCAATGGCATCATGACCCTATGGGACATGACATTAATTGAACTTGAGGTAACTTTATGCTCTAATAATTGGATCCTTATTGTTATTCATTGTAGGGAATCTAACCTTATATTTTCCATTATCAACATTTACATGTCTATTAGATACATGGATAAAATTGAATGTTCGACTTATTTATTTTATGTCAAAGTAAATTTGGACATAGCGACATGTATTATGTCTAGAGACTTCAAAACTCAAAAAAGAGAGGGGGTGGTTGTATCTGAGGCCCAATGCGTGAGAAGATGGAATACTTCATATCAGATTGGGATCTCTAGGATATTAAGACAATCAAAGGAAAATATATGTGTATCAACAAGCCTGGGTCATATAGCGGCTCACCTCGATCGTTTCCTCATCCATAGAAACTTCCTTCTCCTCCCCCTCTCTATTTCCTCCAAGGTCGTCCCCTATGCTCTCTCTAACCACAAACCCATTTCTCTTTCACTTGTACCCCCTCATAACTTTGGCCCTATCCCTTTATGTTTCAACCCTTGTGGCTTCACAATGATTATATAATTTTCCTAGTCAAGGAAACATGGAAAAATTCAATTAAGGGATCCCTTTATTTTTTTTGGAAAAGCAAACTTCGAGTAGTAAAACAAGAGTTAAAGGCTTGGGAAAAGTCCTCTTACACCCCCCTCCCCCTCCCTTAAGGAAATATCCTCAAGTATGTTAAAACTCGAGTCCATTCAACAAGAGTTTGAGGTAGGGTTGTCCTATTCTCCAACAAGGGTTTGAGGTAGGGTTGTCCTATTTTCCCCTTCCTTTTTATTTTAGTGGCTGAAACTCTAAGCAAAAAATTGGAAGTCGAGAGATGAATGAGACATCTTCTTGGTTTCCATTTGACACATGGTTTAAAGTAAATCAACCACTCTCAATTTGTCAATGATACACTCCTCTTAGGGTCTTCTTCAATCATAATTTCCAAAATATTCGAGAGGGTTCTAGATATTTTTCTTTGAGCCTTCGGTGGAAAGATAAATAGCAACAAGAGTCGAATATTTGGCTAGAATATGACAAGGGAGCTTCAATTAATTATATCAATGGACCTTGGATTCTCCTTTGTCGAGAAATGGCCCTCATTCAAATTATTTGGGCATGCCAATATATTTTAAGTCCCCCACCTCTCAAGCTTGGCAAGAATTTCTCAACAAAATGGACAACCACATTCACAATTGGGGTGCAAGATGGCTCAATCCTGCTGGTAAAATTGTTCTTATTAAATTTTTTCTCTCCTCTCTGACCATCTTTCAATGTGCAACTCTATTGGCACCTAAAGGAGTGATAGAGAACATATAAAAAAAATATCAGATGTTTTATTTGGGAAGGGGGCAAATCGAATTAAAAAAAGTTCCATCTCGCAACTGGTACACAGTCTATCAACCATTAGATAAAGGTGGTTTATAAATCAAAGATCCCTCTATCATGAACATTTCCCTAGGTGAAAAAATAACCTGGAGACTTGTTTTAGGGGCTTCTGAATGGTGGAAGAGCATCCTCATTTCCAGATATTTTAACAGCTTCAAACTTTGGTGCCTTGACGTTTCTCTTTCAAATTTAAAAGGATCTCCAGCATGGAAAATCATCAAGGTTGTTGCCCCATTAATTCAATCCAAGCTCTCTTGGTCTTCGGGGAATGGGGATTCTATAAACTTCTAGACCGATAAAATTAGGGAAAATCACCTCTGGGGAATAATGGGGAATTGTAGCCACTTAAGTATTGGAGTATCATGCAGGGTCTGACCAAACTAGCAGATCTCTCTATTTGGGAAAAATATTGTAAATGGAAAGGATGGAAGCTCATTCCCCCCTCATCATTTGAACCCCTTGGTTCCCAAAATTTTCCATCTTTTGGTTGGTTGTGCTCCTATTGACTCACAATTGCTTGATGTCTGATGTTCGGGCGACACAAACTACTAAGTCAAAAGCGTCTTTCAACACCTTTTAGCAAACATCCCATGTCCTCCCCAATCTAAGCTATGGGATCTCATTTGGCTAGGTGTCTCAGTTCCTAAGATCAACAGCTTATGTTGGATCATGTTCCAAGGTAACTTTTTAACAACTAAAAGCAAAAAAGAGGAATAGTTGGTCCTTCCAGGTGTGTACTATGCAAATATGCCAATGAAACAACTCATCATATTTTCTTTGACTATGAATTCTCAAAACAAGCCTAGGATCAATTGTATAAAAGCTATCAAATTCATCATACATTCCCCACCAATTGGAATGATATGTTTTTATTCTGGAAAAGAAAATGTATTGATATCTTCTCCAAAAATCCCCTCTTCGTGCGTCTATAGAAGGCAGTGCCTGAATTCATTTGTTGGGAAATTTTGTTGGTAAGAAATAAGGAAATCTTCCAAGATAAGCACCTCCCATAATCAAGAGTGCATTATTTGGCTTGTATCTTAATTTCTGAAGTTATTTGGCCAAATATCACAAGAGAGACCCTCTAGTTGATCTTAATCACACATAGCAAGATTGGGTTAATAACATACTCAATTAGCGTTATTTCCAAATATCATCTTCTTCTATTTCCCCCTCTCCCAACTTTCAGTGGTAACTCATGTTCAACGTTTAGGATTTTGTTTCTTGGAGACAACGATAGGCTAAAATGATCCTTTTATTCGATGGGGTATCAAAAGGAAATCTAGGGGTGGAAAGTGTTGGGGGAGGGGGTCCTCTATGACCCCGATGGAAATTAGATTCTGAAGTTCGCTTGGGGCCTCTCCCCCAAATTCAATAGGAATTTTGTAAGTTATAGTTCCACTTAATTGATGGAAACTTTGAATGTGGAACTTTTCCGTTAGGAGCTTGGCCTATTTTAAGATGACCTAGATACATTTTGTTTACTAACTAAAACAAGTTTAAACACAATACTAGATAGTATATTTTATTTTCTTTAAATTTGATTACTAGTGTAAAGGGGTTCATGGTCCAAGTAAACTTATGAATCATTTGAATTCCTTTGATGATGTGATTTATGGACATATATTGTTATGCTATTATGCATGAGGATTTTATAGATTAGCCATGGGCATGTGATTGATGTTATGTATGTATGATTGGCCTAATTAACATGTGCAACCTAGTTCGCTTGGGGCCTCCCCCCCAAATTCAATAGGAATTTTGTAAGTTTTAGTTCCACTTAATTGATGCAAACTTTGCATGTGAAACTTTTCTGTTAGGAGCTCGACGTATTTTAAGATGACCTAGATCAATTTTGTTTACTAACTAAAACAAGTTTAAACACAATACTAGATAGTATATTTTCTCTTCTTTAAATTTGATTACTAGTATCAACGGGTTTGTGGTTCGAGTAAACTTATGAAACATGTGAATTATTTTGATGATGTGATTTATGTACATATATTGTTATGTCATTATGCATGAGGCTTTTATAGATTAGCCATGGGAATGTGATTGATGTTATGTATGCATGATTGGCTTAATTAACAAGTGCAATCTCGTGGAGGATTGAATCTCCATAGTTTTATCAATTGGTTAGGAGTTAAATATATGTAATTTCATTGGGGATTGTGATGATATTGTATATACATGTATTTTGAACTAATTTGCAGATTTAAACCATGGAAGGAGGTAACAATGTGCTTGAATGTTATAACAAGAAATTGCTAATATTATATGCATTGTTTAGATACTTCTCAATACTTATATACTTGATATTTTTGCAAGTTTGTGTATCATGTCAAACTTACCATCTCAAAGTTTTTATCATATGGAAGAAAACTAATGTTAAAACAATGGGTAGGAAAAAGGATCCACATCTCAAAGCTTTTATCATATGGAAGTGAGTTCATGTCAAAACAATGGGTAGGGGAAAAAGTCCTTTAGGAAAGAAAGATATGTCAATAAATGTACATCATTCAATAAACAAAGAGTACAATATAGAGAGTTAGCATATTATTTGAAACAATTAAGAATTCAAATGAACATGTTAAAATAATAAAAATGAAAAATAAAATATATTAAAATATAATTAGAAAAATCATAAGGAAATAAAATTTGATTTTATTAAAAAATTAAAATTAAAAATGAAAATAAAGAAATAAAGTATAATAAAAATAAAAAATGAAATATATTAAAATATAATTAGAAAAATTATAAGAAAATAAAATTTGATTTTATTAAAAAATAAAAATTGGTGAGTACCTTGAGCGAGGGACTATAGTATTCATTAGGTGCATTTTTTATATAAGTTGGTGACTTTTGCAAACAGTTTTATAATTATAACTAAACCATAATCAAAGTTTACCATCTATATATATATAATTTTAATTTTTTAATTAAAAAAAATAGATTTCTTAATAATTACAAATTTATATTTTGATTTTCTGATTCGTCTATATATTACTGATGGAACATAATACCCTTGGTGGTGAGGCATTATTTTTAGATATTTGTTAGATTACACAAAATAAT
The DNA here is from genome assembly GCA_009831015.1 of Picea engelmannii. Classification (NCBI taxonomy): domain Eukaryota; kingdom Viridiplantae; phylum Streptophyta; class Pinopsida; order Pinales; family Pinaceae; genus Picea; species Picea engelmannii. Next base: position 399,084 of record ML783611.1, on the reverse strand, counting down.
TTTAAACAAAACTTGAGATATTTGTAATTGGCCAGTTTGAAGGTTCGCATATCACTGCAGTTGAGGCTATCACCAACAGTTTGAGGCCAATTTGACAACATATTTCTCTTTTTTGGTGCTCTTCCTTAATATAGTGGTTAGACAGACTGATCCCAATGGACGAACAGACCCTTAGAGGAATTACTTGAAGCGCCTTGTACTTCTGAGCAGAGGGTGCTCTATTTCCAAAGTGATAAGACCCGTGGCGATATGCATGGATCTGCGTGCACAATCACTAGGATTGAATTACGCTGCAACCAATTCTCCTCTCCTCTGAGTCCATCCATAACCTCTCTTCTAAGTCCATCCATTAACATTCTTGAAGCAAAGAAAAAGGAAAAATACGGGATTCTTCTAGTATATCGATCCGTAGGGTACACCTACAAAACAAGGATTTATGTGCCAAAGAGTTTCAACTATCCTTGTACTTGTCCCAGGTGCGGTATTTTCTCCAGAGAGGAGCATATGCCGTACACTGTATTGTTGTACAACAGAAACACAACTCCCTGCTCTCCTATTTGGGCTTCATATAGTTGGGGCCTGTTTGTTGGGGGATCGTTATCTGAGAGTGGATTTCAAGTCAGAGGACTGGGTCACGACTGCCAATGTTTTTGGGCCAGCCATATATCTTGAGAAGAAGCCCAATGTTTTTGTCATAGGTTCAACAAGAAACCATGCACATTGGCGATGCTTCTTCTTCTTTGTTACTGATTTGTTTGGTTTTGCCACTCCCGGAAGACTAAATGACATTTTAGAAACTAAAAAAGTAAACCTTAAGCAGATTTCATTCTTGGCACTTGATGAAGTTGATCGTATGCTTGATATGGGCTTTGAGCCACAGATTCAGAAAATTGTGAATGAAATCACGCGTCAAAGGCAGACCTTGATGTATACTGCAACTTGGCTAAAGGAGGTTCGGAAGATATCTGATGATTTGTTGATTAATCCTATTTAGGTGACAATAACGACAATTGATGAGTTAGCTGCGAATAATTCCATTACTCAGGTATGCCAATTTCTAAAGATTATAGCTGCACTTTGGTTCTAGTGTTTTATTTTTATACGACACTTGGAACTGTATTTTCCAGTATGTTGAAGTAGTTCTGCCAATGGAGAAACAAAGAAGACCGGAACAAATTCTTCGGGGACAGGAGCCAGGGTCAAGTTATAATATTTTGTTCAACAAAAAGGATGTGTGACAACCTTACCCAAAGTCTTGGTCGACAATTTGGAGCTATTGCTATCCATGGGGACAAGACTCAAGGAGAGAGAGATTGAGTTTTAGGCCAGTTCAGAACTGGAAAATCCTCCGTGTTAGTCACGACAGATGTGGCTGCAAGAGGGCTTGATATTAAAGATATACAGTATGTGAAATTTAAGATACGTCAATTTGAAATTTAGATTTCCCTTTCATAATTGTTTTTATGGTGTTCTGGTGCATTTCTCTACCAAAATGGTCTTTCAGGGTGGTGATAAACTACGACTATACATTGTGGTGAAAGGAGAGGATTTTGACAAGTTGAAGAAGGAGGCTTACTAAGATATGGGGGATCCGGTTTCAAAGAGGGGTTATGGAAGGAAGTGTTATGCGTTTTGGTGCAGCTGTAGATTGAGGCTCACATCCATTGAAGCTGATGCAGAGCGTTTGTGTCATGTGGGTTCATGAGTCCTTGTCTAATTCTTTCACTTGGCTTACTAATGTACATAGATATTGGTGGCACAGAACGTTGTTATATGCCATGTGTGGCATCGACAGTGCACTGGAACATGGGCAGTGTCCAAAGGTAAACACAAAGATAGATATCATCGCTTTCCTTAAACCTCAATATCTTTCAATAAAGAGCAGGCACAAGAAACCATCTCATGGAATCTTGAATGAACTGATCAAACGTCTAAGTGAAAGGAATAGGCTTCGATGCAGATTGCATACCTCGTTCGATGCAAATTTCATACCTGGCTACCGCTTCTCCACCTCCCTATACAATATGTATGCACGTTGGCTACCTCCTCATCGACTGAGTACCTCTCCACTATCTCACCACATGAATACCTCCCCACCGCCTCAATATCCAATTTAATATACTTGAGCTTCTTCAGGCTTTTTCATGGTTATGAATAGTAGCTTGGTAAAGTTTTGTAGGTTGGCCTTGTGTGTTCCAGGATTTTTTCGGTAAGCAGAGTCGTTGTGTTTCTCCACCCGCTATCCATGCAATCATGAATATGACAAGTGGCTCATCTTTTAATAAATTATTAACTTTTTGTTAAAAAAACATATTAACAATTCATCCTAGATGTGCTCGATGAGAACCCATTATCTCGTGAATATGACAAGTGGCCTATTAATTGATGAGGTTGCTTCTGTTGTGTTTTCTTTTTTGTCCCCTTTATGTCCACTATATATCTTATGTTCTTTCATTCAATGAAGTTATGAATGACCTTAAGATATGAAGTTATGAATGACCTTAAGATCTTTATTATGTATTTTTTGAGGTATTGTGTTAATGTGTTTGGTTTCCTCTCTAGTTAGTGATGAATATTAGTGTTCTCTAAGAAATCGTTAGTTAAATAATTTTGATTCTTTTTCAATTGTAAATGACCTATATATTTTTGAAAGAAATCAAAAAGGTTTCTTATCATTGTTATCATGAATATCACTAGCTTGCTTGTTGTGTTGCAAAGAGGCATATACATAATTCATTGTAAGGACTAATTGGATAGTCAACAATACCTAATGCCTTCATTGGTGAGAAGAACCTCCTATAAATTGCAATTATAGAGGCATAATACGTTCATAAAACTTCGTATCAATGCTTCTTAAAGGTATCATTTTTCAAAATTACATAATGTAGGATGGCATGTATATAGTTTTATCTTTGAGTTGTGGATAAGCTTGGTTGCTGGTTGGCTAGGTGGTGACTTGAATATCTGTAATTAGGGTTTTATTTCACCGAAATGGACTACTTTGGTTATTCTGATGATTGGGCGTTATGTGTTTTCTTCAAGCATGTGGTTCTCCCTCCTGAAATTGCCAAATTACTTCCTAAGAACCGACTTCTCAATGAAGTAAGTAGCACGTTTTTGTTCTCAATTTCTATTTTTAATATAATGCATCTGTGTTTTAGCATAAATTTTGACTTTTTTGCCAAATTGATATTCTTTTTGGTTCAGAACGAATGGTGAGCCATTGGAGTTCAGCAGTCTAGTGGATGGGTACACTATGCCATTCATCGCACTGAGCCACACATTATGTTATTCATAAGGCCTTTGAATTACTAGCAAAACCAACAACAACAAGCTGGGGCTCAATCTCAACCAATGGGCTTGAAATCCCATTGATTTTTATTGTGGGTGTTGAAAGCAGTTTCAATGTTTTGTTTGAAACTAATCGGGATAGTTTTTTCAAAGTATTTGGCTTCTTTTTCCTTGCAGTTTTCATATATTAGAGTGATGACTTTATTGATCAAATCTAGTCTATTGTTTAGTTAGTATGGTTGACAATGAATCTCTAGCACATATTTTTTTGGACTATTATGAACTATTACTTCTAAACTATAGAAGCAGATTATCTTAGACTTGTAGTTATTCATACTACTTTTGTAGTAAATTGCACATAATTGTTAATTGCTATATAGTGTACCAAAGTATATTCATTTTTCATATTTCTTTGGTTCTCTTTGTTAACGGACATTCTCTGCCCTATGCCTGCTTCGTTCCTTTCCCAAAGTGAACCTTGTCTTCATATTATGTGGAAATGAACCGACTTAGTTCTTGTCTATTTTATTGTATAGTCTTTTTTCAATTGTATGTCTTTTTTTTGGTGTAGTTAATTTTGTGTAGTGTGCATTTAAGAAGGGTAGAGTAGCACTTAAACATTATTGGAAGTAATAATAATAAGTTTTTTAAATTTAAATATATTCTTTGTATTGATTTTTTTAACAATAAAACTATTATTTGAGGTAATAATAGTAAATTTTTTAAAATTTTATTATAGAAAGAGATTCTATAATATTATCTTATTTTATACATGTTTGTATAATGTCTTTAATTTAAATATGTTAAGATGAAAATAGTCAAGAAAATGATTTTTATATGGGTTACATCACACCATTAACCTTGTCTTTACATCACACCATTAACCTTGTCTTTACCAAAAACAGTAATCTTATCTTTACCGAAGACATTTTTTTGCCTTCTGTTAAGAAGCTGGGCTGTTTAAGTTACTCACGTTATAAGATTTTTTAACCTTAATTTTGATATTTACATGACCTTAATTTTGATATTTACATGCATGTACTATAAGCGTAGTACCTATGTTGTACCATCGCAGATAGTTCTTTTATAATTCTATTGAATTTTCAAGACATAATGACACTTCGCTTATTAATCGTTTGTTTCTTTTTGCATGGCATCCCATGAAACTGATGATTAGCCGAGTTCTTTGATCATGATTGATTCTTAATAGTGCAAATTCAACGGTACTGGATTTGTAGGATGTGTTGCATTTTAATTCTAGTTTGGCCTTTTTTTTTTAATATTTTGCAGTTAGTTGGGATTTTTTTTTCAAATTGCAGTGAATTGAGATTTTAAGATACACCTTGATGGTATAAAATCTCGTGCTCAAAGCACAATACTTCATTTAAAATGTTAATTATAAACTGTCATTACTTTTTATCATATGTGCATGCTTTTTAACAAAGGCTAAGTATTTCAACTATTCAACTATTCAACTACTCAACACACTAACTACTTTGCAGCTAATTTTTGGACCAGTTCTCTTCTACATTGAAAATTAGGATACCCATCAACTCTCACACATTTGGAGATAGCCTTCATTGCCTTTTTGTCAATAAAATTTAATAACCTTAAATCTTATTTAAGTAGGGCAAAATTACAACATTCTATTATGTCAACTTATGCTTTTCTAGTCACGCAAATGCATGGACTAACTTCTTCTTTGCAGCTATAGATTTAATAACCTTAAATCTTATTTAAGTAGGGCACAATTACAACATTTTATTATTTCAACTTATGCTTTTCGAGTCACGCAAATGCAAGGACTAGTTTCTTCTTTGCAGCTATGTCCATTGTTCAAATGTATTTTAAATCAAATGATATATATATTCTAGTTTATATAATATTATTTACTATATTTAGAGCTTATATAATTTTATTAGTCCAGTCAAAGGATTGTAAGTCATTAATCGATTCCTTATTAAATTCACCTTTGATTTAAATTTTTGCTTCATTTACAATGTTTAATTTATGTATATTTTTATTTTAATTAAAATAAATAAATAAAACATTTATCTTTCATATTATTGATTGAACGTTTCACAGGTTTATTATTCAATTGGTGGCATGCATTAATAAATTTATATGTTAAATTGTCAATCCCCATGTTGTGCGATGTGCAAGCTTTGTCATATGTCTGTCTCATTCTATAAGCTCATTGCCTTCAATGCTTTCTTCGAAATACAATGTTCCCCACATTGTGTGATGTGAAAGATCTGCCATTTGTCTCTCTCATCCTCTGAGATGCTTCGAATAACAATTAGATCTGGAACTATTCTATGTACAATTTGAGTGGTTCTAATGGTTAAGAACATGTGTTTTCTACTAAGAGGTCACAAGTTCAAATCGAGAGGAGGGCAGGGTAATGGGTAGGACTTTACTAGTCAAATCCTTGGGCGAAGAGGGTCCCTTGTTCTACAAACAAGGGGGTATCATACACCAATTATTTGGAATTGGAGAAGGGTAGGACATAGTGCTATAGAATGTTGAATTGTGCAAGAGAAATGAATATTATTTCTTGGAGAAGGGTAGAAACAAATATTGTTTCTTGGAGAAGGGCAAGACATCATGCTATAGAACGATTCTATGAACTCTTTTGAACCAAGAAAGAATTCAACAACAATCAATATATTTTATTCGAGAAGAACGAAAAATTTGATGGATATTATCAAAGAAAACCACCTGGGCACATCATATATACATACTTAATGCAAAGAGCATTTATTACCTATGCATTCAGTCATATAATAAGTTTGACTATTCATTATATATTTCCAACCTTCATTGGCAAGGACTAAGTTGTCATGTAGCACTTGTTTACTATATTGAGGATTACATATTGTTTGTTAATATAGAAGGAAAAAAGTAGGAGTTTCAATTTGTGTTTCATTCTCACTACAACTTCTACTATATATTTACAGTATCTTAAGATTTATTACAAGTTTTATAATGAAAAATGGTGACAAAAACTAGTAAAGCCACAACTCTGAGTCTAATACCTAGATCCATAAGATCAATGCCACATTGTCGCAAGCATAGACTGAATTAACAACAACACTATGTTTTATGACCCACCTATTACTGTGAAATCTAAAACCTCAATTATTTCCTTACAAATACAATGCAACCTTTTCTCTTGCCACTAAGCATATATGATAACAATTCTTACATAAAGTTTTGCATTTGTCATTAGTTATCACTAATCAACGTTGCAACCTTTCTAAGCAACATGTTAAATTGGAACTAGTGATAGTATTTCGTTTCATTTATGGGATTAAGTTTAGATGCTACTAAAAATTACATGACTCCATTGGCGGTAGCCTTGGTGATGACTACAAGGAAAAGTAGTTTTCTTGTGGATACTATCTATGTTTCATTTTGTTCTTGGAGTAATACCTAAAGATTCTTTTGATTGGCTACAATATTGTCTTCCTCATATGTAAGGATCGAGAGGTATTTTGGCATCTTGCAAAAGTAAAAGTCTACCCCCCTTAGAGACCAACAACAACTTATTTCAAGTGACATGGTTTTAATGAATAACGGTCAATGAGTCAATGCAGTTGCAAATAAAAAACAATAATAAGTGTACTCAGTGCATATTAACAACTAATTTATCATAGATTTTTGTACTTAAAAAAAATTCATAAATATTATGACGAAGTCATGGATCATAGCTAGATGAAACCAACGACCTATTTTAAGGCTACAAGGTGATCCAACAATGGCCTCTCCTTATGGAAAATTGCACTCTAATTGATAGACATTTGTGAATAGGTTTGTGACTCATTTGTCTTGGAATTGGTCGTGTGTGGCCCACCGACATATTGATGGCATGTACAAGTTTTAGGTATGCAATTCTATTGATTTAAAATTCTATTTAAAAATAGAGAAGGTCTTATATTGGAAATTCAATATATTCTTGTATTTACATTTGCAGTTTTTTTTTATTTACAATGGACAAGTCTAAACATTCTACTTTTTGGACTTTTTTTGGTGACTATTATTGGAATTTAGCTATGTAATTATTGGTGAAATTGCAATTTTCAATTGCTTAAAGTGTATTTTTTAATGCATAAATGGATTGAGTATCCTAAAACACCCCTTTTGCACCTCAACAAATGATATCTTCAATTTCAACAATTCTTCTAAATTTTTTGCTAGATTTTGACAAAAAACTAGTTAGAAAAATGTGCTCAGAAAAATTTCAAAAATTAGAATTTTAGACTACATTTACAATTGACAGATGCAAAGTAAATTGGATTGATATACTAAAAAATAAACGAGTAGTATTTTCATTGGGGGAGCATGTGCCAAGCCACCTAACACAAAGTCGTACGAATGGCGACAATGACTATCATAAATAAGGATTAAAATTGAGCTAGTCACAATATGTCAAAATGCTCCCAGCACATCCTAGAAGTGTCATTAAAAATATGGTTGTAAGAAAAAACTCATTTTCATTTTTACCCATTTTTGAAGAAGTGCAAGGTGCATATTAAAATTTCATAAAAATGATTATTCTTCAAATTTCATGTCATGTCTTTGGTGAGTGACACATCCATAGATAAATTTGTTTACATTGCAAGTTGTCTTCAAGTTTTGAAGCGAGGGTTCTCGTGGCGAGCCAAGTGACGTGCAATTTAGAAGTTTATACATAGTAAATGCATTATACCAACTACAATTTTAATACTAATGGGGAAAAGAAGGAATGACTCGAGAATTGAATGACCTCCCTTTCACACTACATTGATTTTGTAATTTTTGGAGAGAGAGCACACATAAATGTCTCTTTCACGCTACATTGATTATGTAATGTAATGTTTGGATAGAAAGAACATAAATGTGTAAACACGATCTTGATTTCATATTAGATTTGAATGGAAAAAGAATAAATTTTGAACATAATCTTTTCTGGAAATTTGTTTTTATTGGAGGGTCTTTATTTACTCTAGATCAATGTTATTGTACCATACCAACTTGTATTAATGTGATGGATGATAAGTGGCAGATAGGACTCTGCATGTGTAAGAGGAAAAATAAATTTATATTCCCTATGTATTTTCTAGAATATCATTTAATATTACCTATCTATTTTCTTGAACCAACTATGGAATCACTAAAACCAAGGTGGTATTGTCATCATCAATTCTCTTCACTACCTTCCAAGTTCTAGTTAATGTGTTCATTCTTTGCTAAAATAACGAATGGATTTGTACTATGTTTGTTTTGTCAAATGTATTAATTGAATTCTTGCTCTACCTGATTTTAGTGATTTGAATTATGTTGGCATTTCCATTGTTTTGAACCATCCATAACATGCCCAAGATCTTGGCATTACTACCATCCTAAATTCTCTAGAATTGTTTGTAAGGCCATTTGTTCTTAAACTGGATATGCAGAGAATTTTTCTTCTTCGAAGATATTCTTTGAATTCTCATTGCCCTTGAGTTGTGTCAGTATTTCATTATGGAGTTTCTACTATGTTGCTTTCATGTTCATGTGTTCACTATTGGCTGCAATAGAAAAGGACTCCATATTTGTGGAGTATCTACTTCTGTTTTTGAGAAATGTGAAATGAAATCTCTTTGTGTGCATGATTTGGAAAGCTTCTGGGTGATCCAGGTATGGATTTCATTGTTTCTATTATTGCACTCAAATAAATAATGATTAAGAAGAAGTAGAATGGTGAAATGGCTTATTTATTTCTTAGAGGGCTCACAAATATATGTTTCTAGATCGATTCAATAATTCACTCATAGAATTGGGGTTGTATCAACAATAGGCACACTACAAAAATATATATTGTTAATTATCTTAATAATTTTTGGGAAAACACACTACAAGGGCATGCATTTTCTCTATTGTAAGAAATAAAATATTTGGAAGCATCTTTAAATCTATAAAAAAAATTCTACAATGATGCTTACAATCAAGCTTTGAATCTTTGAATCCATGATTTGAGAATGTTAAGGTGATATTTTGTAGACAAATTTGTCAATGTTAAGGTGATATTTTGGATTTACTAATTTCTCTAATAAGCATAAATTTGATTGGAAATGTAATATTATTTAACAATCTTTTATGAAGTGTGTAGTCAATTTATTATTGTCAATTGAAATGTAATTTTTTGGGAATCTTTTCATCATGGAAGGATTGCATGAGCATATACTCTTCTAACTGAAATTAAGAACAACCCTTCAAATTTGATCAATAATCATAAAACCTTTTGGCGAACAATAAACATTTGGCTATGTGAGTGTGTATCATGGAATCTAAAATTACTTTAAATTCAATGACTCATATCCCAACATATAGAGCATTAAATCCATGTGTTTAGTGTTGGCCAAATATTTTTGGGTTTGATCTCGAGACTTCTTGAGAGGGAGCTTTACAAACACATGCACTACAAATTCACGTTATGCATTTAAAGATACCTGGGGAGGATGGTATCATCCACTAAGCATTGCATACATGTGTGGTGCACCATAATGTCATCTTGCCTTTGTAATTGTATTTGGAATCCCTCCCAAGGGGGATGGATTTAAAATGCGACCATTTAAAATATAAAATGTTTCATTAAAAAAAAGAGAGATATTAGTAAGTTCGGGTGGTTGGGTGGCATGTTTGTTATCTTTCCCACCTGGGTTCAATTCCCTCAAAGTGGACAGGTTGGACCATTGTGATAAGGCTAGAAGGGTAGGTTCCCCCCGGGAGAGAGGCTCACACCCCTAGTCGATATGCCTCGGGACGTCTCAGTCCTAGCTAAGTCATAAATTTTTTGCTAGGCGTTGGCTTGCGGGTAGTTTGCACTAGCCTAGATCTAAAAAAATAATAAATAACTTTATTTAATAGTTCATTAAATCTTTTTAAATATTTTATGAAGTGTGATTTTTAAATAATATTTCACAACTTTTAACATTTCCATCTTATAAGTACATTTGAATATTATTGATTTTTAAAAGGAATACATGTATTTGGATCAATTTTAAAAAAACCCTTCTTCCAATTATTATAAAAATTTTAAATAAAACAATATGATGATGATGATTAACGTCCACTAAGACCGAATTGGTCTATTGGACCTTAAGACGGTAAGTGGTTGCTTTTGATTCTTTAGAACACTGAACCCAGTGATAATATGATTGAACATGAAAAGAGTAGTGGCGGTTTCGTTGTTAGAAAAGTTGGGCAGAGCCTCAACCCATTTAGTAAATTAGTCAATAACCACGATGATGTAGACATGACCATTGGCCGAAGTGGGATTACACATCATGACATCAATCCCCCATTGGAAAAGGGGCCAACGGTCTGATCTGGATTTATGAGTGGAACAAAAGGAATAACATACTGAATACAATAACACAAAGATACAGAGAGCAAAAAAAGATACCCAGTGAACAATAACTTCTATTGAATAAATAAAATAGGTTGAAACTGTAAAACTGTAGAACTAAAAACAACTTGCTTGAATGGTGGTAGTTATCTCTGAGAAGAGATGTGGCTGCTACGTGCATCCGTATGAGCATAATTATTACAATGAGGCTCCAGAGGCCTTTTTAACATTACTCATGAATGCCAAAACCATAGACATCAAAAAACCTAACCCTAGGAGATGAAACGCCAAAATTTATGTGGGCCTCGATGGGTAAGTTGGTACCTCAACTTCCCAGGGTCGTAACTTTTGCATACGACCTCTGTTTTAGGAGCGTGATAGCCCGTTGGAAAGGTATTTTCGAGAACTACACATTATGTCGTCAAAATTTGACTTTGTCATTAGTCTAACTGTGGTAAGACAAAAAAACACTATTTAGGGCCCCAAAATGACCTTGGAAGCACAGAAAGATGTACTTACATGAAAACTTCCAAAATAAGCCAGTTGGATTAGGTGGGTGGCCACCAATCTCCACCTAGAAGCTGTGTAGGGATTTAGATAGACCCGAAGGTGTAGAACCCACAATTACAAATAATTACAGAAGAACATGTTGAACTAATAACTGTCAAGAGGAGTCAGTTGGAATAGGTGGGTGACCACCAATATACACCTAGATCAGTCATCCCCCCTTAGGAAGAAATGGTCTCTATTGCATTGAGTGCCCCCATCAGGTGAGGAAACTTTTATTGAATTTGTCCCTGGGTGAGCTACTTATCTTGGTGTAGCAGTTTCCCTGCCTTAACAACCCGATAAACGCGGATCCTTTGTTGGCGAGTTCCCTTGACCTGTGTGTCCACTATGTGATCAATGGATGCATATTCCATGTAGCCAGGGTTGAGTTATGTTGGTGTCAACTGTTCTGTGATCTATGAGGTGTCTAATAATGGTGGAAAATATGGTCGAAGGAGGTCCACATTGAACACTGGGTGCAAGCCAAGGAAGGGTGGAGTGTTGAGCTCAAAAGTATTGCTACCCACAACCTTGGTGATAGTGTAAGGTCCATAGCGATGTGGGTGGAGCTTCCTATGGGGCCCTTTAAGGCACTCTTTCTGCAAATGTAACCAAACCTTGTCTCCCACCTAAATCTGGTGCAGTACCTAGTGTTGACCATGGCGCTACTTGTACTTAGCATTGGATTTTTGCAAAATCTCATTGACCTATTAGCAGATGTGTTGGATCCACTTAATGAATTTGGTGGGTTTGTTTGCCTCAATCTGAACATGAGAATATTCTTCTTGTGTGGTTGCAAGAGGTAGTGTAACATCAATGGGACCCAAGGGTCGGAATCCTAGCCCCACCTGAAATGGGATATGGTTGGTGGAGCTATGGAGAGCCCTTTTGTAGCTATGTTGAACATAGCAAAGAATCTCATCCCATGTACGCATATTCTTAGAGTTGTACCTGTGTAGGATGTGCACAATCATACAATTAACGACCTCTGTCTGGCCATCGGTTTGGGGTGGAAAACAGTGGATTTAATAAGCTTGGTGTCCAACGGTGACTAGAGACTCGACCAAAATATGTTGAGGAACCTGTTGTCCCGATCTGAGGTGATGGTCTATGATATCCAAAAATGGACCCACACTCGTTCGAAGAAGAGCTTGGAAGTATCTACCACTATGATGCTCTTCTTGCAAGATATGATAATGGTCATCTTTAAAAACTAATCAACCACCACAAATACACAATCATTGTCGTGAAGGTCAGACATGTAATCCATCATTATGGATTACCAAGCCCTCTCGGGAGTAGGAAGTGTTAAAATGTGATCGTTTAACCATAGAAAATATCATTATTGTCACCCAACCATAGGCCGAAGCCACCCCCGAGCACCTTGACCTTGACGGAGAGAAGAATCCTAGTAGAAAATCAATAGACAAGCAAGGTTAATGCACCAAGCAAGAAGTAACCAAAGTTGATCAAAGAGTCCAACCCAGAAAGATAGAAACTATAGACTTCATAACTGGCGGCAACACCTTCTCCAGGACTTGCGCACAAGACTTCCCAACTGCAGTGTGCACAAGTGTCTCTCTAAGATTCTGAGAGTTGTGTGTAAAGTGAATACTGGCGCCCTGTATTTATATTAGTTCTAGCAGACTGCCTGGGCTGACTTCTCATTCTGGGTACTAATTAATTCATATTAATTATCTCTCTTAGTCGACATTTCTTCTAGGGTTACATTCACTTCTTTTCTTGCTTCCAGAATATTCTAATCTTATCAAAGGTCACAATGGAGGTTGATACTTCCCGAAGCTACCATAATATCAACACTCCCTCCTAGCTAGGGAGGTATAACTGATAATGGTCTTGAGCATAAACAAACCATTCAACTGGTAGCATCATTATATCCACACAAGATAATAAAATAACGAGCACCGTCATTATTATCCAATTGGATAATCTCCATGACAACTGGTACAATGTCAACTGATAGAACACAAATGTGTTTATCCATAGTGGTACACAACTACTCAATCTGTGGCACATAGTCACAAACAATGGAACATATCCACCACAATCTCCATAATAATCATATCAACTGATATCAACCTACACAGAAATAATGTTATGATATAAACTGAGTCATCTGGGCCATTCTTCCACTCACATCTGTGGGATCTGGAAGAACATCTACCCTCAGAGTAGAACATCAATGATGGGCTATCTGGACTATTCTTCTCAAGCAAGGAAGAATAATTGTCCCGATTTTTTATCCTGAACCATTCCTTATCCGGGCCATTCCTCCGACACTAAACAAAGAGCACCCTGGAGAGAATGAATCTGCCCTAGGGAATGCATGTCCCTGATTGTTGAACCTAGACCATTCACCTATCTGGGCCATTCCTCCAACACTAAACAAAGTGCAACCTTGAGAGAATGAATCTTCCCTAGGGAATGACTATCCAGACCATTTCCTAAGGAAATGATTGTCCTGCACCAACCTCCAAAACAGACCATTCTTAGAAACTTCTCACAACTATGAGCTTCGAAATAATGATTGTCTGATGAGGCAGACCAATATCCTTCACCACTAATGAGAGTGACCTTCAAGAAGAGAGACTGTACTAGACCATTTCCCAAGTTAACCACAAGGGAAATCGTTTTCTATGGTACATCAGCAATCCATCGAACCATTTTCATTACAAAAATGACTGTTCAATCTAGACCATTTTCTGAACTAGAAAATTCCTGTTCGTCAGGAATCTCAATCACTTTCCAAACTGGAAAGGAAATTCCCATGCGGGACCATTTTTCGAACTTGAAAATGACTTTCCTCAAATCAATGATCTGTTAGTGATCCCTCCCAACTTGAAGAGTCTCTTCCCTTTCAACTAAGGGAGTTATTTCCACAATCCCCAATTTGTCTCGGAAATATGCAAACTTTATTCTGGATAGAGGCTTTGTCAGGATATCTATTGTTTGCTCATCTGTGGGGATATACTGGAGCTTTACTTCTCCTTCCTGGAATTTATCTCGAATAAAGTAGTATTTGATCTCAATGTGTTTCAACTATTCATGAAACATTGGGTGCTCTGATAGCCTTATACAACTTTGATTGTCATAGTGTATTATGGTCGAATCTGGAACCTCATCAAATAATCCAGAAATCATCTTTCTCCACCATATTGCTTTTGTACATGCCTCACATGCCGTGATATATTCTACTTTTGTTGTGCTGAGTGCTACAGAATTATGTTTCCCGTTGCCCCAAGATATCATAGCGGATCCCAAGCTGAAATACATCCCTGAAGTACTCTTTCTGTCTTCTGCACATCCTACCCAATCTAAATATGTGAATCCATGAAGTTGTATATCACTAGATGTTGTATATATTAAACCATCATTTAGTGTCCCACGTATATACCTTATAACATGCTTTGCAACTGTCCAATGCTCATGTCTAGGTTCCACTTGGAACTGGCTTAGTGTGTTCACGAAAAAGCAAATGTCTGGTCAAGTATTTACTAAATACATCAATGACCCAATCAATTGTCGATATAGTGATGGATCTACTGGATCAGAATCTGAATCTCTTACTTTTCTTATATCTGTGGTCATAGGAGTGTCCATGGATTTGCAATTCATCATTCCAAACTTCTGAAGAATCTCTATTGCATACTTTCCTTGTCCAAGGAATACTTCACCACTCTTCTGCCATACTTCTAGTCCCAAGTGATAATGCATGAGACCAAGATCTTTCATATCAAACTCAAAAGCTAGTTCCTTTTTGCATTGGATGATGAGAGACTCTTCACCTATTAGGAATAGATCGTCGACATATAGCAGTAGAATCATAGGTGCATTGTTCATGACTTTGTAGTAAATATTTGGATCTGCATGACTTTCGGAGAAACCAAGTCTCATTAGGTAGCTGTCTATTCTGGAATACCAAGCTCTTGGAGCTTTCTTGAGTCCATATAAAGATTTCTTTAGTCTGCAAACACGAGTGTCTCTAGAATGTACTTCAAACCCTTGAGGTTGTTCAATGTATACTTATTCTTTGATTTCTCCATTGAGGAAATCTGTCTTTACATCCATCTGATGTAAACTCCATCCCATGGAAGAAACAAGAGACATGATAGCTCTAATGGAAGTATATCTGGAAACCAGAACAAAAGTTTCGTCATAGTATTCTCCCTCCTTCTGGGAGAATCCTCTGGCTACAAACCTTGCTTTATATTTTTCCATGCTTCTGTCTGTTGCATGTTTGACCTTATATATCCATTTTGATGTTACTACTGATTTTTCTTTAGGTCTAGGCACAATTTCCCATACATCATTTTTCATGATGGACTAGTGTTCTTCTGTCATGGCGTCTTTCCATTGTTTCTTCTAAACCACCTCTTCAAATGTGGTAGGTTCTTCATCTAGAAGCCTTATCATACATGCTGCATAGCTGGAGAATATTTTGGGCTTCTTACTTTTTATGAAGGTCCCACTTGGGGCCTTGAGTCTTTCTGCTTCTTGTAGGGTAGCTTCAAGCCAAGCTGGTCGTTTCTTGGCCTTGGGTACAGTGTCTGAATCAATGGTCTCACATGATTGCATCGGATAATCAAGTTGTTCTTTTTATTCATTTTGATTTTCTGGAAGACATGTGCCTTCTTCAATAGGCTCTTCATACTCTTCTTCTTCTATACTTTCTTCTATGGATTTCTTGAAAGCCATCTTTTCATTGAAGGTCACGTCTCTTCTGACTTGAATCTCATGTTGTTCCGAGATATAGATTCTATAGGCTTTGGATGATTCACTATATCCCACGAATATGCCCTTCTTTCCTGAGGGTTCTAATTTATTCCTTTTGTCCTTGGGAATGTGTAAGTAAACAGGGAATCCAAGGATTATTAGGTTTTCCACATTAGGTTTCTTTCCTGAGAAGGCTTCTTCTGGAGTCATATCTTTCAATATGCGGTGAGGACTTCTGTTTTGAACATATATTGTTGCCATGGCTGCTTCTCCCCATAAAAACATAGATAAACCTTGATCGTTTAGTAATGCCTTCACAGTTTCTTCAATAGATCTATTCTTACTTTCTAGTACACCATTTTGTTGAGGATTATGAGGAACAATCATCTCCCTCCTAATCCCGACCCGACCAATTTGCAAAAGGAAACGAATTCCTTTGATGTGTATTCTCCTCCATTATCTGTTCTCAAGGTCTTGATTTTCTTGTTTGTGAGGTTCTTTATCTCTACTTTGAATTCTTGAAACTTGTTGAACACTTCATCCTTTGTCTTCAAGAGATATAACCAAGTCTTTCTTGAGTAATCATCTATGAAGATTACGTAGTAAAGAGAACCTCCTAGAGATTTGACTGGCATCGTACCGCAAACATCTGAATGTATTATATCTAGAATCTCCTTAGATCTATTGTTGTTCCTTGGGAATGGTTTGTTGATATTCTTTCCAAGAGCACATCCTTTACAAATTCCTTCATGTGTAGACTGTAATTATGGTATTCCTTCAACCATCATTTTGAGAAAAGGTAACGCTTGATAGTTAATATGAGTGTAACTTTTGTGCCAAAGTTCATTGGGATTGACTTCATCATGTACAAGAGATTCATCATTTTGTTCTAGTAGTCTATAGAGATTTCCTTCATGGGTTCCAATAACCCTAGCATTCTCTATGTTGGA
This sequence comes from Picea engelmannii, assembly GCA_009831015.1. Lineage (NCBI taxonomy): Eukaryota > Viridiplantae > Streptophyta > Pinopsida > Pinales > Pinaceae > Picea > Picea engelmannii. The sequence continues at coordinate 382,188 of ML783611.1, read as the reverse complement.
GTCTTTATGCCAAGACAACACTTTTCCATCTACAAAAGCTATTTTGTTTCCTTTGTCTTCTAGGAAAGAAATGGATACAAGATTCTTTTCTAAACTAGGTACATATAAGACATTGCTCAAATGAACATTGTTACATGTTTTCAACTTGACGGAGGCTTGTCCAATTCCTTCGACTGGGTAAGTGCTTTTGTCTCCAAGATCTACCTTGTGCGATGTCTTCTTTTCATTTAGATTGGAGAGTCTGGTTTGATTTCCTGTCATATTCCTAGAAGCTCCATTGTCAATTATCCACATGTCATCTTCAATCATTCTTGTGAGTGTTGAGTAGTGTAGATGACTAGTCTTTTCATTCATGACTTTGGTTGATTGGTGACTGGTCACACTTTGATCCAAAATTTCAACTTTGACATTTCTACCTTCTGAGAGTGCCAAGAGGTGCACTGGACTAAGGCACACTTGAATACCTTATTCTTGAGCGAGATGTTCCATCATAAGGTGTTGGATCAGGGTTTTAGGGTTTCTGCAACTACACCTGCTAGTAACCCTAGCGACAATGCTTTGGTAACTACTGCTGATAGAAAATGCTAGCGACAGTTCTTCAACGAGCTTAGTATCCTTATGGCTATGCTTCCTTCTAGTGATTAGACTGAATGAAGGAGGTGTGGGCCCATAACCTGTTAGAATATTCTCGTTTAACCATAGACAATATCACCATTGTCAAACAACCATAGGCCGAAGCCACCCTTGAGCACCTTGGACTTGATGGAGAGAAGAATCCTGGTAGCAAATAAATAGCAAAGAAAGGATAATACACCAAGAAAGAAGTAACCAACGCTGATCAAAGAGTCCAACCTAGAAAGATAGAAACTATAGAATTCAAAACTAAACACAACACCTTCTCCAGGAGTTGCGCACAAGACTGCCCAACTATAGTGCATACAAGTGTCTCTCTATGATTCTGAGAGTTGTGTGTAAAGTGGAGATTGGCGCCCTGTATTTATACTAGTTATGGAAGAATGTCTGGGTCGACTTCTCATTCTAGGTACTAATTAATTCATATTAATTATCTCTCTTAGCTGACATGTCTTCTAGGGTTACATTCACTTCTTTTCTTTCTTCCAGAATATTCTAATCTTGTCAAAGGTCATAATGGAGGTTGATACCTCCCGAAACTACCATAATATAAACAGGAAGAGGGATGTATAATCCTTGATTCTTGATGGCTGGCTAGTTAATGTCACAGGCAGTGAAAGATATGATATACTTGCTGACATCTTGTCGAAGTTTTGGCCAATAAAAATGTTTTTGTAGAACAACCACAATTTTCTCCATGCCAAAATGTCCTACCATCCGAATATAGAGAGCCTCCCATATTAGGTTTGCACGCTTGCTTGTGGGAACACAGTGGTGGCCCAGATGGCATAATAGTCCATCCTGGATGTGACAATTAGTGACATTCTCTCTTATACCCAAGAGTTGATAGTTAGTGACGAAGTCAAGGTCACACTGATAAAGTTGGGGCCACTGAGATGCCTCATTCCCACAGGAATGGAGCACTGTGGTGAGTGCAGCAATGGGAGGGTGACTGAGGCAGTTAACGACATGATTTGTGCTCCTTGTTTTATACTTGATGTTGAGATGGAACTGATGTAGGTATGTGGACCACTTTTGATGGTGGTCATTCTGCAACTTCCCCTGTGTCTGTAGGAATTGCAGAGGCTTGTGATCAATGTGGATGATTGTCTCTTTTCCCAGAATGTAATGTTTCCATTGATGACAGACTTTCACAATGGAATGCATTTATTTTTCATAGGTGGGGTATTTTCGGATAATATATGAGAGTGTGTCACTATGGTATGCGACTGAATGACCATGTTGAGTGAGAAATGTGCCTACAACATAGTCAGAGGCATCAATATCAATCTCTAATGGTTGTTGCAGATCAGGCAAGGAGAGTACTGAAGTTGAGCACAAGAGATGCTTCAAATCATCAAATTATTGTCGTTGTGCCTGCACCCATGCAAATTTTTCCCTTCCATCTCCCTTGGTTACTTTGCTGAGGGACCATGCAATATGGGAGAATCCCAACATGAACCTTCGATATAATTTTTCAAGTCCTAAGAAGCTCTAAAGCTCGATTAGTGTGGTTGGGGTTGGACAGTCACGAATGACTTAGATATTAGTTGGATCTACATGTACCCCATTCTCATCAAAAATTTATCCCAAGTATTGGACCCTGTTCATGCCAAAGGAGCATTTTTCCAAGTTGGCATATAGCTTGTGATACCACAAAGTGCCCAAAACCTGTTGAACATGCTGCATGTGGTCTTCCCAAGTTCTGTTGAAGATGAGGATTTCATCCAGATATACCACCAAAAAAGATTTGGTGAAGGGTCTCAATACTTCATCCATCAATCTCATGAAAGTTCTTGGTGCATTTGTTAAGCCAAAGGGCATGACCATCCATTCGAAGAGACCTTCTTTAGATTTGAAATTTGTCTTCCATACATTAGTTGGTTTGATGGGAACTTGGTGGTAGCCATACTTTAGGTCAATCTTGTTGAAGAAATTTTCCCCCTTGAGTTGGTCAAGAAGGTCATCAATTCAAGGAATTGGGCACCGGTTCCGAACTATGATTTTGTTTAGTGCTCTGTAATCAATGCAGAGCCACCATGTCCTGTGCTTCTTCTGCACTAACACAATCGGGATTCTGCAAGGGGAGGAGATGGGTCAGATGTACCCATTTTGAAGTATCTCTTGGATATGGTGCTTGATTTTGTCATTTTCCATCAGCGAGCAATGATAGACTGGTCCATTAGGCAGTGGTGCAGTATGGGTTAGATCAATTGGATGCTTGACTTGGAAGTGTGTTGGTACCCCAGTGGGTGAGGAGAAGATGCCTCTGTACTCTTCCATGATCCCTTCCACTTGATTCTACTGCAAAGAGAGGCTATGTGTAGAGGTCACAAATGTGGTGGTGACATTTTGCTTACTGTGAGCATGGATCACAAAGAAGATGAACTTCTCGGTCTGTGAAATGACCTTACTTCATTTCTTAGCAGAGATTAAATAAATAGCGGTAGACAATGCTACATCTAGCATCTTGTATCTACCCAAAGTAATAATAACACTATGGGGTCTAGACTCATACAGAACATGTCACTTCCACAAATATGGCTGGTCTAAAATAATATCACAAACTTCAAGGGGAGCAATATCACACAATACCTCATCTTTGAAGGGCTTGATGTTGTAGGGCAGATGAAATTGTTGGCTGATGCAGAGATATCGTCCTTGTTGAAGCTAGTCGATGGTGTAGGGATGCAGGTGCGGTGTTATCGACAGGTCCAACAACTTGACGACCTCTATTGAAATCAGGTTCTTCTGGCTGCTGCTATCGAAAATGAAATGCAGAGGAGTCCCCTGTAACCACATCTGTGAGTGAAAGAGACATTCCCCTTCCTCTGGTTCTTCTGGTTCGCTTGGTTGGAATTTGGTGGTAGCGACAGTGGCACTGTGTTCAACATCCATGATCCACTTCCCACTTTCTGGATTGGATTCAGAGTCAGAATCTACCTCTGACTTGGAAGCTTTCAGGTCGAACAATAGTGACTACTTGGAGTGACATTCTTTGGTGTTGTGCCAAGGGATTTTATGGTATTCACACGATTTTCTCATGTCCTTGGAATTCTCATTACCCTTCTTGAGTTGCGGCTTGGACTAGTTTTCCTGAGAGCGACCATCTTTTCTCTATCCCTTGTTTTTGTGGGTTGGGCCACCTTTTCCCTGCTTCGGTTGTGAGGAGTTTGTAGATCCAAACTCTCACCTCTTTTGCTTAAATTTATGCTCGATCTTGATAGCATATCTATAGGTCACACTTAATGATGTGATGTACAAAAACTCCATTTCTATTTGAATGTATCTATGCAGAAAACCATGGTATTTGAGAACCAGATGTTGTTCAGAGTCTTTGATACCCAATTTGGTGCACATGGTATGGAAAATATTGGTGAAATCTAGTACTGTCCAGTCCCTTTCTTGACGCAGCGTGGTCCATCTTGTGTACTGGTCCCCGTAGCTTCCAACAGGATAGTATTGTTCTTTAATGAAATCCCTGAAAGAATCCCATGTCGGGGAGACCACAAATATTGTATATTCCTCTATGGCCCTTTTCTTAGATTAAGTATCCCACCAATCCTTAACATTGGGGACGACCTTGAGGAGTGCAAAAGTAATCTTTTCACTGTCAAAAAAATTGTGGACCGAAAAATACCCTTCGAGCAGATTCAACCATTTATCTACAACATCCGCATCTATCAGTGATTTAAATAATGGAATATCAAAATTTATTTGTACCTTGAAGGGGGTTGCACGGTTGCTTGATGAAGGTGCATCTCTTGTGGGTAGGCACCAAAGGATATGTGCAAAGTTGTCAATAATTTTGTTCCTTTATCGCGCAACGGCTTCCTCGAGCAACATTTTAAAATGATCTCCTGCTCCATGATATTTCTTCTCGTCCCCCATAGGTTGTTTTTAGGCTCGACCTGGCCGATTTTTCAAAGGATCGACTGGTTTGAGTCCCAACTTCTTGTACCCAGATCTTGTCGGGGACATGCACGAAGAAAAATAAATGAAAAGAAGACTGCTCTGATACCACTGATCTGGATTTATGAGTGGAACGAAAAAAATAACATATTGAATACAACAATAGAAAGATATGGAGAGAAACAAAATATATCCAGTGAACAATAACTTCTATTGAATAAATAAAATAGCCTGAAACTGTAAAAGTACAGAACTGAAAACAACTTGCTCAAATGGTGGTAGTTATCTCTGAGAAGAGATGTGGCTGCTACGCGCATTCGTCTGAGAAGAATGATTACAATGAGGCTCCAGAGGCATTTTTAAAATTACTCATGATTTCCAAAACCCTAGAAATCCAAAAACCTAACCCTAGGAGATGAAACGCCAAACGTTATCTAGGCCCCAATGGGTAAGTTGGTACCTCAACTTCCTGAGGTCGTAAATTTTTAATACGACCTCTGTTTTAGGCATGTGATATCCCGTTGGAAAGGTATTTTTGAGAAATGCACATTATTCTATCGAACTCTAACTCCGTCTATAGTTTGACTGTGGCAAGCCAAAAAAAAACCACTATTTAGGGCCCCAAAACAACCCTGGAAGTACAAAAAGATGTACTAACATGAAAAATTCCAAAATAAGCCAGTTGGATTAGGTGGACGGCCACCAATATCCACCTGGAAGCTGTGTAGGGCTTCAGACAACCCCGAAGGTGTACAACTCACAATTACAAAGAATTACATAAGAATGTGTTGAACTAACAACTGTCAAGAGGAGCCAGTTGGAATAGGTGGGTGGCCAACAATATCCACTTGGATCAAGTTCACCATAGGATGTAGTGGGGCGATATGTGAACGCATCTTTCGAGTGAATATTTGACAAGAATGCCATTTTTGGACTGCATTCATACAATCTTTAAAGATCATGGGCCAAAAATAGCCAGCAGACAATATCTTCTGTGTAATGGAAAACCTAGAGAGATGAACCCCACATACCCTTGCATGGTAGTCATTCAGAACTCTTTCAACTTCCTGATGAACAAGGAAACGATGCAGAATAAAATCAACCCCTTGACGATATAGGGTGTCATCTACAATAAGGTAGTGTCTAGCTAGATTCCTTATGCGTCAACATTTATCACGAGAAAGATGAGAACATAAGCATTGAGTCTAGAGGTAGACCAAGACATCTCCATACCATGGATCAGACAAGTCAATGAGGAATAAAAATCCATCAGGGAAAGAGTCATTAACCACAGGTTCCTCATCATCTTGGGGCAGTTCAGACATCAACTCTGTGAAGACCAAATTTTTCTTAGACTTGAAGGAAACAAATTCCATGTCAAACTCTTGGAGGATGACAATCCATTTCGAGTATTTTCCCCCAATTATCTGACAGGTAAGGATGTGATGCATTAGGTTAGCATCGAAAACTACAGTGATTTTGTACAAGAGGATGTAATGACATAAGCATTGTGTTGATGTTATGGTCGGTGCAGGAGGTATTAACCTCCACATGTAACCTTTGATTAGATTAGAATATTCTGGAAGTAAGAGAAACCCTAAACAGATGTGTGAAAACCCTAGAAGACAAGTTGACCTAGAAGAATAAATAATATTAGAATATAATTACTAGAAAGTCAAGTCAGCCCAGCCAGAAAATTCAATGGACAGATTAATATAAATAAAGGACGTCTTGGCTCATTTGTTCACTTGTCACACTCACTCTTTCAGCCAGTATAACGCAAGCTTGGAGCTGCAATGAAATACAAGGAAGGCACATCTTCTAGGGTGGTTCTTGGTGGTGCTTGGTGAAACTCTTGGTGATATTCTTGGTGATACTCTTGGTGATACTCTTGGTAATATTCTTGCTAAGTATGGCACAAGTTTGAGAGAGTAGTGCAACTAAAGTTGCTGCAGTTGTGTATGGTACTTGTTTTGTGGATACGGATACTCTCTCTCTTTTGTGATACCCTTGGAGAAGGAGCGCTCTACTTGTATTAAGTTGTTGCAGTTAGCAACTAGAGTTTATCTTTTGGTTCTAGTATGGCTTTCCAGAATAAGTTTTTCAAATTTAAGGTGCTCAGGGGTGGCTTCGTGCCTATGGATGGGTGACAATAGAGATATTTTCTATGGTGAAAAAGAGCACATCAATTATTTTAACAGGTTATGGGCCCACACTATTTTCGAACAGTCTAACCACTGGAAGGAATATTGGGAGGTTATTTGCTCGTTGCAACACCAGTTACAATTGCAGTCAGAGTTTTGTTGTAGCAACAAAACCCTAACCCTCTTGTTGAGGCACCTTAAGTAAAGCGCTTGACCTAATTATTGGACATTCTAGTGTGCCCTAGCCTATCACACCTCTTGGTACCCTCAACTAGCAAAAAGGTCATGTTTGAATTTTTGGTCAAAGTCTAAGTCAAAGTTTGACTGGTCAAAGTCAAAGGTTGAATTCCAGTCAAATTGATTATGTGTTCAAAATTGAAATTTCAGAGTTTCTAGCTTGTTCTAATCATTGAACCTTCTGATTCAGTTTCTAACCTCTCCTTGTCAAGATGGTATCTAGCTTCATACTGGAAGACAAGCTGGACAACGCTACAAAGATTTCAAGGTATGCACTTGTATATTCTTTTCAAGTTATATCATCTAGTAAAACATGGATTTGTTTGCAGGGGATGTACAAGAGACCTTGTCGAATCAGTAATCTTAGATTTAGTGCGGTCAAAGGAACAAGCGCACCCTCCATAGAAGTTTAGGCTTCAGGTTCTAGGTTTGATTAAATTGATAAGTTTCCAATTTGCACATATCAAGGTTGATAGTTGCTACATTACAAATTGTGAAAGAAGTATTTGAAAGGTTCATTTATTTATAGATGTAATAAATACTTGATGGCATGTGAATACTATTGATATAGATGCTTATTGTACTTGTTTGCAAGATGAACTAACATCTCCTCTAGAGATATATTTCTTGTTTTTCTCTCGGGCAGTTAACCTTGGTCATATTATGTTGATCATCATGAAATTGTTATTCATTATTTTTACCATAGGTATGTTATGAAAATGTTATTATACTGGAAATAATTTTACTGTTTTTGTTTAAGGTAGGTTATCTTACAAGATTTCATGGAGGCTAGCATGGAGATGTATTTGTTTGTTCCAAATAAGTTACTATGGAAGAATGATTGATCATAACACTGGAAGAGTGTTAAAGAATGTTGTTTGCTATTTTCCTTTGTTATTGTTCTTATTCCAGGAAGGTCAAAGGTGATAGCTCTAGGAGGGAGCTACAGTGACAGTTGCAAGCATGGAGCAGATGACTTCATCAGTGGTGAAGCAGAGGGTCTCACCAAGTATCAATTATAAAGGAAGCATGAAAAGAAAAAGGATTTTTAGACATCCTTCACTCATATGCATTTCAACCTTCTCACTAAATGGGTATGTACACTATGTTTCATTTATTGATGATTTCTCACATAAAACTTGCATTTGTTTCTTGGAAGAAAAAGGGAAAAGTATTTAGTAAGTTTGAGGAATTCAAGCACTTGTGGAAATCTTATCCAAAAAAAAGTTAAAGATCTTGAGGTCCGATAATGAAGGAAAGTAAATCTCAGATGATATCAAGACATTCTGCAGAGAGGACATGATTAGGAGGGAGATCATCACTTCCTACAATCCTCATCATAATGGTGTGGAAGAAAGAAATAATTGTTCAATTATGGAAGTAGTAAAAGCCACGATCCATGATGAAGACATACCAATGCATCTTGGCTGAAGCAGCCAAGAGCGTGATGAGGTCCACAATAAATATCATGCATCTCCCAAGATTGCAATTGCAAAGGGAGGTAAGAATTGTGTATCAGACATGGCACAAACCACAAAGATATGAAGACCACACCAAGATAAGACTAAGAAGAGAAGACCATCTTAAGCTTGTGAGATCATGCAAGGAAGTATGATGCTCTAGATAGAACTTTTAGAGAAAGAAAGAAGTCAAAACCATATTCCACCTATAGAACCCTCCAACTTTGAATAAGCAGTCAAACATAAAGAATAAATGGAAGCTATGATGGAAGAATATCAATCATGAAAAAAATGTATGAAAATTGTGCCTAAATGAGTTTACAAAATAAATCATGCAGTAGATGGGAGTATAGATAAATACAAGGAAATATTTGTGGCTAGAGGTTTCTCCCAGCAGGAGGGAGAAGATTATGATGAGACGTTTTCTCCAGTTTCCATATATACATTTATCAGAGCCATCATATCTCTAGCAACATCCATGGGTTGGAGTTTACATCAAATGGATGTAAAGACCACCTTTCTCAATGGAGTAATTGAGGAAGAGGTATATATAGAGCAACCTCAAGGTTTTGAGGTACACCCAAGAGAAACCCATGTATGCAGATTGAAGAAGGCCTTGTATGGATTCAAGCAAGCTCCAAGAGATTATTATGTACGTATTGATAACTATTTGACGAGACTTGGATTTTCCAAGAGTCATGCTAATCCAAACCTCTATTACAATGTTGTGAATGATGCACCTGTGATTCTACTATTATATGTTGATGATAGGTGAAAAGGATCTCATTATTTAGTGTAATAAGGAGCTATCCTTAGAGTTTGATATGAAGGATCTTGGTCTCATGCACTATTACTTGGGATTAGAAGTATGGCAGAAGCGTGGTGACGTATTCCTAGGAAAAGGGAATTATGTTGTAAATATCCTTCAGAAGTTTGGGATGATGGATTGTAAATCAATGGAAACTCCCATGATAATAGATCTAAGGAAGTTGAGAGATTTTGATTCTGATCTAGTAGACTCATCCCTGTACCGGCAGGTGATTGGCTCATTGATGTATTTGGTAAATACCATGCCGGGCATTTTATTTGATGTGAACATGTTGAGCTAGTTCCAAGTGGAAACCAGACATGAGCATTGGATAGTTGCAAATCATATCTTGAGATATCTTCATGCGACGATAACTTATGGTTTGAGATATGCCTCAAACAATGAAGTACAAATGCATGGATTTACCAATTCAGATTGAGCAGGGAGTGCAGATGAAAGAAATAGTACTTCTAGTATGTGTTTCTGTTGGGATCTGTTATGATATCGTAGGCTAGTAGGAAACAAAAGTTTGTTTCACTTAGCACTGCAGAAGCAGAGTATATTTCTACTTTTGATGCTTGTACAAAAGCAATATGGCTCCGTAAGATGGTTTCTGGACTATTTGATCAGGTGTTGGATTCGACTGTGATATATTGTGATAAGGAGAGTTGTGTGAATCTCTGAGAGAACCACGTGTTCCATGACAGTTCGAAGCACATTGAGATCAAGTACTACTTTCTCCGTGATAAAGTTCATAGGGGAGGATTGATTCTCCAATATATCTCCATTGATGAGGAGACATTTGATATTTTGATGAATCCTCTATCCAAGATAAAGTTTACATACTTGAGGGACAAGCTGGGACTAGTGGAGATTTCTCCCTTGTTTGAAAGGGAGGAGATGAATTCCTCAGTTGGGAAGGAGTGTTGATATGCGGCATCATGGACTGTCAGTGAGTTGCGGATCTGTATCACGCTAGTACAACTTAGAGATGGTCATACAGATTAGAGATGATGCTTGCATCATGCTAGATATGATCATACTAGTACTAATTAGATATGCTACAGATGGTTGGAGTTGTGGATGATACATTGGCCTAAGGAGCATCATGCTAGTACAACTTAGAGGTGCACATACAACTTAGATACGATGTATTGACATCATGCTAGTTATGTTCATGCTAGTACAATTTAGAGACGATGTTGGTGTATGCTAGATATGGCCATGCTAGTACAACTTAGAGGTGGCATACAACTTAGAAATGATGCATTGGAATCATGCTAAATATGCCATGCTAGTACAACTTAGATATGACCATACAACTTAGAGATGATGCAAAGGGCTTATGTCTTTCTAGATATGATCATGCTAGTACAACTTAGAGATGATCATACAACTTGGAGATGACACAATGAGGCATTGATCTACATCATGTGATTACAACTTAGATGTGACATACAACTTAGATATGATGCATTGGCATCATGCTAGATATGTCATGCTAGTACAACTTAGAGATGATGTAGATGATACTCCAAGATCACACAAGCACATTTTAGATATGATGCATTCACATCATGTTAGTACGTCTTAGAGATGATGTAGTTGATGAAATTGTTGATGCAGGTTGATATCAGATGATATGATTTGATTTTTGTAGAGACTGTATGTCTCTGGATAGTAGTTGTATGATACTGCGGTGGATGTGTTCCACTAGTAGTGATTGTGTGTCATTGGTTTGTAGTCGTGTGCTACTAGGAGTGGTTGTGTACCACTGGAAAGTAGTTGCATACTACTATGGATACACACAATTGTGTTCTATTGGATGGCATTGTAGCAACTATATGCTACTATCTAATTTCCATGGAGATTACCACTAGCGTTGGAGATGATTTCCATCTAGATGGATAGTGATGATGTTGCTTGTGGTTTGATTTGTGTGATCATGAGATAGCCTGTGTGGCTATGATGATGCTACCAATAGAATGGTCTCTATGTGCTCAAGACCATTACCATTAATACCTCCCTAGCTAGGAGGGAGTGTTGATCTTACAGTAGCTACGGGAGGTATTAACCTCCACGTGTAACCTTTGACTAGATTAGAATATTTTATAAGTAAGAGAAACTCTAAACATATGTGTGAAAACCCTAGAAGACAAGTCGGCCTAGAAGAATAAATAATGTTAGAATATAATTACCAGAAAGTCAGGTCGGCCTAGCTAGATAAGTCAATGGACAAATTAATATAAATAGGGGATATCTTGGCTCATTTGTTCACTCACCACACTCACTCTTTCAGCCAATATAGTGTAAGTTTGGAGCTGCAGTGACATACAAGGAAGGCGCATCTTCTAGAGTGGTTCTTGGTGAAACTCTTGGTGATATTATTGGTGATACTCTTGGTAATATTCTTGCTAAGTATAACTCAAGTTTGACAGAGTAGTGCAATTGCAGTTGCTGCAATTATGTTTGATACTTATTCAGTGGATATGGAGACTCTCTCTCTTTTGCGCTATCCTTGGAGAAGGAGCACTCTACTCGTCTTGAGTTGTTGTTGCAGTTAGAAGCTAGGGTTTATCTGTTGGTTCTAGTATGGATTTATATAATAATTTTGTCAAAGTTTAAGGTGCTCAGGGGTGGATTTGTGCCTATGGATGGGTGACAATATAGATATTGTCTATGGTGAAAACGAGCACATCAATTATTTTAACACATTGGACAACATGTACGGCTGCCAAGGCCAACTTCTCAACATGAGTGTATTGAAGCTCGGGACCAAAAAGTCCCTTGCTAAGATAGTAAATAATATTCTCTCATTGCACATCGTCCTCCTAGACGAGCACCATACTAATTGTGGATTCAGAGGCCGTGAGATAGAGAAAAAAATATCGACTATAATCGAGAGGGCTCAATAAAGGAGTTGACGTCAAGGCCTTCTTCAAGGCATCAAATGATCATTGTGCTTGGTTGTGCCACATAAAAAGTACACCTTTTTTCAACAAGCGCATAAAACCTTTCGTGATCTCAGTGTAATTGGCAATGGATCTATGAAAACAATTTTCCTTCCCTTGCAAACTTTGAAGTTGGCTAATGTTACGAGGAGGAGGCAATTTGACAATAACCTCAACCTTCAAGGGATCAACCATGATCCCGTATTTGGACATAATGAAGCCTGACAATCATTGAGACACCACACAAAAGATACATTTATGTGTATTCAAACGAATGTTATATTATCAACATTGGGTAAAAGTGGTCCGCAAGTGACTGAGGTGGTCCTCACGGTGCTTTGAATGAGCAACCAAATCATCTAAGTAATCCTATACAATTTGTTTGATGTCGTGGAAAGCATATGACATGGCCCGCTGGAAAGTGGCTCCAACATTTTTAAGACCAAAGAGCAATTTCCGATAAGCAAAAGTACCCCAATGAAAAATGAAAACAATTTTTTGTTGATCTTCCAGTTTGATTTGGATTTGATTATAGTCGGAGAAATCATCCATAAATGAGAAGATTTCAATATCGACACACTCATCGATAATCTGATCAATGAATGGGGTTGGATAATTATCTTTTCAAAAATCCTTGTTCAAATCCCTTTAATCAACACAGACCCTAATAGTTCACTGCTTCTTAGTGACTAAAAGGATGTTAGAAACCCATTCGGTCAAAGGAACCAGATAAATAAATTGTGCACAAATAAGTTTTTCTACCTCTTCCTTAATGGCAGTATCTTTCTTTGGGTTGACTAGCTGGAGATTTTGTCGGACCAACTTGGCTCCTTCATACCTCTTAATTTCAATCTCAACAATCCGGGGTTCAATACCAGACATCTCTTCATAGGACCAAGCAAAAACGTCGTAGAATTCCTTGAGTAGGGGATTATAATTTCATAGGGATCTTATTCTTGTTTGTTGTCTACTAGGTGTCCCACGAGGATCTCCAAAAAAGGGCTAAAACTTAGGAAAAGGGTGTAATTTGACTTCTATCCTCTTATGGATTTCTCTTTGACCGATAGGGTGGAAATTAAAGTTATAACAATGGGTCTCTAAGTTATATCTTGGAAGGAGGATGGTAAAGTTGTGGGGTGGTGTGGGAGGGTGGCACAAACTCTAATGAGTACTATTATGTGTAGATTATGGTAGGGGTCATAGAATAGGGTTCTTTCTCCATGATCAAAGAAAAGATAAAGGAAGCCAGGATTGTTGCAAAAAGGGGGAGGATGAAAACATGAAGGGAGATTGGCATCTTGGAAGATCATAGGGATGAAAGCTAGATTTGTCTAGCAATTAACTAGAAAATATGGAATTATATGTGGATTGTTTTAGTGTTAATAAAGTGAAAAATAAATGGTCTAAAGGAAAAATAGATATAAAAAAAACAATAATGTTTTATTGATAATCATAAAATTGCCTAGTTACTAAAGGTCATTAGAGCTATTGACAAGTATGGTAGTTTGCCTTCAATGTTTTTTTGTAATTCAAATGTATGCATGAGAATAATTAGAACCATACAAAAACCATTTTACAAAAACCATTTTGTTGTTGGTTTTCCAAAGTTGAGATTTTAAAGTGAATCTGTGTTTTAATTGCAATTGTGTAATTTTTTTTATTTTCCAGTTGCTTCAAGAAAATCTGCAATCATAAATGAGTTTCAAGTTCAGTTAACGCGGAATTAGAGTTGCTCAGAATCATAGTTTTAGATGCTTACATTATCGTGTGTAGTGTGGTCAATTTCTTCAATTTCCTACATTATATTACAATTTGTTTGGCTCTTTTACACATTGAGATAACATAGCACAGTACTTGATAAATTAAATTTTGTATTTAAAAATTCTAGCCTATGTGTGGCCCAATAGAAAGGCCAGTAAACCTACATTTACAAATAAATATAAAAACATAAATATTTAACTTTATATTTAATTATAATATTTATAATATTGTATATGATTGAAAAAAAAACATACAATTAGATCAGATTTTGTCACCTGTAAATTTAATATTCCATAAATTGTGTTTGTAGTACATCTTTATTTTTCTATAACTCAACTAGTTATTTAAAATAAAATAAAATGAGATATTTCATTTTTTATTATCTAACTAGTTGTTTGTTGTTTGTGCTGATAATTTTTGAGAAAGCATCTACATCACAATCTATTCCTGGGTTTAATGATTAAGAACATGTGTTTCTTCTTAAGAAGTTACAGGTTCAAATCCAGAGGGGGTAGGGTATGTATATCTTTGTAGACTTTACCAGTCAAATCGCTAGGTGGAGGAGGATCCCTTATCCCACAAACAAGAGATCGCAAAAGAGATCGTACAACCTCAACGGTAAGATTTGGACGAGACACCGACTCTCGTTCCATCTCCGGATCAGGGATTTTTACACGCTTGAGAGATTTCAGTTCGATTTTATGCAGCTTTTTCAATCTGGAGCAGTCCTTCATGTCCAGCGCCTTTAAGTTTGATAGCTGATCAAAGTTAGAGGGAAGGTCCTCCAAACGCCAACACAGTGAAATATCCAGATATTCTAGTTTCTCGAGATTGCAAATGGAATCTGGCAACTTTGACAAGGTTGTACATGTGGACAATCTGAGCACCCTAAGTGAGCTTGACCTTCCTAGGTCACCAGGCAAGCTTTGGATAAGATGACAATTAGTGACTGACAATATTTGGAGGAAGTTAAATTGCATAGCTTGGACGACAATTCCTTCAAATCACTACAGTGATCGATATTAATTTCCTGAATGTTTGGAAAATTTAGGGCTTCGACTTCTCTATTTAGTAGACAGATATTTCCAAGGCCCTCACATAGGAATACATATAATTTTTCCCACATTTCCCAGAATCAAAAGTTATTGTAAAGAGGAGGCAAACGCAACCTATTAAGATGGAAAGACCTAATCTGAACAGGTGAAGAAAAGCTAGGCAGCCCACTGAGTGTTGCACGCTGAGAACTGTAATTGTATAATATAAGAACCTTCAGTTTTGGCATGGTCTGTGGAAATGTTGGAAGACAATATTGTTCTGCGAAAAAGAGTAAAGCTAAAGCTTCCAGCTCAGGAAAATGAATTTGACACCAAGCTTGCTCTTGCATTGCACCTACAAGTCCCAGAAATCTAAAAGTCAAGGTAATATCCTGATAAAAATGTTTGTAAAACACCTTAATAAACTCGGAAAATTGGTGAATACAACTAATTAATATTCAATCATTAGGCAAGGGAAAGAAATCATGTTTTATGAGGAGGGAGCAGCCTGACATGTATGAATTGAAAGAAACTGAGCTACACAGTTGATTTGTGAGAGCTTTTAGCCATTTTGTGGGAATATTGTTCTCCTTGTTAGGCATGAAAAGTCTCTAATCTTACTAAATATTGATAAATATCCTTCAAAATCTTAATGTTGAGCTCTCTTCCAATACATTTTTCAAATTCAAAAAAATATTTTTGTACTCATACCCATTTTTATACCACCCAATACCTATAAACTCCCTTATACCCCATATCCCCCAATATCTACTATTTTTCATAATTTTAAAACCCCCTTTATGAATGAAAGTGATAAGATATTGATCCCTATGGATGTGAAAGAGTGACACAAAATTTAGTGAATACTATTATGTGTATGGAAGAAACCATAAAATAAGGTTTTTTTTTCCATGACCAAGGAAAAAATAAAGAAAGCAAAAATAGTTGCACAAAGGGGATGATGAAACCATGAAGGGAGATTGGAGCCTTGGAAGATCATAGGGCTGAAACGTCTAGCAATTAATTAGAGAAGATAGAATTATATGTGGATTGTTTTCATGTTAATAAGGTTAAAAATAAACCATCCAAAGGACATAGACCATCAAAGAGGACAACAAGAATGTTTTATTGATAATCCTAGAATTGTCTAGGTCATTAGAGCCATTGGCAATTATTGATAATCCTAGAATTGTTTAGGTCATTAGAGCCATTGTAACTCTAGTAGTTTGCGTTCAATATTTATTGTAATTTCTGTAATTCTAATGTATGCATGAGAATAATTATAACCATACAAAAAGACCATTTTTGTTATTAGTTTTCTCAAGGTTAAAATCTTAGAGTGAATATGTATTTTTAGTTATAATTGTGTAATTGTTTTTATTTTAAAAATGTTTAAAGAAAATTTGCAATCATAATCATAAATGAAATTCAGATTATATTATATTACATTATATTACAATCTGCAAATAAGATGTATGTTTAGCTTTTACACATTGACATAGTAGAACAGAGGACTTGATTAATTAAATTTTGTACTTAAAAATTATAACATTGGCGCTGGCTCTCAATAGAAAGGCAAAAAAATAAATATTTAGTTCTATATTTAAAGATAATATTTATGATATTATATATAACTAAAAAAACAACATATATACTAATATATGTTTTGTTAATCCAGAAGCATACATTTATAACAGGTAAAATTTTGTCACTAATAAATTTAATATTCCATAAATTGTGTTTGTAATCTATATTCATTTTTCTATAAACCATAATAAAATTAATGAGATAATTGCATTATGCTGGAAAATGTTTATATTCCATAAATTGTGATTGTAATCCATCCTCGTTTTTCTACAAATCATGATAAAATAATAACATAATTTCATTTTTCTACAGCTTATGCTGGACAATTTCTGAAAAGGCGCCGCTTTCCTGTACTTCACAATCTATTCCTTGTATAATATAATAAGCTCACGTAAATAATTTAAAAACTTTTGAGACACAAAATAGTGTAGTTCAAAAGGAAATGAGGACATTTATTGTAATGCTCTGTATCTTGAAATCATCCATAAGCTTCTCACAAGTTCACTCATCAAGCCAATCCAAACTAAAGTGGTCCAACACAACATTAATTATTCATAAGCTCCTGCCAAGTTCAGTCATCATCAAGCCAATCCAAACTAAATCGTTCTACCTCCAAACTAAATCGTTCTACCTCAACATCAACGGTAAGATTTGGAATGGACAGCCACTCTCCTTCCATCTTCGGATCAGAGATTCTTACACGCTTGAGTGATTTCAGTTTGATTTTATGTAGCTTCTTCAATCCAGAGCACTCCCTCATGTCCAGCATCTCTAAGTTTGATAGCTGAGCAAAGTTAGAGGGCAGGTCCTTCAAATACCCACACAGTGAAATATCGAGATATTCTAGTTTCCCAAGATTGCAAATGGAAGGTGGCAACCTTGACAAGGTTGGACATGTGGACAATCTGAGCACCCTAAGTGAGCTTAACCTTCCTAGGTCATCAGGAAAGTTTTGGATAAGATGGCAATTAGTGACAGACAATATTTGGAGGGAAGTTAAATTGCATAGCTTGGCTGGCAGTTCCTTCAAATCACTACAGTGATCGATATTAATTTCCTTAATCTTTGGAAAGTTCAGGGATTCGACTTGCCTATCTAGTAGACCGATATTTCCAAGGCCCTCACATAGGCATACATACAATTTTTCCAACATTTCCCAGGATCTACAGTTATCGTAAAGAGGAGGCACACGCAACTTATTAAGATGCACAGACCTAATCTGAACAGGTGAAGGAAAGCTGGGCAGCCCACTGAGTGTTGCACGCCGAGAACTGTAATTGTATAATATAAGAACCTTCAGTTTTGGCATGGTCTGTAGAAATGTTGGAAGACAATATTGTTCTGCGGAAAAGAATAAAGCTAAAGCTTCCACCTCAGGAAAATGAATTTGACACCAAGCTTGCTCTTGCATTGCACCTACAAGTCCCAGAAATCTAAAGTCAAAATAATATCATGATAAAAATGCTGGGAAAACATCTTAATAAACTCGGAAAATTAGTGAATAGAACTAATAAATATTCAATGATTAGGCAAGGGAAAGAAAGCATGTTTTATGAGGAGCAACCTGACCTGTATGAATTGAAAGAAACTGAGCGCCAGACGATTGATTTATGAGAGTCGTTATCCAATCTGTGGGAATATTACCCTCCTTGCGAGGCATGAAAAGCCTCTTGCGATTGACGATACTATCCTTGCTTGCCAGACGCAAGGCTAAATCCCGCATTACATCATGTTGAGAAAAACAGAGCTCGGAGGCACATCTATATTCGAGGGCGCCACTCCTAACACATCAAATGAGAAAAAAWCACGCCAATAACAGTTAACTCAAAATATCAATAACAGTTAACTCAAAATATCSTTTGATCTTTAGTTTGAGACAACATATGGATTGATTTTACCCTGGGGTTTCTAATTGTTTWCGAGAATGAAAGGATCCACAAGCAAGAAGCTAGAGTTAAAAAAACAGGTATGAAGGGGGCCAAGCAGTCAACAAATTATAGAAAAGTGCATATGTAAACAAATTCCTTACCCGGGATTGCCTGTTAAATTTATGAGATTTCTTTTTGCAAGTTCGAACAAGACCACAAAAGCATCGTCCCATTCCATCCCTCGGACATATACCCATATGTCCAATAACGAATCTACGCTGAGCTTTCTCCCTTCAGGAAATGCCCCCAAGTCCAAAAAGCACTGTTTTTGTACATTATCAAGGATACCAATACTCATTTCCAAGCGATTAAGAAGCTGTTCTCTATGAGATTCTGATATATCTTCTGCTCTTGAAAGCTTCTCCTTAGAACTTCGCCAAACGGGCTGGGGTTCTCCGTGCAAACAACTTCCAATCACCTTGAGGGCAAGTGGTAAACCCTTGCACTCTGCTGCAACCTACAAATATTTTTCAAAATGAATCCGTGGCTTACAACTTTTGCGGGAGTTCTACTGAACACCAATAATTTTGAAGTTACAAACCTGAATATCGAGTACACAATTAGTATTTTGGAAACATGATTAGTTCCTTTGAATAGTATGTATAATTCATACCTGTTTAACAAGATCCTCCTTTGCCGTTGTTGGAATCGAAGTCGTACTAAAGGCCCAGAAGCAGAAAAGTGACAGGGCATTAGTTTCCTCCAACATATTCATTTTATACAGACGACGTGTACTATCTGTAATTCGAATGGTGGAATCCTGTCTGGTTGTGATAATTGTGCTTCAAACAACAAGGGTTCCAGATCTGATGTGCACCAAGCATCATCCAAAACTACCAAAGTTGGCCGATATTTTCTGAACTTAAGCTTTTCGCTCAGTTGGTTGTGTGCATCCTCTATGCTCCGGAAATGAGGCATTTGGACACCAATTAGCTTATCCCACATTACCTCGAAAATCTCTGAAAGGCCGTGTACATTATCGAGGTGCGAGACGGTAATGAAAATTATGTTGTTTTGGAAGAAATCTGAAAATCACGAAGAGAACAAAGCTAACAAACTTAAGGTCACGAGAAAATAAAATGGAAGTTTGGAGAATAATTAAAAAAAAAACACAAGTGAAAATCTAACCTTTGACGCCGGTATCCTTGCAAAGGGCTGATACAAGAATGGTTTTTCCGCTCCCACCCAATCCTGCTACTCCAACGACATTCACATCTTTCTGCAATAGAATTTGTTTGACATCACTGATAGGATTTTCCAAACCCACTAAAAATTTTGGCACATCCGGGACTTGGGAGGCGCAGCTGGTGGCCTGTTGAGCCGCCGTAGTTTCGTGCATCATATCACTGGAGGTCTGACATACCTGAGTTGTGTTGATTTGTTAAGCATTATGGTATTGGAAATGGGATTAGCAGTCATTCCGGCAATGGCATTCTTAATTTCACTTTCAAATCGTTTATTAAAAACTGTAAAATCTGCTTGTAGTTTCTGCACATCAAGGGCGGTATTGAGTGGAACTTGAGTAAAAACGAAATCAGAGACTTTCCTTTGAAACTTATCGATTTTCTTTCCGTATCGGTACCTTCTGAATATATCAAAGCTGTGTATTGTCTCTAAGATTTCGACCAGATCAATGCCTTCTTGCAGGACAACTTGAAAGCCTTGGAACTGATTACCTCTGTCCGGTGATGTATCGGAGTCGGAAATATTCTTGGAAATTTGATCAATGATAGGCTTTACCAACAACAGCTTTTCCTTGAGTTCTTTACCCCTTTTTTTGCTGGAAGCAATGATTTTAACGACTCCTAACAGCTCGGTTAATGCTTCCTTACCAAGCTCAACAGCAAGATGATCAACTAGCGGCAGAGGCATCTTCAATTCCAGAAATTGGACACTGACTGATCAAGCGTTTGAGATGGAAGTTCCGACTTGCTCACGACTGTCTACTATCTGAGGGAAGTGAAACTTGGGCGGGGAAAGAAAGGCGCTGGGACGAGATGTATTATAGGAGTAAAGCTGACACATTCATGTTTCAAAGGAAATTTTATTTTTAAATTTAATATTTTTTTAATGGAAATTCACAGATTTTATTGATTGATTTTGAACTTTTACAAGACAAAGTTTTTCGTTTCTATCCCGAGGAAACTAAATTTCATGTTCACAACAGTTGTGATTCTTTATTTTAAAAGCCTAAATGAAACCTAAACTTTTATCTTGTAGAAAAAATAAATTCGCCAAAATTCGAGTTTTAATGTAAAATACATTTTTGTAATATTTCATTTTAATGTAAAAAGGTGTTTCAATGGCCTCTCATTCCACATTAATTCCGCCCTTTGTTGAAGCCGTCATTGACTTTGTGAATTTCGTGTATCTCCACTATTTCAATAATGAGAGTGGACCCAAGTTAAGGCGGGTCCACGATCCCTATCCTCCTAGGCGTGTTGGAAGGGACTTGGAAGGCGAGGCCTCTCCGATTCCATGATGGTCCTTTGGTCGCTTTTCGAAGCGTGGGTCCCTACGCCATGTGTCCCTACTATAGGGCCCCTAGACATAGGATCAATGTTGTAAAACAATTGATTAATGTTGGTCCCTGCGCCATGTGCCCCTAGACATAGGATCAATGTTGTAAAACAATTGATATGTAATGATGAAACATTCTATGGGAAAGTAAGTGACCATTACTTTGTAATATACTTGGAAGGCGAGGCGCGAAGCCTCTACGATTCGATGATGGCCCTTTGGTCGCCTTTCAAAGCGTGGGTCCCTGCGCCATGTGCCCCTACTATAGGGCGTCGGGTCCAAGCCTTGGGGTTCACTGTCTTCGTTGGGCCTCTCGGCGTGTTGACTTGACTTGTGTAAAACACTCTTTGTACTCTTGCATTTTGCAAAGAACAAAACGTGTCTCACCCAATACTTGGAAACACAATATCTTGCATTGATAAGAAATGACCAAACATTTTCCAATAATTAACATCTAGGAATGCATCGGTTTGTGATCGCGGGGTGGTTGAATATGACCCAAGGCCACTATATGATTTTGCCTTAGGTTGTAGTGTAGTAAACACTGAACTCTATCTCGGAACCATCAAAATATGGCTCTAAGAAGTACCTCGAGGTTGCATATCTCAAATTCCAATCTGTGATATGTCGACCGTTTGTGTGAATTATCACTAGCTTTACAACCTCAAGGTGCATATCAACCTGGGTTTAGATGTGTATGGGATGTTGTCCATATTAATGCACCTAGTCCACCGTCGAGATTTAATGCACCTTTAAATTGGCACACAGAGTTCCCATTCCCCCTCGGCTGCAGAATACACCTCCCTTCAACAGTATCATTATGTGGTTGAAATTTGAATGCTTGCTAAGTAGCTAAAGTGATATTGACTTTTCTGCTCAATCAAATTGTAATCTTATTTGATATCTGTGTTGTGACAGACAGATGGATTTAGATTCAAGAAACCTGGAAAAAAAATTCTTATTATTCTCCAGGCAGAAGTCAACTTCTTGTTAAAAGAAGATAAACGTGAGTTTTATTGTAAGGACTTGACTTGCAGGTCAGTAGGACCACCATTATTGTCATATCTTGTACCACATGTTTACTTATTTATCAAAAAAAATATACAAACTTGTTTCAGGGAAATATTACTATCGTCTTCATGTAATCCATGCCTACTCTGGAGAATGAACAATTCGACCGGCTACAATTGTCGTTGATGTTGGGAAAATAATTAGGCATTGTCTAAAAGCTAATTAAATCACTTTTTCTTGGTCAGAATTCGGTGAGGGATGGATTTGTGGTTTTGAACAAAATAAATTGAGCTTTTTCTTGGTAAGAATTTGGTGATAACTAGATTTGCAGTTATTGAGCAATACATTGTTAGATTTGCAATTTCCAACATTTGGAAAGGTTCAAAGGCTCTTACAACCCCACGAATAAAACCCTTAAAACCTCATGGTGCAGAAATTGCAAAAGTTACATGGTAAAATCAGGGTTTCGGATTTCCAGCCAAATACCCAACTCAAAATTATAAAATAAATGCCGCAAATGGGGCGTTTTAACTAGACTTTAGCTCAATGATATTGACTGCATACATACAACTAGCACAGCCACAAGTCACTCGTGGCTGGTGAACGCCGAAATACATCGTCGTGGCATTAAATAGTTAAATTATTTTAATATAAACCCTAAATACATCGTCGTGGCATTAAATGGAAATATCACGGCTGGTTGAGTGGAGTTTTACATCCGACTTGTATTCAATGCCAATTCCTTCCTCGATCATTATAAATAAATTGAACGCTCTAGTGAATCATTGTATCCCTTCTTTTTCTAAAGGGGACGCCTGGACTACCTGAATTTGAATGATGAGAACCAGCGTTGAGATTTATGATAACGGGCCCAACTACAAGAACGTGGGCACACAAGGTGCAATCCAATAATTGAGCGATGGCGGGAGATTATGCAACAAAGAGTCACGACGGTAGCTGCAGCGAGCAACAAAGTGTTTTTCGAAGGGAAGAAGTCCCAAACCAACCCGATGAGACCAACGATGTGAAGAAACGGCGCGTTGATGGATCCACGGAATGCCTGGTGAACTGCCTCCCAGAAGCAATTCTACATGACATTCTGTCTCGCCTATCGATCTACGACCTCTTGAGGCCTCGGGCAACTTGCGTTGCTTGCAACCGCGACGTTTGAATCTGTTTGAATCCTTCATTAAATAACCACAGAATCCTGTGTATTAAATAATTGATTAAATAACTGACGTGTAATACAATGGGGTAAGAACTTTATGGAAGAAAATTCAGTAAATAATAGTTGGAGTAAAAATCGTGGCTGGTGAATTTGGGCTCTTTAGAAAATGAAATGTTAATCATTCAGAGGTGACAATCAGCTAGCCATTATAGTAAATTTTAGATATAATTAAGTAAAAGTAAAAAAATAAACATGTAACTGACGTCTTTATAATAGTGAGGAAGTTAGTGGTTGAAATCACAACCATTGATATATTGGGACGACTAAGAATATTCCAACAATATTTAATCTTGTCCATACAAAACTGATTAAGTACTAAAAACATATTAAATGTGTCCATTATCAATAGGTGTACGCCTTTCGGCGTAATTATCACACCGCTGTTGAAAACTGTGGAAATTGACCATCTTTGACTAGAGAAATGGTAATTGGCTACTAAGTCAGTCCATGTAATTGAACCACCACTCCCCAACTATTAATCAATCTTGAATGGTAATTGAGTTTTAAAGTCTGCACCGCCACAGAGGAGAAAGAGAGAAAGCCAATATACATATATGTAGTGGAAGGCCTCAAATTGTATAGTAATATATCATTTTAATATATCTGCGGTGGAAGACCTGAAAGTTAGTAAACATGCGTAAACGTGGGACTTTCTTAGCGTAAGGAGAATGCACTCACAATTATTTAGAATGATTTTAATTTAACAATAAACATATTCCTACGTAAGCTAAAATCCTTTTGCCCAACATTATTTCTTAAGTTATCTTCTTGGGACAGAGATTTCTTGGGTAATGTTGTAACAACGACAAATGCATCGTCTATGTTTACTGCTAGTCAAGAGGTGGACTCTTCAAGAGGTGGACTCTTCAACTGGCTGTGACCATCCCAATATTTCTGAAAAGACTGACCTGTCCACTCTTATTGGTGACCCACATTTAGTCATCCCGAATGTTACCTCAACTACTATACCGTCGATTAGACCCCCTCTGGAAAATGTACTACATGCGACTCTTACTACTAATCACCATGTAATGGAGTCAGTTAAGGAACCTGTGAATGATTCAAATTTCTAGTCTCTTAGGGTTACCACAAGTCCTGTCCCTTTATAATCTTTCTGGGGGTCGGTACCTGTTGAGAGATTGGGCTATGAAAAAGATGAGGAGCCAAGTAATGAGAAAGAAGTCCAGGAGAAAACACCTGCTTGGTCGAGGGGTTTAGGATATGAAATATCTCCCATTAAAAAAAGGATTGCACAGAAGAAGCTAAGGAATCAACCTACATCGACTGAAGGTTCTATGTCTATAAATATGGATTTAGGGGTGCTTAGAGGCATGAAAGCCCTGGCAAGGGAGAAATCATGATCCTCCTCTTCCTAAACATTAAAGGGGTGGGAGGCCCCCTTAAGTTTCCCTCCATGCGAAGATTGATTAAAAATACTAAACCCGATCTCATCTTCCTACAAGAAACCTTAGTTGATGAGGAAAAGGCCCATAAGTTTATGTCATCTTTATGCCCTCATTGGATGTATAGTGCAGTTAGTTCAGTTGGAAAGTCGGGAGGATTATTGGTGGCTTGGAATCCTAATATAGTAGAGCGAAAACCTTATCTATGTGCAAGTGGCATCTTACTGACAGGTCTGCACAAACCGGATAGAAAAATGATCTGCTTGTTAAATGTATATGGCCCGTGCATAAATCAGAGACAGTTTTGGGAAATGGTGGAAGAAAATGGTTTACTTGATCAGAGAAATTTGATTCTTATGGGCAACTTAAATTTCTCTACCAGCATAGAGGAAGTGTGGGGGCTGTCAGCCATATTAGATCCATTAGCGACATTCTTTAAAGATCTCTTTTCCAATCATAATTTAGTGGATGTGAGGCCCACAGAGCTAATTCCAACCTGGCGTAAGGGGAGGAATGGAGTGGTCGCGATACAAAAAATATTAGATAGGGTCTACTCATCAAAGGAGATTCTCCTGGATTCGGCTTGCTATAGATCTAGTCATCTTACAATTGGATTATTGTGTCAAACCAGTGGCTTATCCTTTCAAACTTAATCCAGTTTTGATAAAAGAAGAGTCCTTTACTGATATTGTTCGATAGGTTTGGTGTTCACAACAGGAGCAAGGAGTGGAAGGAGAACAATCTAGACTGGCAATGAAGTTATGCAATTTAAAACATAGGGTTAAATATTGGATAGCAGACAAGAAAAAAATTGACCAAATTACTTTAGAGAATATTGAAGGGGAGATTGCATCTCTTACAAAACTGAGTACTGAGATACATCATAGAGATTTTCCAATTCATAGTTGGCTATCTCCATGGCCCTTGGCTTCTCCTTTGTCAGGAAATGGTCCCCATTAAAATTATTTGGACATGTCAATATCTTTTATGTCCCCCACCTCTCAATCTTGGCAAGAATTTCTCGACAAAATGGAAAACCACATTCACAATTGGGGTACAAGATGGCTCAATCCTGCTGGTAAAATTGTTCTTATTAAATTTGTTCTCTCCTCTTGAACCATCTTTCAATGTGAAACTCTATTGGCACCCAAAGGAGTGATAGAGAAAATATAAAAAATATGAAATGTTTTATTTGGGAAGGGGGAAAATCAAATTCAAAAAAGTCCCATCTCGCAACTGGCACACAGTCTTTCAACCATCAGATAAAGGTGGTTTAGAAATCAAAGATCCCTCTATCATGAAAAATTATCTAGGTGACAAAATAGCCTGGAGACTTGTTTTAGGGGCTTCTAAATGGTGGAAGAGCATCCTCATTTCCAGAGATTTTAACAGCTTCAAACTTTGGTGCCTTGACGCTCCTCTTTCAAATTTAGAAGGCTCTCTAGCATGGAAAATCATCAAGGTCGTTGCCCCATTAATTCAATCCAAGCTCTCTTGGTATTCAGGGAATGGGAATTCTATAAACTTCTAGAGACGAACAAAATTAGGGGAAAATCACTGATGGGGAACAATGAGGAATTGTAGCCACTTAAGGATTGGAGTATCATGTAGGGTATGACCAAACTAGCAGATCTCTCTATTTGGGAAAAATATTGTAAATGGAAAGGATGGAAGCTCATTCCCCCTTAATAATTTGAACCCCTTGGTTCCCAATCTTTTCCATATTCTGGCTGGTTGTGCTACTATTGAATCACAATTGTTCAACGTCTGTGTGCGGGCGATACAAACTACTAAGTGAAAAGAGAATTTCAACACCTTTTAGCAAACATCCCATGTCCTCCCCAATATAAGCTATGGTATCTCATTTGTCTAGGTGTCTCACTTCCTAATATCAACACCTTATGTTGGATCATGTTCCAAGGTAACCTTTTAACAACTAAAAGAAAAAAAGAGGAATAGTTGGTCCTTCTAAGTGTGTGCTATGCAAATCTTCCAATGAAACAACTCATCATCTTTCCTTTGAATATGAATTCTCAAAACAAGTCTAGGATCAATTGTATAAAAGCTAGCAAATTCATCATACATTCCCCACCAATTGGAATGATACATTTTTACTCTGGAAAAGACAATATGCTGATAACATCTCCAAAAATCCCCTCTCCGTGCGTCTATGGAAGGCAGTACCTAAATTCATTTATTGGGTAATATGGTTGGTAAGAAATAAGGAAATCTTCCAAGATAAGCACCTCCCATCATCAAGAGTGCATTATATGGCTTGTATCTGTCTTTCTGAAGTTATTTGTGCCAAATATCACAAGCAAGACTCTGTAGTTGATCTTAATCACGCATAGCAATATTGGGTTAATAACATACTCAATTAGCGGTATTTGTAAATTTTGTCTCCTTATATTTCCCCCTCTCCTAGTTTTCAGTGGTAACTCATGTTCAGTGATTAGAATTTTGTTTCTTGGAGACAAAGGAAGGCCAAAATGATCATTTTATTCGATAGGGCATCAAAAGGAAATCCAGGGGTGGAAAGTGCAGGGGGAGGGGGTCATTTATGGCCTCAATGGAAATTAGATTATGAAGTTAGCTTGGGGCCTCTCCCCCAAATTCAATAGGAATTTTGTAATTTATAGTAACATTTAATTGATGGAAACTTTGAATGTGGAACTTTGTCGTTAAGATCTTGGCCTATTTTAAGATGACCTAGATACATTTTCTTTACTAACTAAAACAAGTTTATACACAATACTAGATAGTATATTTTATTTCCTTTAGATTTGATTACTAGTGTCAAGGGGTTCATGGTTCAAGTAAACTTATGAATCATTTGAATTCCTTTGATGATGTGATTGATGGACATATATTGTTATTCTATTATGCATGAGGTTTTTATATATTAGCCATGGGCATGTGATTGATGTTATGTATGCATGATTGGCCTAATTAACATGTGCAACCTAGTTCGCTTGAGGCCTCTCCCCCAAATTCAATGGAAATTTTGTAAGTTTTAGTTCCACTTAATTGATGGAAACTTTGCATGTGAAACTTTGCCGTTAGGAGCTTGGTGTATTGTAAGATGACCTATATCAATTTTGTTTACTAACTAAAACAAGTTTAAACATGATACTAGATAGTATATTTTATTTTCTTTAAATTTGATTACTAGTGTCAAGGGGTTCGTGGTTCAAGTAAACTTATGAAACACGTGAATTATTTTGATGATGTGATTTATGGACATATATTTTTATGTCATTATGCATGGCGTTTTTGTAGATTAGCCATGGGCATGTGATTGATGTTACGTATGCATGTTTGGCTTAATTAACATGTGCAACCTCATGGAGGATTGATTCTCCATAGTTTTATCAATTACTTAAGAGTTAAATAAATGTAATTTCATTGGGGATTGTGATGATGTTGTATATACATGTATAATTTTGAACCAATTTGCAAATTTGCAAATTGATACCATGGAAGGAGGTAACAATGTGCTTAAATTTTATAGCAAGAAGTTGTCAGTACTATATGCATTGTTTAGATACTTCTCAATACTTGTATATTTGATGTTTGACAAGTTTTTGTATTATGCCAAACTTACCATCTCAATGTTTTTATCATATGGAAGCAAAATGATGTTAAAACAATGGGTAGGGAAAAGGATCCACATCTCAAATTTTTTATTATATGGAAGTGAGTTCATGTCAAGACAATGGGTAAGGGTAAAGGTTCTTTAGGAAAGAAAGCTAAGTCAATAAATGTACATCATTTAATAAACAAGGTGTACAATATAGAGGGTTAGCATATTATTTGAAATAATTAAAAATGTAAATGAACATGTTTAAATAATAAAAATGAAATATGAAATATATTACAATATAATTATAGAAATTATAAGAAAATAAAATTTGATTTTATTAAAAAATAATAATTGAAAATGAAAATAAAAAGATAAAAGTATAATAATATTAAAATTGAATATTATTTTAAATTATTTTTTTTCTTATATTAAAGAAAGGAGGAAGAAACTTAATTAAAATTTGACATTGTTAAAATCACTTAAAAATTGGCATTGTTAATTGAATTATTATTATTAAAAAATATAAAAGATAATTAAAACTGTCAGATTTTTTTTTTGGGGGAGGGGGGGGGGCGGGTTGTGATTTTTTTTACCATGATATTCTTACCCATTGTTCTTTATCACTTTTGAAGGGAAAGTGTTTGAAATGAACCTTATATTCTGATAGAAACATTGGATAAATGTTAAAATTTGGAAAAGAAAAAATGAGATTGTTGAATAAGTTGTACTTCCATTTCAATCATCCATTCAAAATATTATCCTAAATTGTAATTAACTTTATTTTTTAAGGTTCAAATTTATTATTGTATATCAAAAACTTAAATAAATCTTAATTTAATGTAAAAGATGATTGATTATATTTCAAAAATAAATAAAATTAATTTAAAATTTATAAATTTAAAATTATAAATAATTATCATGCTTATATAAATGATTAATTAATTAAATTTAAATCATAAAAAAAATATTATTAACTTACTTATTATTATGTTAATTTTTTATTACAATTAAGTCAATGTGAGTTAATTTTTTATTACGATTAAGTCAATGTGAATTATTATAAAGTAGGGCATGGGCTCCATGTGGTGATGATGGCAGAAGCATCGATTCTTGCTTTCTTTTCACCGTGTTTTTCACTTCTAAAACAAGTTTTAACGTAGTTAACTTGATAGGGATGATAAACAAATATGGATGGAAACATAAAGGTTAACTTATGTACATGTTCATCTCAACTTTTCATTAATTATATAAATTATGATACATATCATCTTTATTCAAATCTATTTCAAATCAAATGGTATATATATTCTAGTTTATATAATATTATTTACTATATTGGGAGTTTATATAATATTATTATTCATGTAAAAGGGATTATAAGTCACTAATTGATTCTTTATTAATTTCAGTTTTGATTTAAAATTTTGTTTTATTTACATTGCTTAATTTATGTATATTTTTATTTAAAAAATAAAAAATAAAAACATTTTTATCTTTCATATCATTGGTTGAAAGTTATATAGTTTTATTATTAGATAGGTGGCATGCATTAATAAATATATCTGTAAAATTGTCAATTCCCATGTTGTCCGATGTGTAAGCTTTGCCATTTGTTTGTCTCATTCTATAAGCTTGTTTCCATCAATGTTTTCTTCGAAATACAACCTTCCCCACATTGTGTGATGTGCAAGCTCTGTCATCTGTTTGTCTCATTCTCTGAGATACTTAGAATAACAATTAGATTTGGAACTATTCTATGTACAACTTGAGTGCGTCTAATGGTTAAGAACATGTGTTTTCTCCTAAGAGGTCACAAGTTCAAATCCAGAGGAGGGTAGGGTATATATACTTCCCTAGACATTAATTTTCTTATTAATCAAATCCTTGGGCGAAGGGGGTCCCTTGTTCCACAAACGAGAAATGAATATTATTTCTTGGAGAAGAGTAGAAACAAATTTTTTTTCTTGGAGAAGGGTAGGACATAGTGCTATAGAATGTTGAATTGTGCAAAGAAATGAATATTTTTTCTTGGAGAAGGGCAAGACATCATGCTATAGAATGATTCTATGAACTCTTTTAAACCAAAAAAGCAGTCACCAATAGTCAATATATTTTATTTGAGAAGAATGAAAAATTTGATGGGTATTATCAAAGAAAACCACGTGGGCACATTGTATATACATACTTAATGCAAAGAGCATTCATTACCTATGCACTCAGTCATATAATAAGTTTGACTATACATTGTATATTTCCAACTTTCATCGGAAAAGACTAAGCTGCCATGTAGTACTTGTTTACTATATTGAGGATTGCATATTGTTTGTTAATATATATGGAAAAAAGTAGGAGTCTCAATTTGTGTTTCATTCTCACTACATCTTCTACTATATATTTACGATATCTTAAGCTTTGTTACAAGTTTTATAATGAAAAGTGGTGACAAAACCTGTAGAGACAAAAATCTGAGTCTAATACCTAGATCCATAGGATCAATGCCACCTTGTCACAAGCATAGACTGAATTAACAACAACATTATGTTTTGTGACCTGCGTATTACTATGAAATCTAAAACCTCAATTATTTCCTTGCAAATACGATGAAGTACTGGCTCTTTCCACGAAGCATATATGATAACAATTCTTACATAAAATTTTGCATTTGTCATTAATTATCACTCATCAATGTTGCAACCTTTCTAAGAAAGAGGTTAAAATGAAACTAGCAGTAGTATTTCATTTCATTTATGGGATTAAGGTTAGATGCTACTAAAAATCACATGACTCCATTGGCGGTATCCTTGATGATGACTATAATTGAAACTAGTTTTCTTGTGGATACTAGCTATGTTGCATTTTGGTCTTGGAGTAAGACCTAAAGCTTCTTTTCATTGGATAAGAGATCGTCTTCCTCATATGTAAGGATCGAGAGGTATTTTGGAATCTTGCAAAATTAAAAGTCTATCCCCCTTAGAGACCAACAACAACTTATTTCAAGTGATGTGCTTTTTTTAATAGCGGTCAATGCGTCAATGCAGTTGCAAATAACAACCAATAATAAGTGTACTCAATGCATATTAACAACTAAGTTATCATAGAT
This sequence comes from Picea engelmannii, assembly GCA_009831015.1. NCBI lineage: Eukaryota > Viridiplantae > Streptophyta > Pinopsida > Pinales > Pinaceae > Picea > Picea engelmannii. The sequence goes on along the minus strand of ML783611.1, from coordinate 350,888 downwards.
TTTTCCACTTCAAAAAAATTTCATAAACATTATGATGAAGTCACAGATCCGACCTAGATGAAACCAACGACTTCTTTTAAGGCTACAAGGTGATCCAACAATGGCCTCTCCTTATGGAAAACTGCACTCTAATTGATAGACATTTGTGAAAAGGTTTGTGACTCATTTGTCTTGGAATTGGTCGCTTGTGGCCCACCAACGTATTGATGGGATGTACAAGTTGTAGGTATGCAATCCTATTGATTTAAAATTCTATTTTAAAATAGAGAAGGTCTGATATTGGAAATTCAATATATTGTCGTATTTGCATTTGCATTTTTTATTTATTTACAATGGACAAGTCTAAACATTCTACATTTTGGACTTTTTTCTCACGACCATCACTTGAATTTAGTTATGTAATTATTGGTGAAATTGCAATTTTCCATTGCGTAAAGTGAATTTTTGAATGTATAAATGGATTCAACATCTCGAAACATCCCTATTTCACCTCAACAACTGATATTTTCAATTTCAACAATTCTTCTAAATGTTTTGCTAGATTTTGACAAAAAAACTAGTAAGAAAAATGTGCTCGGAAAAATTTCAAAAGGTAGAATATTTAGGTTACTTCATTTACAATTGACAAATGCAAAGTAAATTGGATTGATATACTAAAAAATAATTGAGTTGTATTTTCATTGGGGGAGCACGTGCGAAGTCACCTAACACAAAGCCGTACGAATTGGCGACAATGACTATCATAAATAGGGATTAAAATTGAGCTAGTCACAGTATGTCAAATGGATCCCATCGCATCCCAAAAGTGTCATTAAAAAGATGGCTGTAAAAAAAAAAACATTTTCATTTTTACCCATTTTTGAAGAAGCGCGAGGTGCATATTAAAATTTCATAAAAATAATTATTCTTCAAATTTCCTATCATGTCTTTGGTGAGTGACACATCCATAGATAAATTTGTTTACATTGCAAGTTGTCTTCAAGTTTTGAAGTGGGGGTTCTCGTGGCAAGCCCAACGACGTGGACTTTAGAAGTTTCTACATAGTAAATGCATTATACCAAGTAGAACTTTAATACTAATGGTGAAAATAAGGAATGACTCGAGAATCAAATGACCTCCCTTTCACACTACATTGATTTTGTAATTTTTGGAGAGAGAGCACACATAAATGTCTCTTTCATGCTACATTGATTATGTAATGTAATTTTTGCACATAAAGCAAATAAATGTGTGAACAAGATATAGATTTTATATTAGATTTGAATGGAAAATGAATGAATGTTTAACATAATCTTGTCTGGATTTTTTTTTTTACAGGAGGGTCTTTATTTACTCTAGATCAATGTTATTGTACCATACCAAATTGCATTAATGTGATGGATGATAAGTGGAAGATAGGACTCTGCATGTCTAAGAGGAAAAATAAATTTAGATTCCCTATTTCTTTTCTAGAATATCATTTAATATTACCTATCTATTTTCTTGAACCAACTATGGAATCACTAAAACCATGGTGGTATTTTCATCATCAATTCTCTACACTACCTTCCAAATTCTAGTTAATGTGTTTGTTCTTTGATGAAATAGAAAATGGATTTGTACTCTGTCTGTTTTGTCAAAGGTATTAATTGAATTCTTTCTCTACCTCATTTTAGTGATTTGAATTATGTTGGTATTTCCATTTTTTTGAACCATCCATAACATGGCCAAAATTTTTTTGTCACTACCATCCTAACTTCTCTAGAATTGTTTGTAAGGTCCTTTGTTCTTAAACTGGATATGTAGAGAATTTTTCTTCTTCAAATGTATTCTTTGAATTCTCGTTGCACTTGATTTGAGGTGGTATTTCATTATGGAGTTTCTACAATGTTTCTTTCATGTTCATGTGTTCACTATTGGATGCAATAGCAAAGGACTCCAAATTTGTGGAGTATCTACTTCTCTTTTCGAGAAAAATGAAATGAAATCTCTATGTGTGTTTTCTTTGGAAAGCTTCTAGGTGATCCAAATATGGATTTCATTGTTTCTATTGTTGTACTCAATTAAATAATGATTAAGAAGAAGTAGAATGATGGAATGCCTTCTTTCTTTCTTAGAGGGCTCACAAATATATGTTTCTAGATCGATTCAATAATTCACTCATAGATTTGGGGTTCTATCGACAATATGCACACTAATATATATATATATATATATATTGTTAATTATCTTAACGATTTTTTGGAAAACACACCACAAGGGCATGTGTTTTCTATATTTTAAGAAATAAAATATTTGGAAGCATCTTTAAATCTGTAAAAATTTCTTCTACAATGACGCTTACAATTAGCCTTGAATATTTGAATCCATGATTTGGGAATGTTAAGGTGATATTTTGGATTTACTAATTTCTCTAATAAGCATAAATTTGGTTGGAAATGTAATATTCTTTAACAATTATGTTATGAAGAGTGTAGTTAATTTATTATTGTCAATTGAAATGTACTTTTTTGGGAATTTTTTCATCATGAAAGGGTTGCATGAGTATATACTCTTCTAAGTGAAATTAAGAACAACCCTTCAAATTTGGTCAATAATCATAAAACCTTTCGGTGAACAATAAACATTCGGCTATGTGAGTGTGTATTGTGGAGTCTAAAATTGATCTAAAAATGAAGAAGACTTGTATTCTTGAAATTATTTGCAAGATTTAATTCATGTGTTAAAATGAAAATGGATCAATTTGCAACACAAATTTTATAGAAATTACTCATCAAAGATGCATATAAACAACACCAATAAATAGTGAACATAAAACACATAAAACAACAAATGATAAAGGAGTTCACCCCTCTCTTGGGCTACATCTCCTGGTCCAGCTTCCAATGGATCTTTAATATTATTTGCTCAAAGTGCTCAAAAATGTGCTTTACAATGCTCAAAATGCCAAATAGACAACTCCAATGGCTTTAGAACGTCGAAAAACCCCTAGCTAGGCTTTTTCGGCACCTTGTTTGGCCAAAAATTGAAGAAGATAGGCTTCCTGGAAGTTCCCCTTCAAACTTGTTGTCTTTGGATCGCCAAATTGCACCCTTGTTGCCTCAACCTAGCCCCCACGCATTTTTATGTGTTAAAACTTAGCACTGGGCACAACCACACAACAGGTACAAACTGTTAAACAGTTACGTGCTGGCCCTTAACCGTCTAAGGCCCGTGGGCATGTGAAGCGCCATATGACCTCACGAATATATATAAAGGGCCAAAGTTCAAACGGTTAGAAAAAGGCGCGCTCGTGGTCACATCGCATACCATATGACTGGTGGCTCATATGAAAAGGCTATACGATAACGGTCGGGGGGCGCGCATATAGTATCCTGGTTATATTGTATACACACAGGACCGGGGTCCGGGGCCGTGATGAAATAATTAACATCTAGGAAGAAATAGTTAATGTTTTGAGTCGACACTCTACCTATTATCAAGAAATTTGATGAAATAATTAACATTTAAGAAGAAATAGTTAATGTTTTGAGTGGACGTTCTACCTATTATCAAGAAATTTCATTGCAATTTCAAAAAGCAAAGTAAAATAAAACACCCATTAAATTAATTAAATAAGATTTTAAAATATTAATAAAAAATTTAATAATAATAATAATATAAGATAAAATAATATTAAAATGATTATATATAAGAATAAATCAAAATCAACAAATTAAAAAATATATAATTATGCCAAAAACATATGTTAAGTTTTGTAAAAAACCTGTCAACATGTTGACAGGTTTTCAAAAACAACTATCTTTTTCCACTTTACCACTCCACTCTCTGTCATGTCTTCATTTCACATTTATTTCACACACAGCTTCTGTCAATTTCCACAGAAACCCCCCAAATTTGAGAAGTATGAGGAAAGTGTGGCCAACTGCTTTTCCTCGAAATTTGTGCAACACCGCCTCGATTTCTAGCTTCCTCCTCTAAATTTGTTTCCCACGGCCTCTAGATTTCCTGCTCGAAATTTGTTTCCCACTGCCCCTTCTGTATAATATGTGACGGGCTTTATGCAGTTTTTAAATTTATTCGACGAATTTGTCATAAGGGTAGTGTTGATCTTGGTCAAACATAGGAAACCCAGAAGGGATTTGCTCTTAAAATTGTAATAGCAATGGAATTTTTGGTTTTTTAATTCTTTAGAAGATAACTAGTAGATGGGTTTTATTTGTACCATGCATTGATGCACAGCTAAAACCAAAAATCCCAATGATATTGGCAAGCCATTGCCAACTTCCCAGACAGGCGCTTCTATTAGCACCACCAATATAGAGAGCATTGTATCTACTCCTAGGCTAGAGGAGCGATTGAGAGTACCATCCCAGTTGTTGAAAGTCACATTCAAAGAGCTGAAGTCTTCCGCCATGAATTTTAGGCCAGAGAGTGTTCTCGGGGCAGGTGGGTTCGACTATGTTTTCAAAGGATGGATAGAAGAGAATGGACTATCGATGTCAAGCCTGGCACTGACCTCACTGTTGTAGTCAAGACACTCAATCCTGACGGGTTACAGTGTCACAAGGAATGGATGGTAAGCATAGAGTGATCGTTTCCATGAGTTCTATGTCTAAGGAAATGAAGCAGGTGCACACTTGTTTTAATTTTGTATTGTTTGCTAAAATTTTTTGATTCTCCAAATCTGGAGTACATCAGTTTGTGATTGCGCCATTGTTGAATATGACCCAATGCCACTATATGATTTTGCCTTAGGTTGTAGTGTAGTAAACACTGAACTCTAGCTCGGAACCATCTAAATATTGTTAAATATATTGTACCCTCAACAGTCTGACTGTACACTGCCAGTTGTACTGGACAATTGTACTTTCTATTTTTGTCTTGCTTGAGCATATTTAGCTCAACCTTCTTGCATTGTAACTAGTTTAGTACTTCTTCATACATTTCAATATACTGTTCTATTCCTTTCTCTCTGCATTTCTCTTTGCTTCACAATTTATCATGGTATCAGAGCTTTAGGTGTAAGCCTCTTCACACAGTCCGGAGAGCAACTCGATCCTCACAGCGCAGAGCCTCACGGATCTTGAGAGCACGCGACACAGCCTTTTCACAAGCCTTGGAGAGATGTTCGTAATACTCTCTAAAGATCGTCGTAGGAAGATTGCAGAGGTTGCAGAGCATACTTCACTCGAAAGAATGAGGAAGCAGAGAACGCAGGAGAAGAAACTTTAAAGAAACCTGCACAATTTTTCAAGAATCGTAAAAAATTGACGCAGAAGAGCTACAAAACAAAAGAATGTTGAAATAACTCAAAGAATTCATTCAAAACTGTTAAAGATTGCTGCAGAAGACACAATTGTTTAAAGTTTTTGCGAAATTCACTCAAATCTGTCAAAGATTGTAGCAGACAACGAAGAAGTCGTGAAATTCTTTCAAATCTTTGAAAGATTCACGAATCTTTCTTCCACACATGTAAAGAATACGTCTCATGTGCAAGGAACAACCACTAAGGCTGTAAGATTTGTCCTACGAATGAATACAGAGCTGGAATCCAGTCCAGAAGGGACGAGGAGAGCACAGAAAAGGCGAAAGAGTGTCAGCCGTTAGATCTTGCGCAGAGGCCCGACAGTCGTTGGATCAACGAGAAGGTGCACGAGGTTTAGTCCTCTGTAGTGCACATGAGTGATTTCGACTTGTGAAGTCGTGAAATCCCGACGTCATTTGGACCGTCCATCAAGAGACATGTGGCAAGATCCTATTCCGTCGCAAAATCGGGAATCAGGAGTTGGACGAGCAAAGGAAACTGCTCTCCAAAAATTCCGATACGCGATATCGCGAAATCTCGAGAGGACCTATGAGTCGTCCATCTCAGAGGACAGGTGGCAGTAGATCAACGCATCGTCACATCGACATTCGGGGTTTCAAGATGTCAAAGAAATTTGGCATTGCAACTCGCGAAATTGCGATCAGATCTCAGTCGTCCATCTCTCCTGGATACGTGGCGAACATTGTAGCGCCCATCGACATTTCGGCATTCGAGGTTTCACGTTGACAGAAATTTGGAGCATCGCAAGTCGCGATATCCCGAGGAGGAATCAGGACCGTCCATCTCTCCCGGATGCGTGGCGTAAATACGGGGACTCGGGAAAAGTTCTGACAAGGAAAGGGCCATCGGCATATCGGTATTCGGCAAATCGAGAATCCTGAGGACAAGGATCTCGTGCACTTTGAAACTGCGAAGTCTGAAATCCCGACAGGAGCAACCCTCCATTTGTGGGGCCCAGCTGACGTCATCTCATCAAACGAGTCAATCGGTGCATCAACATTTCGTGGATCATGGAGACGAGACGTCCAGGACATATCTAATCCTGAAATCGCGAGGAGAGAGCACGACCGTCCATCTGTTGAGGACGCGTGTCGCAGATCGAAGCAATCGGGAAAAGTCCCGACAGGACAACGCCATCGGAAAATCAGAGATCGGGGAATCGAGGAGTCAGAAAACCTCGACATCAGAACTCGCGAAATCCTGATTCGCGATATCTTGATAATATCTAGACCGTCAGATCTCAGGAAGATCTGGACCGTTGAAAAGTCCAAAGGCAAATTTTCGTGTTTCGGTGATTTGAAAGTCAAAGAGCCGGAAAATCTCGTAGCGCCTTAACATTAAAGCGTGTGGTCACATTGCAAGGAGACCAAGGGCCAATTCAAGCCCGATAAGCTCCCATCAGCCATCGACAAATCGACGTTTCACCGATCAGAGGTAAACATAAAATTTTCCTCTGTACTTCTGCAATTTTTTTTTTTTAATTCCAAAATCATGGCGTCGTCTAGCAATCTAGGCCCAACTCAGGGTCCGATTCTTCTTGGTAAGAATTACGAATTTTGGTCTCTTCGATTGAGGCCATTCTTGCAAGAACAAGAATGCTGGGAACCAGTGGATCTTGGATATGTGGAACCAGATCCAGCCGCCCTCGTTGCCATGACAAATGCGCAGAGAATTGCTCAGGCAACTCTGAGGACCAAAGAAAACAAAGTGAAATTCTGGATTCAGAACTCTGTGGATGATTCGATTTTCTCGAAAATCACAGGCGTTGGTACTTCCAAACAGGCCTGGGACATCCTCAAATATTCCTACCAAGGAAATGACAGGGTCAAAACAGTTAAACTACAGACCTTGTGGACGCAATTCGAGACTCTCAGGATGACAGAGTCCGAAACAGTGGATCAGTTCATGACTAGAGTCATGGGAATCGTGAACCAAATCAGACTGATTGGTGAAACCATCACTGATCAATGAATTGTTGAGAAAATCCTCAGAAGTTTACCCAAGAAATTTGAAATGGTTGTAACAACCATCCTTGAATCCAAGGATCTGTCCAGATTTTCAACAGATGAGTTAATTGGTTTTCTGGTGACACATGAGACCAGACTACACCTCACAGATGAGTTAATCTCCAATGCCTTCCAAACTCAATTCTCATTCAGAAGAGGGAAAGGCAGAGGAATAAGTAGAGGAAGAGGGAACAATCAAGGTAACCCTCATACCAGTGGAGGGAACAGACAACAATATCCAAATCAAAATTTCCAAGGCCACAGAAATCAACAACAAAATCAACATCAGAATTTCTAGCCTCAAAGAGGCAGAGGGAGAAGATTAAATGACAAAACTAGCATTCAATGTTATTATTGAAAAAAGTATGGGCACTATGAATCTGAATGCAGGAAGAAGCAGGTAGATCAGCTCTTAGGTAGAGCACATGTGTCAAATCATATGGGAGACACCTCAAGAGGTATGTTTCTCTCATGCCACAATACTGAACAACAACCTAAAGATCTCTGGTTGCTGGACAGTGGATGCAGCAATCACATGATAGGTAACACATAATTACTTTCATGCCTTGATTCTTGAATCTCATCTGATATTACACTTGGAAATGATCACTTAGTCAAAGGTCAAGGAAAAGGAACTATTCCTATTCTTACTAAACAAAATGTAAAGAAAGACATATGTAATGTCTATCATGTTCCTGACTTGAAACATAACTTGTTAAGTGTATGATAGCTCATTGAAAAAGGATATAAGGTACTTTTTGAGGGAGCCTCTTGCAAAATCTATGATAGAAAACCCAACAAAAAATTGATTTTTGAAATCTATATGACTCCAAATAGGATGTTTCCCCTTACCCTCAGAATTGCAAATCTGAGTCAACCTTATGCACAGAGTGCATCAACCCTGAATGAAACAATGGTTTGGCATACAAGATTTGGACATCTACCATTTCAGAGTCTAAGTCTTCTTCATAAAAACTCCATGGTCAAAGGTCTACCTATTTTTAAAGAGCAAATTCCCCCATGTGAGTCTTGCAAACTTGGAAAACACAAGAGAACTAGTTTTCCACAGTCTTCCAATCAAGTCAAACAGCATCTTGAACTAGTTCACACTGACCTATGTGGACCAATGCAAACAGAGTCAATAGGTGGTAGTTTTTACTTTCTAACGTTTATTGATGATTTCAGCAGGAAAATATGGATCTATTTTCTCATACACAAGTCTGAAACATTTATAAAATTCAAAGAATTCAAGGCAGAAGATGAAAAACAGAGTGGCAAATTTCTCAAAGTACTCAGGTCAGATGGAGGAGGAGAATACAACTCCAAAGAATTTGCAAATTTCTGCAAATCTCAAGGCATCATCATGCAAGCAACAACAAGGTATACTCCACAGCAGAATGGAG
>ML783611.1:327630-340795 GCA_009831015.1 Picea engelmannii | reverse complement strand
AACTAGGCCTGACATCATGTATGCAGCTAGCCTTGTTTCCAGATTCATGGAATCACCAAAAGATTCTCATTGGAGAATGGCAAAACGAATTTTGAGATATGTTGCAGGAACTCTCAATTTCGGTTTATGGTACACTAAATCTGGTAGTAATCAACTCTCTGGCTACACAGATAGTGACTTTGCAGGCAACCTAGATGACAGGAAAAGCACATCAGGATATGTTTTTCAACTGGGCACGAACTTGATTTCATGGGCATCGAAGAAGCAACCAATTGTATCAATATCTTCTGCAGAGGCAAAGTATGTTGCAGCTACCTCAGCTTTTTGTCAAGATGTATGGCTGAGAAGATTATTGAAAGACATGTCACAAACAAAAAAGGATCCAACTCCTATTTTCTGTGACAATACATCAACAATTGCATTATCCAAGAACCATGTGTTTCACAAGAAAAGTAAACACATTGACACTCGGTTTCATTTCATACGCGAGCTAGTCAATAATGGTGATATTGCACTACAATTTTGTGGTTCTCGAGATCAACTTGCTGATATCTTCACAAAGCCACTAGGAAAGTCTGTTTTTTATTTTCAGAGACAACACTTAGGCATAGTCAGTGCTGATGATTGTAATTGTTGAGTCTAAGAGGGAGTGTTAAATATATTGTACCCTCAACAGTCTGACTATACACCACCAGCTGTACTGGACAGTTGTACTTTCTATTTTTGTCTTGCTTGAGCATATTTAGCTCAACCTTCTTGCATTGTAACTAGTTCAGTACTTCTTCATACATTTCAATATATTGTTCTATTCCTTTCTCTCTGCATTTCTCTTTGCTTCACAATTGATCAAATATGGCTCTGAGAAGTACCTCGAGGTTGCATATCTCAAATTCCAATCTGTGATATGTCGACCGTTTGTGTGAATTATCACTAGCTTTGCAACCTCGAGGTGCATATCAACCTGGGTTTAGATGTGTATGGGATATTGTCCATATTCATGCACCCAGTCCACCGTCGAGATTCAATACACCTTTAAATTGGCACACAGAGTTCCCATTCCCCCTGGGCTGCAGAATACACCTCCCTTCAACAGTATCATTATGTGGTTGAAATTTGAATGCTCGCTAAGTAGCTAAAGTGATATTGACTTTTCTTCTCAATCAAATTGTAATCTTATTTGATATCTGTGTTGTGACGGATAGATGGATTTAGATTCAAGAAACCTGGAAAAAAAATTCTTATTATTCTCCTGGCAGAAGTCAACTTCCTGTTAAAAGAAGATAAAAGTGGGTTTTGTTGTAATGAATTGACTTGCAGGTTAGTAGGACCACCATTATTGTCATATCTTGTACCACATGCTTACTTATTTATCAAGAAAAATATACATACATGTTTCAGGGAAATATTACTATCGTCTTCATGTAATCCATGCCTACTCTGCAAAATGAACAATTTGACTGGCTACAATTGTCGTTGATGTTGGGAAAATAATTAGGCATTCTCTAAAAGCTAATTAAATCACTTTTTCTTGGTCAAAATTCGGTGAGGGATGGATTTGTGGTTTTGAACAAAATAAATCGAGCTTTTTCTTGGTAAGAATTTGGTGATAACTAGATTTGCAGTTATTGAGCAATACATTGTTAGATTTGGAATTTCCAACATTTGGAAAGGTTCAAAGGCTCTTACAACCCCACAAATAAAACCCTTAAAACCTCATGGTGCAGAAACTGCAAAAGTTACATGGTAAAATCAGGGTTTCTGATGCCAAATACCCAACTCAAAATTATAAAATAAATGTCGCAAATGGGGTGTTTTAATTAGAATTTAGCCCAATGATATCGACTGCATACATACAATTATCACACCGCTGTTGAAAACTGTGGAAGTTGACCGTCTTTGAGTAGAGAAATGGCAATTGGCTACTAAATCCGTCCATGTAATTGAACCACCACTCCCCAACTATTAATCAATCTTGAATGGTAATTGAGTTTTAAAGTCTGCACCGCCACAGAGGAGAAAGAGAGAAATCCAATATACATATATGTAGTGGAAGGCCTCAAATTGTATAGTAATATATCATTTTAATATATCTGCAGTGGAAGACCTAAAATCATGTACTAATAAGTTAGTAAACATGCGTAAACGTGGGACTTTCTTAGCGTAAGAAGAATGCACTCACAATTATTTAGAATGATTTTAATTTAACAATAAACATATTCCTAGGTAAGCTAAAATCCTTTTGCCCAACATTATTTCTTAAGTTATCTTCTTGGGACATAGATTTCTTGGGTAATGTTGTAACAACGACAAATGCATCATCTATGTTTACTGCTAGTCAAGAGGTGGACTCTTCAACTGGTTGTGACCATCCCAGTGTTTGTGAAAAGACTGACCTGTCCACTCTTATTGGTGACCCACATTTAGTCATCCCAAATGTTACCTCAACTACTATACCGTCGATCAGACCCCCTCTGGAAAATGTACTACATGCGACTCTTACTACTAATCACCATGTAATGGAGTCAATTAAGGAACCTGTGAATGATTCAAATTTCCAGTCTCTTAGGGTTACCACAAGTCCTGTCCCTTTATAATCTTTCTGGGGGTCGGTACCTGTTAAGAGATTGGGTTGTGAAAAAGATGAGGAGCCAAGTAATGAGAAATAAGTCCAGGGGAAAACACCTGCTTGGTTGAGGGGTTTAGGATATGAAATATCTCCCATTAAAAAAAGGATTTCACAGAAGAAGCTAAGGAATCAACTTGCATCGACTGAAGGTTCTATGTCTATAAATATGGATTTAGGGGTGCTTAGAGGCATGAAAGCCCTGGCAAGGGAGAAATCATGATCCTCCTCTTCCTAAACATTAAAGGGGTGGGAGGCCCCCTTAAGTTTCCCTCCATGCGAAGATTGATTAAAAATACTAAACCCGATCTCATCTTCCTACAAGAAACCTTAGTTGATGAGGAAAAGGCCCATAAGTTTATGTCATCTTTATGCCCTCATTGGATGTATAGTGCAGTTAGTTCAGTTGGAAAGTCGGGAGGATTATTGGTGGCTTGGAATCCTAATATAGTAGAGCGAAAACCTTATCTATGTGCAAGTGGCATCTTACTGACAGGTCTGCACAAACCGGATAGAAAAATGATCTGCTTGTTAAATGTATATGGCCCGTGCATAAATCAGAGACAGTTTTGGGAAATGGTGGAAGAAAATGGTTTACTTGATCAGAGAAATTTGATTCTTATGGGCAACTTAAATTTCTCTACCAGCATAGAGGAAGTGTGGGGGCTGTCAGCCATATTAGATCCATTAGCGACATTCTTTAAAGATCTCTTTTCCAATCATAATTTAGTGGATGTGAGGCCCACAGAGCTAATTCCAACCTGGCGTAAGGGGAGGAATGGAGTGGTCGCGATACAAAAAATATTAGATAGGGTCTACTCATCAAAGGAGATTCTCCTGGATTCGGCTTGCTATAGATCTAGTCATCTTACAATTGGATTATTGTGTCAAACCAGTGGCTTATCCTTTCAAACTTAATCCAGTTTTGATAAAAGAAGAGTCCTTTACTGATATTGTTCGATAGGTTTGGTGTTCACAACAGGAGCAAGGAGTGGAAGGAGAACAATCTAGACTGGCAATGAAGTTATGCAATTTAAAACATAGGGTTAAATATTGGATAGCAGACAAGAAAAAAATTGACCAAATTACTTTAGAGAATATTGAAGGGGAGATTGCATCTCTTACAAAACTGAGTACTGAGATACATCATAGAGATTTTCCAATTCATAGTTGGCTATCTCCATGGCCCTTGGCTTCTCCTTTGTCAGGAAATGGTCCCCATTAAAATTATTTGGACATGTCAATATCTTTTATGTCCCCCACCTCTCAATCTTGGCAAGAATTTCTCGACAAAATGGAAAACCACATTCACAATTGGGGTACAAGATGGCTCAATCCTGCTGGTAAAATTGTTCTTATTAAATTTGTTCTCTCCTCTTGAACCATCTTTCAATGTGAAACTCTATTGGCACCCAAAGGAGTGATAGAGAAAATATAAAAAATATGAAATGTTTTATTTGGGAAGGGGGAAAATCAAATTCAAAAAAGTCCCATCTCGCAACTGGCACACAGTCTTTCAACCATCAGATAAAGGTGGTTTAGAAATCAAAGATCCCTCTATCATGAAAAATTATCTAGGTGACAAAATAGCCTGGAGACTTGTTTTAGGGGCTTCTAAATGGTGGAAGAGCATCCTCATTTCCAGAGATTTTAACAGCTTCAAACTTTGGTGCCTTGACGCTCCTCTTTCAAATTTAGAAGGCTCTCTAGCATGGAAAATCATCAAGGTCGTTGCCCCATTAATTCAATCCAAGCTCTCTTGGTATTCAGGGAATGGGAATTCTATAAACTTCTAGAGACGAACAAAATTAGGGGAAAATCACTGATGGGGAACAATGAGGAATTGTAGCCACTTAAGGATTGGAGTATCATGTAGGGTATGACCAAACTAGCAGATCTCTCTATTTGGGAAAAATATTGTAAATGGAAAGGATGGAAGCTCATTCCCCCTTAATAATTTGAACCCCTTGGTTCCCAATCTTTTCCATATTCTGGCTGGTTGTGCTACTATTGAATCACAATTGTTCAACGTCTGTGTGCGGGCGATACAAACTACTAAGTGAAAAGAGAATTTCAACACCTTTTAGCAAACATCCCATGTCCTCCCCAATATAAGCTATGGTATCTCATTTGTCTAGGTGTCTCACTTCCTAATATCAACACCTTATGTTGGATCATGTTCCAAGGTAACCTTTTAACAACTAAAAGAAAAAAAGAGGAATAGTTGGTCCTTCTAAGTGTGTGCTATGCAAATCTTCCAATGAAACAACTCATCATCTTTCCTTTGAATATGAATTCTCAAAACAAGTCTAGGATCAATTGTATAAAAGCTAGCAAATTCATCATACATTCCCCACCAATTGGAATGATACATTTTTACTCTGGAAAAGACAATATGCTGATAACATCTCCAAAAATCCCCTCTCCGTGCGTCTATGGAAGGCAGTACCTAAATTCATTTATTGGGTAATATGGTTGGTAAGAAATAAGGAAATCTTCCAAGATAAGCACCTCCCATCATCAAGAGTGCATTATATGGCTTGTATCTGTCTTTCTGAAGTTATTTGTGCCAAATATCACAAGCAAGACTCTGTAGTTGATCTTAATCACGCATAGCAATATTGGGTTAATAACATACTCAATTAGCGGTATTTGTAAATTTTGTCTCCTTATATTTCCCCCTCTCCTAGTTTTCAGTGGTAACTCATGTTCAGTGATTAGAATTTTGTTTCTTGGAGACAAAGGAAGGCCAAAATGATCATTTTATTCGATAGGGCATCAAAAGGAAATCCAGGGGTGGAAAGTGCAGGGGGAGGGGGTCATTTATGGCCTCAATGGAAATTAGATTATGAAGTTAGCTTGGGGCCTCTCCCCCAAATTCAATAGGAATTTTGTAATTTATAGTAACATTTAATTGATGGAAACTTTGAATGTGGAACTTTGTCGTTAAGATCTTGGCCTATTTTAAGATGACCTAGATACATTTTCTTTACTAACTAAAACAAGTTTATACACAATACTAGATAGTATATTTTATTTCCTTTAGATTTGATTACTAGTGTCAAGGGGTTCATGGTTCAAGTAAACTTATGAATCATTTGAATTCCTTTGATGATGTGATTGATGGACATATATTATTATTCTGTTATGCATGAGGTTTGACTAGCCATGGGCATGTGATTGATGTCATGTATGCAATTAACATGTGCAACCTAGTTCGCTTGAGGCCTCTCCCCCAAATTCAATGGAAATTTTGTAAGTTTTAGTTCCACTTAATTGATGGAAACTTTGCATGTGAAACTTTGCCGTTAGGAGCTTGGCGTATTGTAAGATGACCTATATCAATTTTGCTTACTAACTAAAACAAGTTTAAACATGATACTAGATAGTATATTTTATTTTCTTTAAATTTGATCACTAGTGTCAAGGGGTTCGTGGTTCAAGTAAACTTATGAAACACGTGAATTATTTTGATGATGTGATTTATAGACATATATTTTTATGTCATTATGCATGACGTTTTTGTAGATTAGCCATGGGCATGTGATTGATGTTATGTATGCATGTTTGGCTTAATTAACATGTGCAACCTCATGGAGGATTGATTCTCCATAGTTTTATCAATTGTTTAAGAGTTAAATAAATGTAATTTCATTGGGGATTGTGATGATATTGTATATACATGTATAATTTTGAACCAATTTGCAAATTTGCAAATTGATACCATGGAAGGAGGTAACAATGTGCTTAAATTTTATAACAAGAAGTTGTTAGTACTATATGCATTGTTTAGATACTTCTCAATACTTGTATACTTGATGTTTGACAAGCTTTTGTATTATGCCAAACTTACCATCTCAATGTTTTTATCATATGGAAGCAAAATGATGTTAAAACAATGGGTAGGGAAAAGGATCCACATCTCAATTTTTTTATTATATGGAAGTGAGTTCATGTCAAGACAATGGGTAAGGGTAAAGGTTCTTTAGGAAAGACAGCTAAGTCAATAAATGTAAATCATTCAATAAACAAGGTGTACAATATAGAGGGTTAGTATATTATTTGAAATAATTAAAAATGTAAATGAACATATTAAAATAATAAATATGAAATATATTAAAATATAATTAGAGAAATTATAAGAAAATAAAATTTGATTTTATTAAAAAATAATAATTGAAAATAAAAATGAAAATAAAAGGATAAAAGTATAATAATATTAAAATTGAATATTATTTTAAATTATTTTTTTCTTATATTAAAAAAAGGAGGAGGAAACTTAGTTAAAATTTGGCATTGTTAATTGAAGAAAAATCACTTAAAATTTGGCATTGTTAATTGAAGGAAACTCGCTTAAAATTTGGCACTGTTAATTGAATTTTTATTATTAAAAAATATGAAAGATAATTAAAAAAAAAATGAGATTGTTGAATAAGTTGTACTTTCATTTCAATCATCCATTCAAAATATTGCCCTAAATTGTAATTAACTTTATTTTTTTTAAGGTTTAAATTTATGATTGTATATCAAAAACTTAAATAAATCTTAATTTAATGTAAAAGAGGATTGATTATATTTCCAAAAATAAAGAAAATTAATTTTAAATTTATAAATTTAAAATTATAAATGATTATCATGCTTATATAAATGATTATTTAATTAAATTTAAATCATAAAAAAATATTATTAACTTACTTATTATTATGTTAATTTTTTATTAGAATTAAGTCAATGTGAGTTAATTTTTTATTACCATTAAGTCAATGTGAATTATCATAAAGTAGGGCATGGGCTCCATGTGGTATTTGAATATGTGATGATCGCAGAAGCATCGATTCTTGCTTTCTTTTCACCGTGTTTTTCACTTCTAAAACAAGTTTTAACGTAGTTAACTTGATCGATTCTTGCTTTCTTTTCACCGTGTTTTTCACTTCTAAAACAAGTTTTAACGTAGTTAACTTGATAGGGATGATAAACAAATATGGATGGAAACATAAAGGTTAACTTATGTACATGTTCATATCAACTTTTCATTAAAATAATTAATGTTATATAAATTATGATACATATCATCTTTACTCAAATCAAATGGTATATATATTCTAGTTTATATAATATTATTTACTATATTGGGAGTTTATATAATATTATTATTCCCGTAAAAGGGATTATAAGTCACTAATTGATTCCTTATTAATTTCAGCTTTGATTTAAAATTTTGCTTTATTTACAATGCTTAATTTATATATATTTTTATTTTAATTAAAAAAAAAAACAAAAAAAAAAACACATTTTTATCTTTCATATTATTGGTTGAAAGTTTTATAGTTTTATTATTAGATAGGTGGCATGCATTAATAAATATATTTGTAAAATTGTCAATTCCCATGTTGTCTGATGTGCAAGCTTTGCCATTTGTTTGTCTCATTCTATAAGCTTGTTTTCGTCAATGTTTTCTTCGAAATACAACCTTCCCCACATTGTGTGATGTGCAAGCTCTGTCATCTGTCTGTCTCATTCTCTAAGATACTTAGAATAACAATTAGATTTGGAACTATTCTATGTACAACTTGAGTGCGTCTCATGGTTAAGAACATGTGTTTTCTCCTAAGAGGTCACAAGTTCAAATCCAGAGGAGGGTAGGGTATATATACCTCCCTAGACATTAATTTTCTTATTAATCAAATCCTTCGGCGAAGGGGGTCCCTTGTTCCACAAACGAGAAATGAATATTATTTCTTGGAGAAGAGTAGAAACAATTTTTTTTTCTTGGAGAAGGGTAGGACATAGTGCTATAGAATGTTGAATTGTGCAAAGAAATGAATATTTTTTCTTGGAGAAGGGCAAGACATCATGCTATAGAACGATTCTATGAACTCTTTTAAACCAAGAAAGCAGTCACCAATAGTCAATATATTTTATTTGAGAAGAATGAAAAATTTGATGGGTATTATCAAAGAAAACCACCTGGGCACATTGAATATACATACTTAATGCAAAGAGCATTCATTACCTATGCACTCAGTCATATAATAAGTTTGACTATTCATTGTATATTTTCAACTTTCATCGGAAAAGACTAAGCTGCCATGTAGCACTTGTTTACTATATTGAGGATTGCATATTGTTTGTTAATATATATGGAAAAAAGTAGGAGTCTCAATTTGTGTTTCATTCTCACTACATCTTCTAATATATATTTACGATATCTTAAGCTTTGTTACAAGTTTTATAATGAAAAGTGGTGACAAAACCTGTAGAGACACAACTCTGAGTCTAATACCTAGATCCATAGGATCAATGCCACCTTGTCACAAGCATAGACTAAATTAACAACAACATTATGTTTTGTGACCCGCCTATTACTATGAAATCTAAAACCTCAATTATTTCCTTTCAAATACGATGAAGTACTGGCTCTTTCCACGAAGCATATATGATAACAATTCTTACATAACATTTTGCATTTGTCATTAATTATCACTCATCAATGTTGCAACCTTTCTAAGAAAGAGGTTAAAATGGAACTAGTAGTAGTATTTCATTTCATTTATGGGATTAAGGTTAGATGCTACTAAAAATCACATGACTCCATTGGCAGTATCCTCGGTGATGAGTATAATTGAAACTAGTTTTCTTGTGGATACTAGCTATGTTGCATTTTGGTCTTGGAGTAAGACCTAAAGCTTCTTTTCATTGGATAAGAGATCATCTTCCTCATATGTAAGGATCGAGAGGTATTTTGGCATCTTGCAAAATTAAAAGTCTATCCCCTTTAGAGACCAACAACAACTTATTTCAAGTGATGTGTTTTTTTTAATAACGGTCAATGCGTCAATGCAGTTGCAAATAACAACCAATAATAAGTGTACTCAATGCATATTAACAACTAAGTTATCATAGATTTTTCCACTTCAAAAAAATTTCATAAACCTTATGACGAAGTCACGGATCCGAGCTAGATGAAACCAACGACTTCTTTTAAGGCTGCAAGGTGATCCAACAATGGCCTCTCCTTATGGAAAACTACACTCTAATTGATAGAAATTTGTGAAAAGGTTTGTGACTCATTTGTCTTGGAATTTGTCTTGTATGTCAAATGGATCCCAACGCATCCCAAAAGTGTAATTAAAAAGATGGTTGTAAAAAAAAAAATCATTTTCATTTTTACCCATTTTTGAAGAAGTGCAAGGTGCATATTAAAATTTCAGAAAAATAATTATTCTTCAAATTTCCTATCATGTCTTTGGTGAGTGACACATCCATAGATAACTTTGTTTACATTGCAAGTTGTCTTCAAGTTTTGAAGTGGGGGTTCTCATGGCAAGCCCAACGACGTGGACTTTAGAAGTTTCTGCATAGTAAATGCATTATACCAAGTAGAACTTCAATACTAATGGTGAAAATAAGGAATGACTCGAGAATCAAATGACCTCCCTTTCACACTACATTGATTTTGTAATTTTTGGAGAGAGAGCACACATAAATGTCTCTTTCATGCTACATTGATTATGTAATGTAATTTTTGCATAGAAAGCAAATAAATGTGTGAACAAGATATATATTTCATATTAGATTTGAATGGAAAATGAATGAATGTTTAACATAATCTTGTCTGGAATTTTTTTTTTAGAAGAGGGTCTTTATTTACTCTAGATCAATGTTATTGTACCATACCAAATTGCATTAATGTGATGGATGATAAGTGGAAGATAGGACTCTGCATGTCTAAGAGGAAAAATAAATTTAGATTCTCTATTTCTTTTCTAGAATATCATTTAATATTACCTATCTATTTTCTTGAACCAACTATGGAATCACTAAAACCATGGTGGTATTTTCATCATCAATTCTCTACACTACCTTCCAAATTCTAGTTAATGTGTTTGTTCTTTGATGAAATAGAAAATGGATTTGTACTTTGTCTGTTTTGTCAAAGGTATTAATTGAATTCTTTCTCTACCTCATTTTAGTGATTTGAATTATGTTGGTATTTCCATTTTTTTGAACCGTCCATAACATGGCCAAGGAATTTTCGTTACTACCATCCTAAATTCTCTAGAATTGTTTGTAAGGTCCTTTGTTCTTAAACTGGATATGTAGAGAATTTTTCTTCTTCAAATGTATTATTTGAATTCTCGTTGCAATTGATTTGTGGCGGTATTTCATTATGGAGTTTCTACAATGTTTCTTTCATGTTCATGTGTTCACTATTGGATGCAATAGCAAAGGACTCCAGATTTGTGGAGTATCTACTTCTCTTTTCGAGAAATATGAAATGAAATCTCTATGTGTGTTTTCTTTGGAAAGCTTCTAGGTGATCCAAATTTGGATTTCATTGTTTCTATTGTTGTACTCAATTAAATAATGATTAAGAAGAAGTAGAATGATGGAATTCCTTCTTTCTTTCTTAGAGGGCTCACAAATATATGTTTCTAGATCGATTCAATAATTCACTCATAGATTTGGAGTTGTATCGACAATAGGCACACTAATATATATATATATATATATATATATATATATATATATATTGTTAATTATCTTAACAATTTTTTGGAAAACACACTACAAGGGCATGCGTTTTCTATATTTTAAATGTGTAAAAATTTCTTCTGCAATGACGCTTACAATTAGCCTTGAATATTTAAATCCATGATTTGGGAATGTTAAGGTGATATTTTGGATTTACTAATTTCTCTAATAAGCATAAATTTGGTTGGAAATGTAATATTCTTTAACAATTATGTTATGAAGTGTGTAGTTAATTTATTATTGTCAATTGAAATGTACTTTTTTGGGAATTTTTTCATCATGAAAGGGTTGCATGAGTATATACTCTTCTAAGTGAAATTAAGAACAACCCTTCAAATTTGATCAATAATCAGAAAACCTTTCGGTGAACAATAAACATTCGGCTATGTGAGTGTGTATCGTGGAGTCTAAAATTGATCTAAAAATGAAGAAGACTTGTATTCTTGAAATTATTTGCAAGATTTAATTCATGTGTTAAAATGAAAATGGATCAATTTGCAACACAACTTTTATAGAAATTACTCATCAAAGATACATATAAACAACAACAATAAATAGTGAACATAAAACACATAACACAACAAATGATAAAGGAGTTCACCCCTCTCTTGGGCTACATCTCCTAGTCCAGCTTCCAATGGATCTTTTATATTATTATCTCAAAGTTCTCAAAAATTTGCTTTACAATGCTCAAAATTCTAAATAGACAACTCCAATGGCTTCAGAACGTCGAAAAACCCCTAGCTGGGCTTTTTCGGCACCTCGTTTGGCCAAAAATTGAAGAAGATAGGGTTCATGGAAGTTCCCCTTCAAACTTGTAGTCTCTGGATCGCCAAATTGCACCCTTGTTGCCTCAACCTAGCCCCCATGTGTTTTTATGCGTTAAAACTCAGCATTGGGCGCAACCGCACAACCAGTACAAACTGTCGAACAATTATGCGTTGGCCCTTAACCGTCTAAGGCCCGTGGGCATGTGAAGCACCATATGACCGCACGAATATATATAAAGGGCCAAAGTTCAAACGGTTAGAAAAATGCGCGCTCGTGGTCACATCACATACCATACAACCGACGACTCATATGAAAAGGCTATACGATAACGGTTGGAGGGCGCGCATATAGTATCGTGGTTATATTGTATACACATGGGACCGGGGGCCGGGGTTAAGCCCTGGCCTAGTCCACTCCCCAACATACAATACAATTCAATTGAAATATAATGTGCACCATATATATAACAAGGCACATATGGTGGCGCGCCGGTCGGTGGCCCTTCACAAGTCTCTTCCCCTACCCGGAGGTCGCAGGGTCGAGTCCTGCTGATTGCACAAATTTTAAACCAAAATATATGTGACACGTGGCGGCCATTGATTGGGTCACGTGTCGCTATATCGTTCGCTACAAACAAGCCACGTCATATGCTAATTTTCCACACAACTACCTACCATGTGTCATACGGCCTGCCACGTCAGCATCCGTACGGACTATACAGTCAACATCCCTTTTTTTTGCATGTTTGTAGTTTTGAACAGAACGCGATCTCTCTCTCTCTCTCGACATTCGTTTGAACCCAAACAAGTTGCGTTGGGTTCATGATGACGAGGCCTACGCTCCTGTTCGATTTGAAGCGATTCTAAACACTTTGAATTTTGAGCAAAATTTGATCCCTTGGATCACACCTCCCCATTGGAAAGCTTTTGGACCTCCAAAAGACTATTTTCAGTCTATCTAAAGATGAGGGTATAGTTCCCTCACCTTTCCAACCTCAATCCACTTGGCTTTGCTTGGATTTGTACCTTTAAGACCAACTTGAAGATACTCCACATTTCCTCGTTTTGAAGTTCTCATTCTCCTGTCAAGGACGGTATCTTCATGCAGTTCTGTAAGATATTCTGGGGAAAAATCATCTATAGAAGGAATCTGAACATGCTCTCCTTGATCATCAATCAAAGGAGGCTCATACAATTTCAAATTCTCAACATTAACAACTGCATACATTTGCATATA
>ML783611.1:301071-323898 GCA_009831015.1 Picea engelmannii | reverse complement strand
ATTGCAACAATGAAATCATTCCAAGAGGTTAAAATTTTACCATGTTTCTTCATGTCCTCCTGAGTCTTGGATTCCCACCAAATGAGTGTTGCACTATCCAATCTTAAAGAAGCAAGTTGAATCTTAGTTTCATCATCTTGAATCTTTTGTATCCTACAATACACCTCAATCTGATGAATCCAATTATCTAATTTCTCAGCATTTACCTCTCCATTGTATATTGGCAATTCGAATTTAATATCAAGATTTAACGAAGGAATTTGTGAAGGAGTTTTACCATGTCCCTTTGGATAATTTGGAAGAGGTCTTGAACTGGTAGAAGAAGAAGAATAAGATGGAGGTGAGGGTGGTGGAGAAGCACCATTCCCTCCATTTCCATTTGGAGTTTTATCACCACTGTCTCCCTTGTGCTTTGAAGGGTTGGAGCCTTCACCTTGCAACCTTGTATTCCTTTCCATCAAGATTTTCATCATTTCTCTCATTTCCATGACAACCTTTTTGAGATCTTCATCTTCTGCGGGAATATGTTCATGACTCTCTTCATGAGCCATACTTGGTGAATGCCTCCTTGAAACTTGCAGTGATGATATAATATTCCTTTTTGAAGGATGAGAACCTGGATCTACAAGTTGACCTTCTCCTCTTGTGAGTTTCAACTTTGTGAGAATCAGAAAACAAAACACTTGGAAATAATCAAGTCTTCAAAAACCTATGCTCTGATACCAACTTGATCTAAAAATGAAGAAGACTTGTATTCTTGAAATTATTTGCAAGATTTAATTCATGTGTTAAAATGAAAATGGATCAATTTGCAACACAACTTTTATAGAAATTACTCATCAAAGATGCATATAAATAGAAAGAATAAACAGTGAACATAAAACACATAACACAACAAATGATAAAGGAGTTCACCCCTCTCTTGGGCTACATCTCCTGGTCCAGCTTCCAATGGATCTTTTATATTATTTTCTCAAAGTGATAAAAAATGTTCTTTATAATGCTCAAAATGCCAAATAGATAGCTCCAATGGCTTCAAAACGTCCAAAAACCCCTAGCTAGGCTTTTTCGGCACCTCGTTTGGCCAAAAATTGAAGAAGATAGGCTTCCTGGAAGTTCCCCTTCAAACTTGTTGTCTCTGGATCGCCAAATTGCACCGTTATTGCCTCAACCTAGCTTGCACGTATTTTTATGTGTTAAAAATCAACACCGGGCACAACCGCACAACCGGTACAAACTATCGAACAGTTACACGCTATCCCTTAACCATCTAAGGCCCGTGGGCATGTGAAGCGCCATACGACCGGGCGAATATATAAAGGGCCAAAGTTCAAATGGTTAGAAAAAGGCGTGCCCATGGTCATATCGCATACCATATGACCGATGGCTCATATGAAAAGGCTATATGATAACGGTTGGAGGGCGCGCATATAGTATCATGGTTATATTGTATACACATGATACCGGGGGCCGGGGCTAAGCCCCGGCCCGGTCCACGCCCCAACATACAATACAATTCAATTGAAATATAATGTGCGCCATATATATATAACAAGGCACATATGGTGGCGCGTCGGTCGGAGGCCCTTCCCAAGTCTCTTCCCTTGCCCAGAGGTCGCGGGGTCGAGTCCTGCTGATTGCACAAATTTTAAACCAAAATATATGTGACACATGGTGGCCATTGATTGGGCCACATGTCGCTATCTCGTTCGCTGCAAACAAGCCACGTCATATTCCAACTATCCACACAACTGCCTGCCACGTGTCGTACGACCTGCCATGTTAGCATCCGTACGGACTGTATGGACTGTACAGTCAACATCCCTTTTTTTTTGCATGTTTGTCATTTTGAACAGAACGCGATATCTATCTCTCCCAATGTCCGTTTGAACCCAAACGAGTTGCGTTGGGTTTGTGATGAGGCCTACGCTCCCGTTCAATTTGAAGCGATTCCGAGCACTTTGAATTTTGAGCAAAATTTGATCCCCTGGATCAAAAATTACTTTAAATTCAATGACTCATACCCCAACATATAAATAATTAAATCCATGTGTTTAGTGTTGGCCAAATATTTTTGGGTTTGATCTCGACACTCCTTGAGAGGGAGCTTTACAAACACTTGCACTACAACGTCACGTTATGCATTTAAAGATCCCCAGGGAGGATGGTATCATCCACTAAGCATTGCATACATGTGGGGTGCACCATAATGTCGTCTCGCCTTTGTAGTTGTATTTGGAATCCCCCCCAATGGTGATGAAATTGAAATGTGACCATTTAAAATATAAAATGTTTCATTAAAAAAAAAAGAGATATTAATAAGCTTGGGTGGTTGGGTAGCATATTTGTTATCCTTCCCACCTGGGTTCAATTCCCTCAAAGTGGACAGGTTGGCCCGTTGTGGTATGTGTTGGCTTGCAGGTAGTTGGCACTAGCCTAGGTGTTATACTGGCACCCAATCGAATTTCCTAGGTAATCATATTGTCTTGCAGGTAGCTGGCACTAGCCTAGGGGTTATAGTGGCACCCAATTGGGCACAGGTTATAGTGGCACCCAATTGGATTGCCTAGGTAATCACGTTGGCTTGCGGGTAGTTGACACTAGCCTAGGGGTTATAGTGGCACCCAATCAGATTGCTGAGGTAATCGCGTTGGCTTGCTGGTAGTTGGCACTAGCCTAGGGGTTATAGTGGCACCCAATTGGATTGCCTAGTTAATTGTGTTGGCTTGCGGGTAGTTGGCACTAACTCAGGGGTTATAGTGACACCCAATTAGATTGCTCAGGTAATTGCGTTGACACTAGCCTAGGGGTTATAGGAGCACCCAATTGGATTTCCCAAGTAATTTGACTTGCGGATAGTTGGCACTAGATTAGGAGTTATAGTGACACCCAATGAGATTGCCCAAATAATCCCAATAAGTTAAGTTACCGATTCTTTTAGATCTAAAAAAGTTATAAATAACTTTATTTAATAGTTCATTAAAGCTTTTTAAAATTTTTATGAAGTGTGATTTTTAATTAATATTTCACAACTTTTAACATTTCTATCATATAAATATGTTTGAATATTAAATATTTTTAAAAGGAATACATGTATATGTATCAATTTAAAAAAAACCCTTTTTCCAATTGTCATACATTTTTTAAATAAAACAATATTTATTTTTTAAAATTATGTTTTAATTATTATATAATACAATTCATAATTTATTAAATGATATAAATAATTATTGATAATTAGATTTTAAAATTATTTTTTAAAAAGATTTTAAAGTCATTAAAATTTTTTATAATTTACCGAAACTTATGTATTATGTTAATATGATAGATGTAAAATCTAGTTTTTACATTATCAAATACAAACTTCTTAAAATTTTATGTAAAATAGAATAAGAGATATTATTAGCAAAACAAATATGGAAAAGAAAACGATGTTGTGAAATTGCATTTTCTTTTTATTTATACTTCAATATATTTTGGTTCATAGTGAGTATACTGATGCTGCATATTGTTTTGCAAACACTTATTTATAAGTTGTAGAATTTTAAAGATCACACCTTTGTTTCTTCAAACTTTAGAATATTAGATTATAAAAATGAAGAAGGGTGAAAGTCTTTTACCAATAAAAGAATAAATAATATATTTAGAATGATATTTTATTAGCCTTATATACATTAGAGTGCACATCATTTACAAAACCAAAGAAACCAAAGTCATGGCTTTGCCTCTAATATTTTATTTTATATACATTAGAGTGCACATCATTTACATAACCAAAGTCATGGCTTTGCCTCTAATATTTTATTTTATGCAATGTTTTTTCTATGAGTACGTTAGTTTTTTTTTTTCTATAATTATGTAGTGTTTTTTTTTCTTTATAAGGTACTTAAGTGTTTGTCACGTTTTTTTTTACCAAAAGACTGTCAAAGGGGAATCAGCCGAAAATATTGAAAAAGTTTTTGTCACGTTTTCACTCACAGTATTTCCTTCTCATTTCCAGATGGACTCCGGGAAAGTTTTTGTCATGTTTTCACATTTGTTCCTGCTGATTTTCCTTTTCAGTGTTTGGGATTCGTTGATTTCTCTTTTCAGTGTATTTTTTTTTGGGTACATATCATATTTTTTTGTTTTCATGAGAGAATCTATAGAATTGTTTAATGGTGGAAGATTATTGATTAAACACCATGCCATATAGTGAATAATTATTGATTCATTGTTTTTTGACTTTATTATAGAGGGTGGGAGGCGGGGGTATTATGAGAGAAATTATATTATAATTTCTCTCATAATTCCAGTCTCCCCTCTCCTATAGAGGGTGGGAGCAGAAGGGAGCATTATTAGATCAACTTTATTATAATAATAAACTTTATCTAATAATGCCCCCCCTTTATAATAATAAAGTTTATCTAATAATGCATGCCCCCTCCCACCCTCTATAAATTTTTTATAGAGGGTGGGAGGGGGCATGCATTATTAGATAAACTTTATTATTATAAAGGGGGGCATTATTAGATAAACTTTATTAATAAAATTTATCTAATAATGCCCCCCTTATAATAATAAAGTTTATCTAATAATGCGTCCTCCTCCCACCCTCTATAAAGTTGAGGGAGCATTATTAGATAAACTTTATTATTATAAAGGGGAGGCATTATTAGATAAACTTTATTAATAAAGTTTATCTAATAATGCGCCCTCCTCCCACCCTCTATAAAGTTTATAGAGGGTGGGAGGGGGTCATGCATTATTAGATAAACTTTATTATTATAATAAAGTTTATCTAATAATGTCCCCCTCTCCCCTCAAAGTTTATCTAATAATGCCCCCTTTATAATAATAAAGAGAGGGCATTATTAGATAAACTTTATTATAATAATAAAGTTTATCTAATAATGCCCCCCTTTTATAATAATAAAGGGGGGCATTATTAGATAAACTTTATTATAATAATAAAGTTTATCTAATAATGCCCACCCCCCTCCTACCCTCTATCCCCCTCCTACCCTCTATAAATTTTATAGAGGGTGGGATGGCGGACATTATTAGATAAACTTTATTATAATAAGAAATTTTATCTAATAATGCCAGCCCCTCCCACCCTCTATTTCTCTTTTCAGTGTATTTTTTTTTTGGATACATTTCATATTTTTTGTTTTCATGAGAGAATCTATGGCATTGTTTAATGGTGGAAGATTATTGACTAAACACCATGCCATATAGTGAATAATTATTGATTCATTGTTTTTTGACTTTATTAGGTATTTTTTATTTTATTTATTTTTTTATGGTGGAAGATTATTTCGTATTTTTTTTAATGGTAGAATATATATATATGTGTGTGTGTGGGTGGGGGTGGGGGTGGGTAGAAGACTATTGATTAAACACCATGTAGCATTTTATGATGGGAGAAGACTACTAACTAAACACTATGTAGCCACCCATTTAATTATTAGCTCATTGTTTTTTTATCTTGTCCAACATTTTCTGATGGTGGAAGATTATTTTTTCATCTTGTTCAACATTTTTTGATGGTGTAAGACTACTGACTATTTGTGATGGTGGAAGACTACTGACTAAACACCATGTGAGTCAATTATTAGTTCATTGCTTTTTCATATTGTCAGATATTATCTTTCTCGGTTCATTGTTTTTTATCTTATCAAACATTTTATGATGGTGAAAAATTATTGAGAAAATGCCATAGTGAATCAATTATTGGCTCATTTCTTTTTCATCTTATTATATATTATCTTTATTGATTTATTGTTTTTTTAATTTTATCAAACATTTTTTTTTGGATGGTACAAGATTACCGACTAAACACCATGCAATGAATCATGGAAGCCCATTGACAAAACACTATGGAGCGAGTCAGTTATTGATTCATTGTCTTTTTATCTTGTCCATGATAGTAAATAATGTATATTCAACTATCAACTAACATAAAATGATAGTAAAGAATGTATATTCAAAATAACATAATGGATTCTTTTGAATGCATAAATGGATTCAACATCCCGAAACACCCCCATTGCACCTCAACAACTGATATTTTCAATTTCAACAATTCTTCTAAATGTTTTGCTATATTTTGACAAAAAACTAGTTGGAAAAATGTGCTCGGAAAAATTTCAAAAAGTAGAATGTTTAGGTTACTTCATTTACAATTGACAGATGCAAAGTAAATTGGATTGATATACTAAAAAATAACCGAGTAGTATTTTCATTGGGGGAGCACGTGCCAAGCCACCAAACACAGTCGTACGAATTGGCGACAATGCCTATCATAAATAGGGATTAAAATTGAGCTAGTCATAGTAAGTCAAATGGCTCTGTGTGCATCCCAAAAGTGTCACTAAAAACATAGTTGTAAAAAAACTCATTTTCATTTCTACCCATTTTTTAAGAAGTGTAAAGTGCATATTAAAATTTCATAAAAATGATTATTCTTCAGATTTCCTGTCATGTCTTTGGTGAGTGACACATCCATAGATAACTTTTTTTACATTGTAAATTGTCTTCAAGTTTTGAAGTGGGGGTTCTCGAGCCAAGAGATGTGGACTTTAGAATTTTCTGCATAGTAAATGCATTATACCAAGTAGAATTTTAATACTAATAGTGAAAAGAAGGAATGACTCCAGAATCAAATGACCTCCCTTTCACACTACATTGATTTTGTAATTTTTGGAGAGAGAGCACACATAAATGTCTCTTTCACACTACATTGATTATGTAATGTAGTTTTTACACAGAAAGCACATAAATGTGTGAACAAGATATAGATTTCATATTAGATTTGAATGGAAAATGAATAAATGTTGAACATAATCTTGTCTGGAAATTTGTTTTTACTGGAGGGTTTTTATTTACTCTATATCAATGTTATTATACCATACCAACTTACATTAATGTGATGGATGATAAGTGGAAGATAGCACTATACATATGTAAGAGGAAAAATAAATTTAGATTCCCTATTTCTTTTCTAGAATATCATTTAATATTACCTATCTATTTTCTTGAACCAACTATGGAATCACTAAAACCATGGTGGTATTTTCATCATAAATTCTCTACACTACCTTCCAAGTTCTAGTTAATGTGTTTGTTCTTTGTTGAAATAGCAACGGATTTTTACTTTGTCTGTTTTGTCAAAGGTATTAATTGAATTCTTGCTCTACCTGATTTTAGTGATTTGAATTATGTTGGTATTTCCATTTTTTTGAACCATCCATAACATGCCCAACAAATTTTCATTACTACCATCCTAACTTCTCTAGAATTGTTTGTAAGGTCCTTTGTTCTTAAACTTGATATGTAGAGAATTTTTCCTCTTCAAATGTATTCTTTGAATTCTCGTTGCACTTGAGTTGTGATGATATTTCATTATGGAGTTTCTACAATGTTTCTTTCATGTTCATGTGTTCACTATTGGATGCAATAGCAAAGGACTCCATATTTGTGGAGTATCTACTTCACTTTTTTAGAAATATGAAATGAAATATCTATGTGTGCTTGATTTGGAAAGCTTCTGGGTGATCCAAATCTGGATGTCATTGTTTCTATTGTTCCACTCAATTAAATAATGATTAAGAAGAAGTAGAATGATGGAATGCCTTCTTTCTTTCTTAGAGGGCTCACAAATATATGTAGATCGATTCAATAATTCACTCATAGATTTGGGGTTGTATCGACAATAGGCACACTAATATATATATATATATTGTTAATTATCTTAATAATTTTGCGGAAAACACACTACAAGGGCATGCGTTTTCTCTATTATAAGAAATAAAATATTCTTCTACAATTTTGTTTACAATGTAAAAATTTCTTCTACAATGACGCTTACAACCAAGCTTTGAATATTTGAATCCATGATTTGAGAATGCTAAGGTGATATTTTGCAGACAAATTTGTCAATGTTAAGGTGATATTTTGGATTTACTAATTTCTCTAATCAACATAAATTTTATTGGAAATGTAATATTCTTTAACAATTATTTTATGAAGTGTGTAGTTAATTTATTATTGTCAATTGAAATGTAATTTTTTTGGAAGCTTTTCATCATGGAAGGGTTGCATAAGTATATACTCTTCTAACTGAAATTAAGAACAACCCTTCAAATTGGATCAATAATCATAAAACCTTTCGGTGAACAATAAACATTTGGCTATGTGAGTGTGTATCGTGGAATCTAAAATTACTTTAAATTCAATGACTCATACCCCAACATATAGAGCATTAAATCTAGGTGTTTAGTGTTGGCCAAATATTTTTGGGTTTGATCTCGACACTTCTCGAGAGGGAGCTTTACAAACACATGCACTACAAAGTCACGTTATGCATTTAAAGATCCCCGGGGAGGATGGTATCATCCACTAAGCAGAGAATACATGTGTGGTGTGCCATAATGTCGTCTCGCCTTTGTAATTATATTTGGAATCCCTCCTAATGGTGATGAAATTGAAATGTGACCATTTAAAATATAAAATGTTTCATTAAAAAAAAGAGAGATTAATAAGCTTGGGTGGTTGGGTAGCATATTTGTTATCCTTCCCACCTGGGCTCAATTCCCTCGAAGTGGATAGGTTGGCTCGTTGTGGTATGTGTTGGCTTGTGGGTAGTTGGCACTAGCCTAGGGGTTATAGTGGCACCCAATCGGATTGCCTAAGTAATCGTGTTGTCTTACGGGTAGTTGGCACTAGCCTAGAGGTTATAGTGTCGCCCAATTGGATTTCCCAAGTAATCACGTTGGCTTGTGGGTAGTTGGCACTAGCCTAGGGGTTATAGTGGCCCCCAATCGGATTGCTTAGATAATCATGTTTACAGGTACTTGGCACTAGCCTAGGGATTATAGTGGCATCCAATTGGATAATTAGCTTATTTCTTTTTCATCTTGTCTAACATTTTCTGATGGTGGAAGATTACTTTTTCATCTTGTCAGATATTATCTTTATCTGTTCATTGTGTTTTATCATTGCTTTTTCATCTTGTCTAACATTTTCTAATGGTGGAAGACTACTTTTTCATCTTCTCCAACATTTTGTGATGGTGGAAGAGTACTGACTAAACACCATGTAGTGAATCATGGAAGCCCATTGACTAAACACTATGCACACTATGCAGTGAGTCAGTTATTGATTCATTGCCTTTTTATCTTGTCCACCATAGTAAATAATGTATATTCAACTATCAACTGACATAATGATAGTAAATAATGTATATTCAAAATAACAGAATGGTTTTTTTTTTACATATCTCCTTTTACTGAATCAACCCTGGACATTTGGGAAAAGTGCCAATCAGAAGCTTTCAAGAGCAGAATCTATATTACCATATCAAAGAGAAATACTTCTTTATCTCTTTGAAACGAGTCTGAGTCAAAACCGTGATTTTCGACTTAGATGCACTATTGGACATTTGGGTGTGTGTACGCTGCATGGATTGGGATGATGCTTTTGTGGTCTTGTTAGCACTCACAAAAATAAATATATTAAATTTCACAAGTGATTCCGGGTATGGAACTTATTTACATGTGTCGGCTTCCATAAATGTATTGATTTCTTCGCCGTCTTTATATATGTTTTCAACAAAAATTCGTGTGGTAATGTAAGTAAGCAAGGAAGAATGAGAGTTTGAACTAAGTCAAAGCTTCGATGATTTGGTTGGGGGGTTGGAGAATCCAAAATTTTGTCTTGTATATTGTTATTAGGTTTGAAAAATCTGATGGCGGGCGATTGCAGGGTTTTGAACTGGGCTTGCCCAGAGATTTTGGCGCCCAGTTCTCGTGAATCCATGCTCTGGTTACTACTGCGACATTGACGACTCCTCTGACGACTCCCGGCGGAACTCGACCTTTCTGTTTCTCCAACTTGGTTTTTTTCTTTTCGTTTGAAGCTCCAGCGGATTACTTAATACGTGACTTCTACGTTCAGTATCCCAGTAGATACATTCTTTCTTGGACTGTTGACCAATATATTGCTTGCGTCCTTATCGACTGTCGGCCACTATCGTGCCTGTGTCTTGGTCCTCCGACCCCATCTGCACAGTGTCAGTTTTTGCCCATCGACTGATTTACTGACCACACTCTCTTATTCTTGTTGCTGGCCGGGTTCGAAGTTACTGGAGTTAGCACATTAGTGTCTTTTTACTTGGGAGCTACAGGCGAACCTTTGTGCTTTTGGGTACTTCTTTACAACAACAGCGCTGGTATGGTACCAGCTTTTTCTTCTTAGACGATTCTTTTTAACTTTTGTCCAGCTCACTCATCTACAGATCCTACCTCTTCTCCGTTTGACCCTGTTTCACAGACTTTTATCCTTTCTGTAACCTGCTGTCTCCCTGTCATCCTCATCGGGCTCGTTTCTCCACCTTTCCTGCCTCGATCTTCTTCTAGAGGGCCTACTCCCGGGTCCCTTCGCCATGGAGTCACTGACAAATGACCTGATGCACCCATCCGATGAACTAATATGGAAACAAGCGGGACTCTTCGACAAGGTGGATTCCCTCGAAAAATCACTACATAAACTCCCCTCTAAGCCCTCCATTTTAAACTCTTCTGCTGACCCTGCCTATTTATCGTACAAACATGCTCAGACTGCTCAGATTGACTCCTCTCCCATACTGCCTAGTGCTGGTCACACTAATACACAGGTAGCACATCTAGCTACAAACTCACCCAGCCATGCTAAAAAGGGTCGAAAGGCGTGGAAGTCGATTAGAAGATCAAAGAGGCTAGTTCTTGGTGACGGAGTTCGTTTTGAAGAGCTCTGCAAGATGTCTACTTGCACCCTGGTGGGCCGTTTCTCCTATAAACGTTCCAGCACATTATCCCTGGAGGACTGGACTAAGGAAATTTGGTTTCCCCTTTTGGGTTATACACCAGAGATACTCTATCTAAAAAATGGCTGGTTGAGCTTCCACTGCAACACTCCTGAGGATGCTTCCCTCCTTCTTTCCTCCTCATGGGTTGAAGGAGGCAGCAGCCTCATGCTCAAACGCTGGAGGCTTTCTTTCAACCCGGACACTGAGTTCTTCCAACTCAGACACATCTGGGTGCTTCTCCCAGGCCTACCACTTTTTCTCTGGAATGAAGAAGCGCTGACTGCTATTGCAAACTCCCTGGGCAGGCTCGTTGCACTCGACTCTCTCTCACACACAGGTCACTTGAGGAAGCTAGGTAGAGTCTTGGTTGAGATTGATATTTCCTCTGGACTGCTGGAATCCTTGGAAATCGAGTGGAGAGGCCGCATACACCTCCAAAAGCTGGATTATCTCGGAATCCCTTTTCGCTGCAACCTTTGCCGGAAAACTGGCCACCTTCGTCGCACATGTCCTGGTAAGTTACCCTCCGTCTCCTCTGAAGATCTGGATCTACACCTAAATCCTCCTACTTATATGGAGGCGGACCCCTCCCTTGCTTTTCTAGACACGCCCACACAACCGTCCTCTCCTCCACTTACTGGACTGGCTGCTTCCTCGCTGTCCAAACTGAACTTGTTATGTCCTTCTTTGTATAAATCCCTCTCAGTTGCTGTGAAGGAACTCTCTAGTGGCTTCTCTTGGCTCTCCAATACACATTGTGTAAATGATCCGGGAGTGGGTGAGTCAAGCATACCTGCTCCTCTCTAGACTGGCGTTCCCTTCGTTGTCCCCTTGCCCTTGCATCATACTCCCTCCTGTCCTTTGGACGTGCCATCCCCTCCTACCTCCTCCCCTGTTGTACTGGATGATTCCTCGTCGATACTTCCTGGCTTTAGTCAGCCTGCTGATGAAGGCTCTAAGCTACTGGCAGCGTTAAATTCCTCTTTCCCTGCTACAGACCCTCCAAAAAATTTCACACATCTCCCTGTTTATCGAGGGAAAGAGCTCATCATCACAGCCATTGGGGAGAGTTCTTCTTCCACTAGACCCACCGAAACTGTGGATAAGACTTTTGCTTGGTCTAGAGGCATAGGTGTGGAGCTCTCTCCACTTCAGACACGAAGCACCATAAAGAAAAAGGAACAATTGAACTCCATACAAGATCTTGCTGTCATCCCCTCCCAAGACGGAAAGGCCCTTAGAGCAATGAAGGCCTTGGCACGATCTAAGTAATGATTGTGCTCTCTCTTAATATTCAGGGGATCAGAGGCCCCCTCAAGACGGCTTCCTTCCGACGGCTACTGGAGACCACGAAGCCTGACATTATTTTTCTTCAAGAGACCCTTACGGTGGAGCAAAAGGCTAGAGACTTCCTGCATCATTTCCGATCTTCCTGGGTTACTGCGGCTGTTAATTCTCTGGGTAATTCCGGTGGATTGCTGATGGCATGGAATCCAGATTTATACGAGCTACGTCCATTTCTTTCCAGGGGAGGTATTCTGCTTATTGGCCGCTCCCTTACAACAAAACAGGACGTGGCCTTCCTCAACGTCTACGGCCCCTGCACAGATAAACTGCCTTTCTGGACACACCTATCTAAGAGTGGACTTCTTTCGATTCCCAATCTCATTCTTGGGGGCGACCTTAACATTATTCTTTCGGCAGAAGAACATTGGGGAGGCTCATTCTTACCGGGATCCGCTGAAGCATCCTATAAAGAGATTTTTTATTCTAATAATCTTATAGATGTACTACCGACCCGCCTGACCCCCACCTGGCGAAATGGACGTGCTGGCCTGGATGCTATCGCTCGACGCTTGGATCGATTCCTTGTGGCCGATAGTCTCCTGTCTTCATCTGTTGCTCCATCTTCGTGGGTGGCGTATCCTTTTTATTCAGATCACGCCCCTGTTCTTCTCCAGTTGCAGCCTATAGTACACAGACCGACTCCCTACAAATTCAATCATCGTTGGTTAGCCATCGATTTTTATTCGGACCTTGTCCACGCTGTCTGGACTGACCACTATTTTCTTGCTGAGGAAAATCCACAATTCTGCCTGGTCTGGAAGTTAAAAGTCCTCAAAACAAAAACGATTGGGTGGCTAAAGGAAAATAAAATTGTGGAGGGGGCCCGCCTACAGTTGCTGGAGACGCAGATAAATTCGCTTTTACACAATTCCACTACCTCAGCCTTGACTGAGGGGGAGTCTGACAACCTTCGACAGCTTGAAACACACAGAGTGACCATTTTATGCGAAGAGGAGTACTGTTGGAGATTGTGCAGCCGCGCAACTTGGCTCAAGTGCGGAGACTCAAACTCTAGTTTCTTTCATAAGGTAGCCAGTTTTAAAAGAAATAAAAAATCCATCTGGTCTATTGAAAGTGAGGGAAATGGTCAAATTCGTGGGCAGAAAGATCTACTGACAGAAGCTGCCTCCCATTTTTCACATTTGTACAAAGCATCAAACAACCTAAATCTCCGAGAGATGGTATCTACGACAAGTCTGTTCCCTTGATTGGTTACTGATGAGGAAGCCACTGTTCTCTTCAAGCCTCTTACTCTCACTGAGCTCAAAGATATCCTGTTACATTTTAAAAAAGAGCGGAGTCCGGGGCCAGATGGCTGGACCACGGAATTTTTCATACACTTTTTCGATCTAGTTGATGTGGACCTTCTTCGGATGGTTGAGGACTCTCGCCTCAAGGGAAAAATTGCTGGTGGCATTAACTCTACATTCCTTGTTCTTATTCCGAAAGAAAGCAACCCGATCTCCTATAATGACTTTCGACCGATTGCCCTGTGTAACCTTACTTATAAGGTCATTGCTAAAGTCATCTCAAATCGCATCAAGCCATATCTAGGGAAGAGCCTTTCGGAGGGACAACTAGGTTTCTTTAAAGGCAGAAGAATACAAGATGCAATCGGAGCTGCCCACGAGTGCCTCCATAGCATCAAGCAAAAAAAACAAAAAGCGCTGGTCTTGAAACTTGACCTTAAGAAAGCATTCGACTGTATAGATTGGGAGTTCTTGAGGCTCATTTTACACGCTGTAGGTTTCAGAGACAAACTTACAAGCTGGATCCTGGCCTGTGTTACCAGCGCAAATATTGTCGTTTTGATCAACGACGAGGCATCTCCTTTTTTCAAAAGAGAGAGGGGGCTCCGACAGGGATGCCCACTCTCCCCTTATCTCTTTATCCTGATTATGGAGGGTCTTAGTCTCCTCCTCACACAAAGCTACAATGCTCACCTTATTTCTGGCATAAAGGTTTCAAAGTTTATTAATATCTTCCTCCTTATGTTTGTGGACGATGTACACATACTGACAAAAGAAGACTTTGCTGAATGTCTAGTTATTTAGGATATTCTCAGCCTTTTCTGCTCGGTTTCGGGATTATCCATCAACCACTCAAAGTCCACAGCCCATTACTAGGGACTCTCGGCCCCTGATCTTCTCCGATTCAAGGATCACCTTCCCTTCTCCTTCCTTGATCTGAAGGAGGGGTTCAGATACCTTGGGTACCAGCTGAAACTGGGAGCTACCCTTCCGGAGGACTGGCGCTGGTTAGTTGCAACATTTGAAAGGAAAATTGATTTTTGGTGCAATAAGTGGTTGTCCATGGGTGGCAGGTACATCCTGATAAAAATAGTGCTGGAAAGTCTTGTCGTCTTCTGGATGACCCTGGAGCGGGTTCCAAAAAAAGTCATCCTTATTCTCTGCAGACTCGCCTTCAATTTTTTATGGAATGGACAGGCCTGTAGACGGTGCTTTCATCTCTGCGGTTGGGAAACTCTCTCCAAACCCCGAAGAGTGGGGGGATGGGGTCTTAAGAACCTCTCTATTTTCAACACTGCCCTCCTTGCTAGCTCATTTTGGCGAGCAGCAAATCATGAGTGTATCTAGCACCGAATCATTGCAGACAAGTACATGGGCTCCTTACCATTTAGTGCTTGGATACGAAAGTCTTCACTTCAGCAAAAGTGGGCTTCCCCCTTCTGGAAAGGCCTGGTTGCCGCTTCGCCTGTGATCCTCCACTGGCTTCGATGGAAGCCTGGATCTGGTAAGGAGATTTCATTGGGAAAAGATTTGATCCTCGGGCTGGAGGATAGATCTCTCCTCTCACCATCTTTTTGCCTTCATCTCCGCTCATTGAATTTATTGACCCTAGATCGAGTTCAAATTCCGACTAGAGATCACACTCTGCCGTATTTCTGGTTGGATTGCAGGGACCTAACTTTTAGTGGACAGTGGGCGGCTGAGTGGTCTCGTTTTACTCTTTCTCTCAGAAGCGCTGGTATCTCCTTAACAGATTTGTCAGATACACTGCTGTGGGAGGGAGGGGATGCCACGGGTGTCCTCTCGGTAAGAAACCTTTACACGACCCTCCTCAATCAAAACTCACATTGCGTTGACTCCTCCTGGTTCTTCCAGATCTGGAACTGGTCTATCCCGCTCAAGATTAAAATATTTCTCTGGCTCGCGGGGAAGGAGAAGATCCTAACCTGGGATTCACTCCATTGACGCGGTTGGGAAGGGCCTAGTATCTGCCTTCTATGCCGTCGGTCTCCTGAAGATGTTCATCACCTATTTGTCCACTATATCTTTGTGAGGGAGGTCTGGACCTATCTCCTTAACCATTTCTCGCTCCCTTTCACCTGGCAAAGTGACTCCCTCTCTGACTGTTTTCAATTGTGGACCTCCCAAAGATCTCCTCCTTATTGCCTGGCAGCCCATGTCTGCTGGCAACTATGGCTCACAAGGAATAGGGCGACCTTTGAGGATCGGACTCCATCCCTGCAGTCTGTTGTATACAGTTTACTGACCTCCTTCCACTGGAAACTATCTAGGGACATACCTCATTTTCACAAAGCTCCAGATTTTAAGCTGCCAGAAGGTTACACACTCGCCTGTTTTGATGGTGCTGCGCAGGTTACTGGTTGTTGTGGCGCGGGAGGTATCTTCAAATCTCATCAATCAAGGATCACTAAATGGTATTTAAGCTGCGGTGTGGGCTTGAACACTAAAGCAGAGCTCCTGGGGCTCTGGACCACACTCTTCCTAGCTTCTTCGTGGTCTATCAAATTCATGATTGTTCTGGGTGACTCGCATGTTGTTATTGATTGGATTAACCAAAAATCCAATCTACACTCCGTCCACATTGAAGGTTGGAAACATAAAACACAGGAGTTGTCAAAGCACTTTTCAGACATCAGTTTTCATCATTTTTCCAGATCCTTCAACAACGAAGCTGATGCACTATCTAAGAAACCACTAAGTGATGAGGTCGGTAGACTCTCCATCTTCCACTCTGATAGTGGAATTGATAGCTCTACGACTTGCATTAGTATCTTCTGAACACGTTCACTGTCCGATTTTGCAAGGAAGCGATTATTTGACTTGCCTGTGGTAGACGACACGACATGATATAGATTGCAATTGTATTTCCTGAACATGTATTTCCTGTCCGTTTTGTATGGAAGCGATTTTTGGGTTGCATGTGGTGGACGACAGGTTTCTGATTAGTGTTAGGCCGGTGTCCTATGAGAGACATTGTTGATTGTCCCTCCTTTTGCTCATGGCGACTTTATTGTTTCGTCCGCTAACTGACTGCTCGGCTCATGGATAGTGTTACACTGCATGCCGCTGACATACTGTAAATGGATTTATATTTATTATAAATTTGAGTAATTTTTCTTTGGAAAAAAAAACATAAATTCGTGTGTTTGTGGCTTCCTTTCTTAGAGCACGGGTTTTTAACATATGCTAAATTTAAAACAAAATGAAAATAAGGCCAAAGTTTAATTATATGATTTTTAAAAGAAAGAACTATAAATGATCAATCAATATGATAGTGTCACACCAGAGATAAAGTGGATTCACCATTATTGCTTTGGTTTTGATGTGTTAGGAGTGAGGCCATATCACATTATAGCTTGCATTTGGGATCTTTTTTTCTCAACATAACGTAATGTGAGATTTAGCTTTTTATTTGGCAATTCATGATAGTATCATTCATTACAGTGGTCTGAAGGAGGATAATATTTCTAAACTAGTACAATCACATAATTAAAAGTGGTTATATAAGTTGATAGATGTCATTAGTTTTGAAAGCTAGAAAATGTGTTCATAGCCATATGTTAACTACTTTTAATTATGTGGATTTGCTACTTGATGACTCATGTGCATGAGGAGGACTAGTATATTTGTGAATTAAAATATCAATGTGATTTAAAATGACGTTGTCAAATTGTTCTACGAAATTGTTTTTCTCGTCAGAATCTGACGACATAAATCTACACGAAATTACTATTTTTTGTTGTTTAAATCCATTTATGAATGCATAAATAGATTCAACATGCTAAAAAACCCCTGTGGCACTCGGATTATACAAGGAAAATCACTCAAATCTGTGGATCTAATAATTTCTTGCTGAATTTTGGGCAAATGTCACTAGAAAATATCATCGGAGAAGACTGATTTCGTAGAACGTTTAGACTATGACGTTAAAAATGGAATATCTATGATTGACCAGGTGAGACTCTGGTTTGGTTTACTATGGTTGACCACATAATTGAAAGCGGTTCAGTTTGGTAGACCATGTTTGACTACAGTTGAACATGTTTGACTATGGTAAACCACATTTGACTATGGTTGACTGTGGTTTACCATGTTTGTCTATGGTTGACTATGGTTGTCCACGATTGACCATATTTGACTATGGTTGACTATGTTTGATTATTGTTGAAAATGGGTGAGCATGGTTGTTGATGGTCGACCATGGTTGAATAACGTCAACTATGGTTGACTATGGTCAACTTATGGAAGATTTTGATTTACTATGGTTAACTAATGGTTGAGTATGATTGTCAAAAGTTGACTATGGTAGACTATGGTTGACCATGGTTGACTATGTTTGTCGATAGTTGATTATGGTTAAACTTAAACATGTTTGAATATGGTTGATTATGGTTTCATATGGATGACCATTTTTTTACTTAGGTTGACCATGTTTGACCATCGTACATTCCTTATGTCGAATGACTATAACCATGTTTGATTATGGTATGCTCATTTTATCAAATGACTATGACCATATTTGACTATGGGATGTTCATTCACTATGGTTGACCATGTTTGACTATGATAGACCCCATTTGACTATGGGTTACCATGTTTGACTTAAATGTCGAATTCCTACCTTCCTCAATGGTTGTGTCAAAATGTGATGTCCATTAAGGGTTGTGTCACATTTCAACACTCCCATGGGGTTATGTTGGATTTTGATGTTCCCCAATGAATATGCCCCATTACGACGTTCATATGAATTTTGTTATGTCAACTTGCTTCATTCCTCTATGGTTAGGTCACATTGTGACATTCATTAAGGGTTATGTCACCTTGCGACATTCCTTAAGAGTTATGTTTCAATGAGATGTTCCTAGATGGTCATGATGCATCGTGATATTCATCTTGGTTTTCTTATATGGAATTTCTATGTTCCTCAATGGTTATGTTGCATTACTACACTCATCAATAATTTTGTCACATTTCTTGGATTATGATGCTAATCAATGGTTATGTAGCATTGCGACATATATCTTAGTTAACTTCTGTCAAATTGATGTGTCCCTCAATGCTTATGTCAAAAAGAGATTTTCCTCATAATTACTATGGTTGACTATGGTTGAATTTCATCACATTGAGACATTCATGAAGGGTTTTATTAGATTGCAACACTAGATTATGCTTGTCACATTGCAATGTCAGGATATGTTCATCATATTGCGACGTCGGGATATGTTTGTCACATTGTGACATCATGATATATTAAATACATTTCAACATAGGGTTATGTTTGTCACGTTATGATGTTCATCAAGGGTTAAGTTGGATTACATAACATTGTGACTTTTGTGAAGGGTTTCGTTTGGTTATGATGTCAATTTTTATGTTAGACTGCAACATTCGTCATGGGGATTTTCACATTTGTTGGATTGCGCTGCTACTAAATGGTTATGTAGATTGTGACATTTAGCTTGGTTAACTTCTATCAAATTTCTATGTCCCAGTGAGATGCTTATGGTTGACATGACTATGGTTGAATTTAGTCACATTGAAACATTCGATAAGGGTTTTGCTTGAATGTGATGTAGAGTTATGTTTGTCACATTATATTTCCGAGATATCTTTGTCACATTTCAATGTTAGGTTATGTTTGACACATTATGATGTAGGTTTATGTTCATCACATTGCAACGTTTGTCAAGGGTTATGTTGGATTGCATCACATTTCCACACTTGTGAAGGGGTTTGTTGGATTATAATGCCAAGGGTTATGTTAGATTGTGACATTTGTCAAGGGTTTTGTCACATTTGTTGGATTATGATTGTAACGTTCCCGACCATCAACTTCCCTGCCGAGCAATTCTATTGTTGGGATCTAAAGATGTCCTAAAAACAACCTCTATGCATCAACTGAAGGTAGGCGCTGGAAAATTTTTTTTACTTGTTTCCTATGTAAGTTCTTACCTTCCATTTTCAATACCCAACCTCCAGAGATGCAACACCTGTAAAGGAACAACAATCGTAAAGGGAACGATAGTTGTTCTGTTCAAATGAACGACACTTCCTGTAAAGGGAACAACAATCGTAACAAGGGAACATAATTCGTTACATTGGGACGAACTAATGTGGAATTACTTGCATTGTAGTATTCGCCCAACTATCTAATTTGTCAACCCGGGGTTCGTAAACTGACGAAGCACACACAAATTATATGCAAGATTGAAGATGGACTAATCTAATCCAATTTTTAAGCTACGACTGAAATTGAATCATTAATCTAATGCAGCAAATTGAAACACATGACTGAAATGAAATTGCGTAAATGCAATTAATCTAGGAAATTGTGTAAATGAAATTAATCGAGGAATGGGAAATTGCGTAAATGAAATTAATATAGGAATGGGAAATTGCAGAAATGGGATTAATATAGGAATGGAGAACTACATGAAGGAAAAGAAAATAAAACATGTGAAGAGTTGAATGGCACAACAACATATGAGACCTCTCACCAATAAAGCAATCTTATATTACAATAATCAAATCAATCTTCATAAAAGAATAATGAACACATGGAAACCAAAACTATAAATCGAAGCTAAGAATCCCTTTCTCTTCCAAATCCTAATGACTACCATTAATGACTACTCTAATTTCTCATCCTAATTACTCCTCGATGATTACTACTCGAATACTACCAAATGAAGAGAGAGCGCTCTCTTTTATACATGAGAGCCTTGAAGATAAGATAACCATCTCATAATTGCAGATCCACTATTCTCTAAACTATTTTCCATTATTACAAAATATGATCCCTTCAAATCCTCACACATATCTCTCATACATCTTGGATAAGATATTCCAACCAAATCTCCATGATGTTCTCCTTGGAATGGGCTTGAATTATCTCCTCAAATATTGAAATGGCGGAGGAAGTATTTGAGAAGTCCTTTTGAATTAATCCTTCTCATATTCCCACACATTACAAAGATCACACAATTTTTAGATATATATGAAAACATGTCAATTTTATTACATTTAATCACAAATTCCCTTTTAATACTAAAATGAATAAAGTGGAAAATAATAAGGTGAAACCCAAATGTATTTATGAAAATGATATCATGAAAGGTTAATGGGGCGATGAAATGTGAAGAATAATGAAGGGAAAGGTGGATGAAAATAGGACATTTATGAGCCCCAACATACCCCCCAACTTAACTTGTTGCATGTCCTCATGAAACCATGCATAGATCTTCTCAAGAAATTTTGGCATCTGAATTTCAGCTTTGAGTGATGATAATGAATGTTTCCAGGATGGGATTTACATGAGTAACACCTGACATTTTCTTATGGTTGGTTCTTGTGTGACAACCATGAATATAAAAAATGTTGGTTCTTGTGTTAATAACATTCATTTCGTTATTTGTTCTCTTGTTGTTATGATAATAATTTACCCATATTCGTACTGAAAAATATATGTTATCGATGTGCATAAGGAAAACATCACTGAGTATAAGAAAACCCCCTTTTTTTATATATTTGTGAAACATGCCAATATGTATATCAGTGCTTATAAAGAAAAGCGCAACAGAGCATCGTTGGAAAATAAATGTTGGTAAATGGTACATGAGACGAAAAATGGAATGATGGTAGTGGAAAAATGGAGTGATGATAGTCAATAAAGTCCCCTACCCTCCAACTAAAATGGTTTCATGTTCTCATGCAACATGGCATAAGTCATAGAAGTGAAAAGGAAAGGGAACTTGGTGAGGGAATTTTCCAAATTATTCATTGCTAGCAGTTGAGAAATTACATGATTAAAGTTTAGAAAATAACATACCTCCACTTACCCAAAATGTTGATGAACTATGCAATAGGAATATGGCTGACGTGGCTGCTGGAGCATGGAAGATGTCATTGCTGCAGGATCATGTGAAAAGTGACTATTGTTGTAGCTGCGACTGTTGTGACTACTGGATCAAAGAATGTGAGGTGGATGAATCTGAACTGCTGCTGAATGAATCATGGAAAAGAAGAAGTATGAAAGTGGAACTGTAGTACTCTTAGAAAACTGAAGTCATGCTACTGTAACTACCGAGGAAGTTAGGAAAAAGTGTATAGTCTTCACCCGCTGCTAAACCCGATGGTACAATTCTAGTCATACGAATGGATGTGTCAATGTTGAACATGAAGAGAAGTCATTGGATT
The DNA here is from genome assembly GCA_009831015.1 of Picea engelmannii. Lineage (NCBI taxonomy): Eukaryota > Viridiplantae > Streptophyta > Pinopsida > Pinales > Pinaceae > Picea > Picea engelmannii. The sequence continues at coordinate 302,256 of ML783611.1, read as the reverse complement.
ACCGACCATTCATGAGTGTCGTTAACGAATGTGAGGAAAACTCACCATTGATGTCAATGAGTGCCAAGGTACCTGAGTACATCTTGCGAAGTGCGAATGAATGAGATGATGTCAAGCCACTTGCAAGATTTAACGATTAAGGGAAATTGAAGTATTCCCATGATTGCCAGTGAGAGAACTTGCCATTAAGGCATGCAAGTCTCTAGGTACTCAAAAGGAACTCTAGTTTATATCTCAGATAAGGTCCTGAGATCGATGGGGTAAGACTTGTTGAAATATGGGCCTTAAGGATTCCCACATCAGTCAACGCGAGTTGATACAAAATGATTGGTAGGACTATAGATAAAAAATTATTTCAGTAGTAACAGTGTTTATGGCAAGGCAATATAGTCATGGAAAGGGAGTTGGATAGTTTGATTGACAAGGTAAAATGAACTGAAAATGATAAAGAGATGTATGCGACTCAGAAAGATAGGCGTGTGTGAAGTCATGAAGGATAATTCAATGGAAGATGGGCTTCAACAGAGGGATGACAAATCTTCTTTGAAGGAGAACTGGGAAGAAAGAATTCATGATGCAAAATGGTTTGATGAATGGTCGTTGTGTAACGAAAAACTCCATAATGTGTAGAACAAGAATCAACTCCTTCAAGCAATCAATAAGGCATGTTTTTTTTCTTAAAGTTTTGTGATCTTTGAAAATCACTTCAGCAGGAAGATGCAATCGGCTGCGCACCTGAAAAAAAACTTAGAACAAATCCTACATGAAAACTTGTGAGATGTTTGAAGAAAAACATAACATGTAGAAAGAAATACAAATGCGGCAAAGTAAAAGAATTAAGATGTGTTTTTATACCTGTTGTCGTGGCCATTGCGTGCACATTTGTTTCATGTTTATTTCTTGCTAAAGTGACTCCGAGAAACGAATTAGCGTAAAATCGCAAAAACATGTTTTGATATTGGTTTTAGGAAGAATTGATTGAAATCCATTTGCTGATGTATATTATTTTTTTTTTTTATGTTTTATTTTAATTTTTTTTTTTACTTTTTATGTTTGACCTAAATTTTATTTTTATGATGGTTTTATATTTTATAATAAAACAATGCAGATAAAAAATGGAATTCTTTAAAACTAATTTTTATAATAAAAGAAACAAAAGCTTTTTTTGTTATTATAATATCGTAT
>ML783611.1:277333-287912 GCA_009831015.1 Picea engelmannii | reverse complement strand
AATAAATGCCTTGCAGGCTGGTAGGTTGATGGCTTGATGAGGGATGGGGAGGTGAACCGTCTATCCGTAGAGCCATCATGACTGACCACCGCGAGGGTAATTGTGCCACACGCAACCTCGCGAGAGGATAAGGCGTATGGCAGAAGTGATTGAAGGGGGGCAGACGTGAGGGGAACTCTGGAATTTTCTACGCAGAGTGAGTGATCGCAGGAGGGGGGATTGCAACCTTCACTCCTGGGCACTGGCAGACAGAGAGACGCAGGTCTCAGGACATCGTGGTCTCAGCTCAGGGGTGGCTAGTGGTAAATCCAGTAGGAGTCGCTACGCCTACGGTTGGGTGGAAACGAGCACCCCTCTCAGCAGTCGCTTCCATTGCTGAAGTTATTTCTGATAAGTGTTTTACTTATATTGCATTCTGAAATTGATATGCTGTCACATATATTCATGGATTGTGGAATTGTAAATGTTTCCTGTGAAGGAATTGTCTGTACAACAATTGTTAATATGGAGTAGATGTTAGCTCATAGAACTTGTGAAATTGTGAAGAATTACAGCATACGAGTGTCTGCGTAGTGTTTGATACGGATAAGTTGATATATGCTTATTACAAAGGATATCATGCATGAATTACGTCAATAAAATGAAGCTAACCATGCCCAGTTGCCCTCGGGAAGTTGTCTTCCTTTATCTTCTCCCAGGAATGACCCGGTAAGGATCTCTTCACAGAGATTCCCTCCTCGGAAAGGTTCACCCATAACCTAGAATAAGGATTTGAACGCACAGGCCTTATAAACCCTGTACGAGGAAGAACGATCCTATTGAGGTTCCAATATAGTAGTGTTGTGCGATAAATAAGTTGACGGATGAGATATCGTCGGAGGGTCCATAGTCATCCACGACCATTAGATTTACGAAAGTAACGCAGGTGTTACATACCTTGCCCCTTTTCCCTATATCATCGTGGGCAACGAAAAATTGGGATCATAAACTCCAAGACCCAAAAGCACGAATCTGGACCATTAGATCTCGGTCCAACTACCCGTCAGCCGTTGGATCTGGGGAAGCTGCACAGGGGTTAAGTGCAAGGGTAGGCATGCGAGGAAATGATCTGAACCGTCGTATCTTAGATCATAGCCTCGACAACCGTCAAATCTCGAGAAGATGCACCGGAGTTAAACTCTAGTGTGCAGAAGAAGTGTCCTAGCCATTGATCTCGGAAGGACACGTGTCAACATCCCGGAGAAGTCATCGGGACAATAGGGTCACCAGGGTTTTGTTGAGTTTGAGAATCGAGACCTTGTGGTCCTCGAAATCCCAAGAATGGATCCTAGCCGTTGATCTCGGAAGGACACGTGTCGGTGTTTGGGAGGCATCGGGATTCTTACCATCAGAGATTTAGGGAGTATAGAACCGTTACATATTGAAATCGCGATACACAATTCCCGATCGGATCTGGATCATCCATTGTGCAGGACGCGTGTCAGGAGATCCCATAAAGCCGGGGATCAGGAAATCGGGGTTTCCGGAGACAAAAGACTCATACATAATGAAATCATGATACGCGATTTCCCGATAGGATCTGAGCCATCCAATAGCAGGGACACGTGGCAGAGGATCCCAGAGAGTCGGAGTTCGGCATATCGAGGTTCTTGAATACATAGAACTCTTGCCATCCGGAATCGCGATCCACGATGTATCGATAGGATCTAAGTCGTCCATCTGAGGGACAGGTGTCGGAGATCAAGGCGCTATTGGAGTTTGACGCATCGGAAAATCAGAGTTCTCGAGGCCATGAGAACCAGGACATCATAAGTCTCGAAACCCAGAGAATCAATCTGGGCCATCCGTCCGCGAGGACAGGTGGCAAAGGATCGGGTGCCTTCGGAGTTTTGTTCATCGGAGTTTTCGATGGTAAGGAAATTGCGCAACAGGAAATCGCGATCCGCGATTTCCTGATGAGATCTGAGCCATCCATGACGAGGACACGTGTCAGAAGATCCCGAGGGATCGGGGTTCGGCAATTCGGGATTCTCGATGACAAGAAACTCGCGACAGGAGGAATCGCGAAATCCTGAAACGCGACGGTTCCCTAGTCATAGCACTCCAGTGGAGGATAGGTGTCACTCCACGCCATCATAAGGAGTGTGGGCCATAGGCACCAGAACAAGGGACAGATGTCGGAAGATCAAGCTTGGCCGTGAGTCCACGCCAAGTGGCATCGGGGATCGGAGAATCGGAATTTGCGAAGGCTTGTGCATCGCGACATCATAAACCCCGAAACCCCGATGGGTAGCTATAGAGCTGCAGACATATGGTAGCAGGTCACATGAGAAGGGAGCTAGCCTAGAGGGATAATGCGTTAGGGGCATATCGGGGGTGGGAGAATCGTGGGTTCCGAGGACTCGTGAATTGCGACATCAGAAAACCCGAAACTCCGATAGGAGTTTCCCCGAAAGGAGGTAAGACCACGGCCGTAAAGGCAGTGAACCACATGCTTGGCCTGGGGAGATAATACGTGAGGAGCGCATCGGAATTCGGAGGATCGCGAGTCATGGGGGTGAAGGAGTTTTGACATTAGAAACCCCGAATCCCGATATTGAATCAGGGATTGGCACTTCGCTAATGCAGGTTTCTAGAGATTTCTCATTTGTGGGAGATTAACCCAAAATTTTTAAATTATACTAGTGGGTGTGTTACAATTACAAAGCTCACACAATTTTGAGATATATATGAAAACATGTCAATTTTCTAACATTTAATCACAAATTCCCTTTTAATACTAAAATGAATAAAGTGGAAAATAATAAGGTGAAACCCAAATGCATTTATGAAAATTATATCATGAAAGGTTAATGGGGCGATGAAATGTGAAGAATAATGAAGGGAAAGGTGGATGAAAATAGGACATTTATGAGCCCCAACAAATACTACGTGGAACATTCTCATACATATATATTTAATATGCATATTTAACCAACAATACAAAGTAAACATAGAATTAATGAAAATAATAGTAATACATACATTCAATGGAATACATGAAAACATACAAGAATCACATACATGCATTTTAATTGAAATTAAACACATAATGATACTTATCTTTGGAACTGAAGTAACTCCACCAACTATGTGAAAACCTTCCATGAACCTCCCAGCCTTAGAACACACTTCTCATCACGCTTAGCAGTGGGTCACCCCCAAGCTGGGACCAAGCTCCACCCAGGGCAAGGGAATCCTAGACTAGGTTGAGGTTACAAGAAAACTACACAGAGCAACCAAAAGGATTCTCTCTAGGAGCCTTCTTACGCCCACTACTCATGGACTCTCTTTCCCCACATGCTTGTTCCACTCTGGAGTATACACCTTCACAAACATAGTCCATCGGTTTCTTCACCTCCCTCTCTAGGTCTCGGCAATAGGTTGGATCAAGAATTCTTAGAGCTCTGTAGTTGGTGCTGGACTCTCTCTGGGAGAAAACCACTTCCTAGCAGACTCTCTCACCTAGAGAGAGCTGCTCACAAGCCTGAAAATCCACCTCTTCAACCATGGGCCTAACAACCCGGTTCTTTAGCCACTTTCGACTCAGTTCCAGCAAGGTACGACTGACAGCAACAGTAAATGGACAACACTACTCAAGAAAACAAAAGGCAACAACCCAAGAATGGTTCAGGAACGAACTCAGATCTGCAAGGGTGGATAAGATGGGTTCATAGGACACACAAGAGACATGGCTCATTCCATGGGTTTGCCACTAGTTTTTATGGTGCATGACACATAATCAACGCAGAGGTCGAACGCAGACTATAACGGTTCCGACAGAGGAAGCGTCGGCTTCTCAGGAAAACATCACAAGTTGGCCACATGGTTTTGGGTTTCATAGCTACATGAGGTATGCAGAGATCAGATGCAGAGGCAACACGATTCAGATAGCGGATGCCAGAATGGAGGATGAAACTTCAACATGAGCTGACTCTTCAGCTTTAACTGCATGCGCTCGGGTAGACACTTGTCTTCCTGGTGCTGCATGCGTTCCCTTTTTCACACGTTGGAGTTGCATGCGTTGCCTCTCCTAAAACTTAGGATAAAAACATGTGTTTCACACAGCTTTGGAACAATAATAAATTATTGTTCTCAAGGACTTAATCCCCTAAGATTAGCCCCTATTTCCAACCTTTCAGTCCCCTTTCCCTTATCCACCTTGTGGAAGCTTAGTCCCCCATCACCTTTTCTTCGTGGTCGGTTTGCACGCAACGATGTTTAATATTTATTAATGTTCTGCATAATTACATATACAAAAACAAGCTCGTGGCCTTTAACACCTAGGCTCTCCGACCTAATAAACACATAATCCCACCGGTTTATATACACATGGCTCATCAACCTATAAACATAATTACAATTCATAATTACAACTGGGGCTCTACCGGGGAATATTACAACGATGCTACTCAATAGTTATGTAGCATTGTCACATTAATCTTAGTTGAATTCTATCGAGTTACTATGTCCCTCAATGCTTATGCCGCAATATGATGTTCCTCATAGTTATTGTGGTTGATACAACTATGCTTGATTGTAGTTGAATTTCTTCACATTGAAATGTTCAATAAGAGTTTTGTTGGATTGTCACGTTGGGTTATGTTGGTCACATTGTAACATTGAGATATATTCCTCACACTGTGATGTAGGTTTATGATCATCATATTGAGATGTTCCTTAAGAGTTTTGTTTGATTTCCATGTGAAGGGTTAGGCTAGATTATGACATTAATCATCAAGGTTTTTGTCACATTTGTTGGATTGTGATTCTACTAAATGGTTATGTAGCATTGTGACATTTATCTCAGTTGACTTCTATCAAATTTGCTATATACCTCAATGATTATGTCGCAATATGATGTTACTCATAATTACTATGGTTGAATTTCATCACATTGCAATGTTCAAAAAGGGTTTTGTTGGATTGTGACATTGGGTTATGTTCAACACATTGTGATGTCAAGATATTTTCATCACATTATGATGTTGGGTTATGTTTGACACAGTGCAATGTAGGATGATTTTGAGTATGCATGTTTTCATAGTTATTCATAATGCTAGAGAGTCTTCTGGATCAAAACTGTGTGTGGAGTTTTGAAACTTTGTGGACGTTTCAAAACTCCACACACAATTTTGATCTAGAAGACTCTCTAACATGTAGGAAGATGTTTATAACATTACAATGTTCATCAAGGGTCATGTTGGATTGCATCACATTGCGACATTTGTGAAGGTTTTTGTTGGATTGTGACATCAAAGGTTAAGTTAGATTGCAATATTCGTCAAGGATTATGTTGGTTTGTGATGTTCATCAAGGGATTATAGTGGAAATTCATCACATTGCGACATCAAGGGTTATGTTACATTGCGACATTAATCAAGGGATTATGGTTGAATTTCATCACATTGAGACATTTTCCAAAGTTTATGTCAACACACGTCAAGGGTTATGTTGCATTGTGATGTTCCCTAATGTTTTTGTCACACTGTGACATTCATCTTCATTGAGTTATGTCGAATTGCTACGTTCCTTAAGGGTTATGTTTCAGTGAGTTGTTCTTGAATGGTCATGATGCAATGTGATATTCATCTTTCTCAGATTATAAGAAAATTTTATGTTTCTCATTGGTTATGTCGCAATATGACATTCATGAAAGGTTGGGTTATGTCCGAAAGAATATATCAACATAATCATAATTTAGAACAATTTTCCAACCACATTAACTATAATTAAAAGTGGTTGGAAAATTGTTGGTTGTGGTTCTACTAGTACAACCACATAACCATATTATTTAATATCCCAAAAGATACAACTGGTAAGGAACATTGTTAAGTTCTATAATAAAATGAGAAGAAACATGTTTTCATTAACTAATTTGTTTATTTTGTTCATGGTTTTGTGTTTTTGTTCATTTTCAACATGTTAATTCATAGTTTTTGGTTTTTGTCCATCTTACTCACACTTTTAAATTGTTTCATAGTAATAAATTACCATATGAAATGTTAAAATATAAGGTATGAGATGAATCACAAATAAAATCATATATATATATATATAATTTATTTTTATCCTTATAATTATAAAGTTTATAATTTATTTTTATCTTTATAATTATAAAATGAGAAGAAACATGTTTTCATTAACTAATTTGTTTATTTTGTTCATGGTTTTGTGTTTTTGTTCATTTTCAACATGTTAATTCATAGTTTTTGTCCATCTTACTCACACTTTTAATTTGTGTCATGGTAATAAATTGCCATTGAGATGAATCACAAATAAAATCAATTATATATATATATATATATATATATATATATATATATATATATATATATATATATATATAATTTATTTTTATCCTTATAATTATAAAGTTCCTTTTGATTGATTATTTTTTTTGTTTAAATAATGAAACAAAAAAATTATTTAATATTAAAAATCATAAGAATCATAATATTAAAATTGAACCATTTCTAGAGAATAACATAGAAGGAAAAAAAAACATATCTTAACAATGCGTTTTTTTTTTAATTCTTTATGAATAAACTATTTTATACTCAAATATTATATCATTTTAATAATTTTTTAGGAATATTTTTTTGTGCTCCAATGTACGTAGTTTCTTTGAAATAATTTTTATAATTTTAATAATGATATTTTGTAGAAAATGTTGCAATATGATCTTTCAAAACAAAGCTTCTTGCAATATGATGTTGCAACATGTTTTTAATAATTATCATATATATATATATATATATATATATATATATATATATATATATATAATAATGATGATGATTAACATCTATTAAGATTGAATTGGTCATTTAGATTTTAAGAGGGTAAGTGATTACTTGAGATTGTTTAGAATTTTGTTTCTGTGCTTTAAAAGAATTAAGAGAAGCTTTCCCACATCACCATATTTTTAGTTAGTTAAGAGGTTAGGAAGGTTGGTAGTGTGACAAATATTTTGAAAATGAGATCTAATATGAGTATAGGCTGGAAAATCTAAGAGAAAGTGCTTTTCATCTTCAACCTTCTTAGTGTCACAAAGGTGACACACTATTTCATCCCATGGTGTTTTAGGAATTGACCAATGCCCAATTTCACTATGGAGCTCGTGAGAATTTGTTCTTATCTTATAAATGCTTATTTTTTTCTTTACACTTGGAAAAACAAATAAATAATTTTGATATTCTAGATTAGGCTTGATTACAACTTTATAATACCTTAATTTTCTTTTTTCCTCTAACTCTTTATCACACCACATTTTCTCCTTAAATTTTGATTTGATGTTTTTTTAATAGTATCTATATTCTGTAAAATGGTGTCTTCCATGATTACCCAATAGTTTAGCCAAGACCGGGCATCTTTAACCCATCCTCGCTTAAGTCGATGGTGGTTATGACTTGCTTTTGAAGCAATTTTAGGAAGCCTCGTGTCTTCCATATTGTTTAACTTATTCTTATACATTAGGTATCTAGTCATATCCATGCTCTCAATGGGGGAGAGGCTTGTTTCTAAGAGGAGGATGGGATAGGGTGTATTTCCTTTAATTTTGAGATTATAGGTTATAAAATTCTTTTATATTTCCTCTATCTTTCTCTAGGATTCACGAGAGATACTATAGCCCTAGACTTCACATCCATAAAGAATGATAGGTGTAACAAGAGTCTCAAAGAGGATTTTATTCTTATGCCAACTCCAAAGATTAGATGATTTACAATTGTTTTCAGGCCCATAATAAACTTTTCATCCCCCAATAATCCTTTTCTCAATGCTATAATTCCAATTGAGCTTGTGGTGAATATAAATTCCAAGATATTTGTATAAAGTCACTTCCTCCAAGTTGTTGTTGTCATATACAAAGGTATCATAAGGGATCTTATTAGATTTAATAATCACGACCTTAGTCTTATCAGTATTAACATTCAGACCCATATTGGAGAAACAATCCTTGAGGATTATTAGTTGGTTTTCAATATCATTGGGACTCCTTTCCATAAGAACAATATCATCGGCATAAAGAAGAATATTGATGACTATACCAGTGAGAGTAGGGCCGACACAACCTACTTTTTCCAAGCAATCTTCTAACTTGTCAATGTATATGCCAAAAAGGGTAGGGGACAAGGGACAACCTTGTTTGACTATGATATTGTAGTTAATATCCTTTGACCAGCCCTCAGTGTTTTTAAACTTAGCAATAACGTTCTCATACATCCTTATTGTAGTAGCCCTCAACTCGACAGACACTTTTATCTCTTCCAACCTATTCCAAAGGTTTTTCCTAGGAACCATGTCAAAAGCTTTCCTAAAGTCAACAAAACAACAAAAAAGATTGGTTTTAGTATTGAAGAACTCCTTTGCAATGATCCTAAAGGTAACATGATTGTCCACAGTTGAATGATATCTCATAAACCTGGCCTGGACTTTATCTCTTTTATCGTGAATTTCTAGCCAAAGGCTAATCTTTTTTTAAAAAATAATTCCATAAATCTTGGATAAAATTGGGCTAATCATAATGGTCCTATAATTAGATGGAATGTTTCTATTCCCATTTTTAAAAATATGAACAATGAGGATTTGCATCCAGGGTATAGGGAAGCCCTGCTTGACTGCTAAATTGAAGAGCTTGTGTATGTGAGGGATAAGGATTGGCCCTCCGATTTTAAAATTTTTAGTTTGGTAACCTTCAATGTCCTTAGCTTTCCCATTTGCAAACCACTTAACCACGAACTCTATGTCATCTAAAGAAAAAAAGTCTTCCTTTGTAGGGACAATAGGAATGGTGTCCCTGGCATTAGGGAACTCGTAAAGACTTTTAAGGTAGGAATTCCAATCCCTTAAGGGAATCCTATTATTTTCTTTAGTATTGTGTTTTAGAATTTGGCTCCAGAACTTCTTAGGATCCAACTTATATAATTGTGAAAGTTGCTCTTGCCTTTTATTGATATAGTATCTTTTTTTCCTTTTAATTAGGGCTTTGTACGTATTGATATTATCAAGTTTTAAGGACTCATTAGAAGCATCCCTAATGTATTTCCTAGCAATTTTACATTCTTTATCATACCAAGGGTTGGTCGTTCTATTATTCTTTTTATAGGACACCTCGATAGAGAAATTGTTAATAGAAGTGGAAAGGGTAGTTGTAAAATTATGATAGAGTTCTTTAATGTTGTCCTTATAAGTTAGGAGATTTAATTTACTATTTAAATCCTTTAAGAAAATGCCAACTTTACTTTTGTCAAAGCGCAAACTCCTTTGATTATCAAAATTCTCTTCAATGGTGCTCCTATGCATGGAAAAGTTTATAGTTAGGGTTAAAGGTTTATGATTGGAGTCAGGCACATGGTCATTTAAAAGGTCAAAAGTTGTTATTTGGTTGGAAACAAGGATATCATATATCACATAATCTACAACACTACTACCTAGCCCATGAATACAAGTCATCTAGTTGGATTTTGGCCACTTCATTACTTCATTGCAAATTATTAGGTCTTGAGAGTTGCAGAGCTTGACCAACTAAGTACCAAACATATTCTCAATTAGGTCTTCAGAGCTTGTTTTGTAGCTATTAGATAAAACAAGGTCCTCATCTAGCCATAAAGGATTATGGTTGGAGTCATTACTTAAAAGAGTAGCTTGTTTAGTTGCATTCTTAGCATTAAAGTCTCTTAGCTGGAGGATATTACCTTAATTTTTCAAACTATAAATATCTTGTTCTAAATTATTATAGGGACAAATCTAGATTTTTTTCTTATAAAAAGTAGAATTAATAGGTGCAAAATATAATTTTTCTATATACATCTTCTTAGCATTGGTCTCTGAAATTTCTATCCAAATGTATTGATTAAGAAGGTCAATCTTATGAAGTTGAATGTGAGGAGAAATGCTCTTTCTAATATAACAAGCTATGCCTCATATCCCTCTACGGTAGGATTTTTTGTTCCATGCCGACCACAATACAATTCCTTCCATGTTAGGGACCTGAGACTCCTCATGCTCCCAAGTTTCAACTAGACAAATAATATCAATGCCACTTGGGATGAAACTTATCATAGGACCTTTGCGTCATGGAAAACCACGACAATTCCAAAAAAGGATCCCAAGTGTCCCAAATTCCTATTTATTATTATCCTTTTGTTCTCTATCCCTAACAATAGCTTTTCAATTTCTAATTATTGCCCATTTTCTTTCTTTCCTGGCTTCTTTTACCTTTTCAACTTCCTTTCTTAATTTAGCTTAGTCTTCGGGAATGAGGTCTTCATTTATAAATATTCCTGACCCTTTTAAGCTCAGAGATTTACTAAGTATGCTATATTTATGGTCATTACAACTTACATTGACACGGATCAACCTATCTTTGTGATCAATTATTTTTCCTAGTCTCTTTGCCTCTATGAGGTAAGTTGTATCAATTTGTGATTTATTATTTAATTATTCTTTTACTATTGCTAGCGTATCCTCCTCTTGTTGTTTTTTTATACTAAAAATTATGAGGTTCAAAGATCTTTTGTTACACTCATGGTCCAGT
>ML783611.1:196764-274956 GCA_009831015.1 Picea engelmannii | reverse complement strand
TCATAATTTTATAAAAAAAAAAAAAAAAAAATTTCATATGTATGAAAATAAAAACAAAACAAATCATATACGTATCGTTTATTTTAATTTTTTTTTGTCATTTTTTCTTTCAGTTTAGGATTTGAAAGGTTTCCTCTTCTAGGGTGGAGAACGTTGATCTGAAATCTCCTTCTTAATTGTGGCTCGTCGATAAGATGTTTAATGCAAACAATAGGTTGAATTTTTCGTTGCTCCATTTTGTAAATGTGTTGAAACTGCAAAGAATCGATCTAGCTGGGATTTGACATACAAAGTTGTAGAGAAAATAGAAGAAAATAGAAGCAAGAGAGAAAGAATGGAAGAATTCTCATTAACCAAATGAATGAATGATAATTTACACATGATATACTCTGTATAACTCGACCAATGTACACTAGAGGAGAAGCTAATGTGCCATAGTGGTGGTCTAGAGTGATCTGGACACACACCAACAGTTATGGGAATAAATTGCCACCTAGTCTAGTCTCTCGGGAAGTTACGGGAGTGAACCGCCACCTAGTTGAGTTAACTAGTCTACCAGTCTTCAGTTAATTGACTAAAACAAGGTGAAGTGAGGAGGAGATCAGGGAATCATAAGTAATGTGCTAGTCTTGTGATGATCCCAAGGACAATATGGATTATTTGGTGATGATCCCAATGATGCATGGTGGTAATCCCAATGTATCATCTAGACTCCACTCAACTGATCAAATTGAAATGAAAACTGAAGAGAATATTCTCCCTAGAGGAATATTCTTCCTAAAACATAGGAGACTTAATAATGACTAATAAACATAGGAAAAACATTGCAAAAAAAAATCATAGGTGTGTGTGAAGTAACTCCAACACCCCCCTAAACATCACTATAGTGAAAATAAAGAATGGGTCTCGACAACAAGGCCATGTTAGGTACCCAAATACAAAATATACACTGAAATAAAGAGAGGAAAGAGGGAAAACCTCATGGGAACCCCCCCCTCCCCCCTCAAACTACAATGTATGTAAAAGGAAGAACTGACAGTTTCTAGGAAACTATGTCCTTCACTCCAAGATGATTGCGTAGAGAATGGAAATTCTGCTCATTGAAGGTCTTGTTGAAGATGTCTGTAGTCTGTTCTGCTGAAGGACAAAACTACAGGTTGATGATCCCCTAGTCTACTAAGTCCTGGATGTAGTGCATGTGGATATCAATGTGCTTCATCCACAACCTCTGAACTAGATCTCTGCAGAACTTTAGAGTGCTCTAGTTGTCATGCCAAATGACAATCAAAAGACGAAACTGAATTCCCAACTCAATGATAAAATGTTGTAGCTACATAGCTTGAATGGTTATGTTAACTACCCCTATGTACTCTACCTCGGCTGAAGATAGAGAAATATAATCTTGCTTCTTGCTTGACCAACAGATAGGCCCAGTACCAAGACTGACTAAGTAACCAAATGTGGACTTGCAATCAATGTTATCACCAGCCCAATCAGAATCAATGAACCTGATGAGGTCTAATGTAGATTCTTCGGAATAGTGAATCAAAAAGGTGATGGTTCCCTATACGTATCGAAGGATACGATTTGCATCCTTCCAATGTAGCTTATGCAGCTCCTGCATGAACCTGGAGACTATGCCAATTGCATAGGATAGGTTTGGTCTGGAGTGTGTGAGATACAACAAGCTCCCCACTAGCTGTCTGTACAATGTGTTGTCAAACAGTGGAGTGTCCCTACCATCCTCAAGTCCGACTCCTAACAAGAAAGGAGTTTGAGCAGACTTGCAGTCTGTCATGTGAAATATCTCAAGGAGATATCGTGCATACTTTGTCTGAGACAGTTTGATGCCCGATGCATCATGACTGATTTCAAGTCTAAGGAAGAAGTGTAATAGACCCATGTCTGTCATCAAGAACCTGTCATGCAAATCCTCTTGACTGTAGTAATCACCAAAGTTGAGAAATTGGTGATCAACAAATCATTGACATATAGAACTAGGAGTAGAAGTGAGTCAGTCATCGTGAGCATGTAAACATTTGGGTCTGACTTACAATGTAAAAATTTATGTGATAATAGGTAGGAGTCCATCTTGGCATACCATGCCCTAAGAACCTACTTGAGGCCATAAAGAGACTTCTTCAATCGATAGACCAATGAGGATTCCTCCATAAATCCCTGGGACTGCTCCATATAAATCTCCTTAGAGAGATCGTTGTGAAGAAATGCATTCTTCACATCCATTGACTGCCATAATGGAAAGTTCCAAATGTATGGAATCCATATTCTCAACTAGAGTGAAGGTCTCGTCATAGTCAATTCCATGCACCTATTGAAAGCCTTTGTCAACTATCCTAGATTTGTATATGCTAATCTATCCATCCGTTACACTCTTGGTCCTGTAGACCCATCTGCACCTGAAAAGTTTCCTTCCTTAGAGAAGGGGAACCGGATCCCAAGTATGGTTCTCGAGGAGGGAGTTGTACTCCTTTTGCATGGAGGATTCCCAAAATGGATTTCGAGCAGCCTCGCCTTAAGACTGTGGATCTGAAAACTGAACTAGGAAAAGATGTCTGGGTGGCAACGGTTCAGTGGCAGTGAGTGCAAGAGGAGTCTCCTCGAAATCAGATTGATTCCTCCTATTATTAGCTAGATCCATAACAATATCTCATGCATCCTAAAGAGTAGTCTAAGCCCACTTGGGCCTCGACTATGGCTCTACATATGCATCTGCATGCTCTGACTCTGCATCTGACTGTACTTAATCTATATCAAAATCATCTGAATCCTTTGAATCAGAAATCTCATGTGAAGAAGAGTCGACATGTGCATGCTCATCATCTCTGTCAGGTGGAATAAAAAAGGTGTTTGCATGCGGCTACTAAGGTACATGAGAGATACTTTCCTCGTATTAGACACTTCTCTCAATGATGAGTCGGTCCGAGGAAATATCAATAAGTTTGTATTCCTTCACACTGTTAGGGTAGACAACAAAGATACACTCTTTTCTATGTGGATCAAGTGCCTTCCTATTTTTAGAGGGACTCCGGGCCCATGCACGTGAATAAAAAATACGAAAGTGGGTCACTTTTGGTTTGAGGTCGCTCTAAGCCTCATATGGGGTCTTATCCTTGACAAATCTATCGGGATATTTTTTTTGGATGTAGGTTTCACAAGTAAGTTCTTTGTGCCATAATATCTATTGAAGTGACTTTGCATTTAGCATGCAAGATGCCATCTCTTTTAGAGATCTATTTTTCCGCTCAGCAACTCTGTTTTGTTGTGGAGTATGTTAGCACTCTGTAAATTTTGTCCCGTTGATAGAAAAACGACAGAGGTAACTGTTTCAACTAGCTTTAGAGACAAGCACTATCCTGCTCAACTCAGAGAGGCCTCTCTCGTGTCACTTGATATTTTTTTGGAAATAAGTGGCTAGATTTAGTTTGTTTTGGGGGGGTTTTATAAATTTGTTGGCAAGGAAGGGGAGGGAGACTTAGGGCTATGGAGTCAAAATTATGAAAATGAATGAAAACAATGCATGGTCGGTATAACTCTATAGAGGTTAAAGGATAAATGAGGCGATAGATCTGAGTTGTAAATTGTATTTAAGTAGGGTGTAAGAGGAAGGAGAAAACACATAACTGCATTAGAGCATTACTGAAATGAATTCTGAATTAGTTAAGAAGAAATACACACATTATAAATTGTTTGAGCTGAGAGCATCATAAGATGAATTATGATCTTCAACTATCCAATTTCAACAGAAGATAGTGTAAATGGAATAAAATAACCCAGGAAATACACACAATGAGGGAATACAAAACTCATATCACCACCATTAGAATCTTTTCATAGAGACTTCAAAAGATTCTGCATATGTATTCAATTCAGCTCCAGAGAATTACAGTTGAGTTCAGAAACAACTAAAAGGTTCCCTTGCACTTATGCCAACAGTGATACATTTATAACTCTTAACATTTATACAAACAATGAGTCCTTCCATTTCCTAACCGATTACAAATAAAGAAACGTTTCGTTTGGAAACCATTTACAAGAAAACACATGCTTTAAAAAACCACCTGTAATTCTCAAACCATAATAGTTGTGTAAAATATGAGAATTTTTTTTGTAGATAATATCATTATGAAGAAAAACCTCTCTCACTTTCTCCAAATTCATCTCCAACTGGCCGGGACACGTGCCACAAAAACATGTCCCAAACATGAAATCATGAAAACTGAAAAATAAGGTTCAAATATTTGTTTGAATCTCCCAATACGTGACACCTGTGTAAATTCGGGGGGAGGGTATTGTATATCCGATTGTATTGAGAAAAAATCTCTCTCTGTTTTGTGAAACTTTTCTCCATCTGTCCGGGATATGCATTTGAAAAAGATATCTTCCCACAAGAAAATATTGAATCCGGAAATGTAAGGTTCCAAGATGTTTTCGATTCTCCCAATATGTTACAGATATGAGAAATATGGGAGAGGTTATTGTTTTTTGTCCTGTTCTAAATATAAACCTCTTTTTGTTTCTCAAAACGTGCTCTGGTTTGCCAAGAATTCACCTCAGAAGAAGACTAGTCAAAATCACTTGAAATTTGGAAACTGAGACTTGAAAACTGATATACGTGAAACTAATCAAATTCGTCTATAGATGGTTTAAACCCCAAATTAATTTCTCTGTCCATTTCACAACAATCTCTTTAGCACTTGTCTTTCATAAATTTTTGGGACGAGGCAAAGCGGTTTGGGATAGACTGCTTTTCACCCCGAAATGCATCCAGTGGTGCCACGTGGTTCCGAGTCGAAAACACGGTATTCTTATCAGCCCGCTTTCAGGAATTAACCTCCATGTTAGTTCTCTGCCCAATATTATCCCTGACTGTTGATATGTAGTGCCTGAGATATGTGGCCCGTCAGGTCCCATCAACTCTTCACTCCCGCTAGCTTTAGCCTCCTCCCGTTGTATTTGGCCCTGTCTTCCTGTTTATCACACTTCCACATTAGTTTAGCGCCTTGCTAAGTCTTGGAAACTGGATTTCTCACAGAAAATGTTATAGTGATAACATGGTCTCCAACTGGGGATGCTATCCTCCCTATGAGGTAGCAAAGAATGACAGACTGAGTGCCTATCCATTGGGTTGTTCCCAAAACATGTGCATACCCTATTCTGTCTTGTCACCATTATCCATCGGTAAAATGTTATTTTTAAGTAATCCTCAGATACTTGCAAAGTTATTGTAATCAATCACCCAGATGCTTGAGATGGCTATGCACTCATCTTGTGTTAGCCTTTGAATAGATTTTTTGTTCATGGTGAATAGAAATTTTAGCTCTGACTCGATGTCTTAGTTTTTCACATGGTTGTTGGGTATTTATCAATAAACAATAAGACCATCATAATGGATGTAACATACAACACTAAATAATGAAGTACATCAGCAATGTAGATCCAGCTAAATAATATCACACACGAGCACCAATCCAGCTGTGATAAAATGGAACTTCGTTCAACACTGTCCATCTCTCTATAGCAATTGTCCATGGTGAGTGACACCTCAACATTTAGAAACCTGGGCAACTAAAAAACTTTATTTTCCTTGGCTCACCACACGAATTTTGCAAGCAATCACACATATACATTACAAAATGCAAGATTTGACAGGTATAAAATTTATCCCATCTTTCATGTTAACTCCAGGTGCTCTTTGATCTTGCAATAAATTTTAACAATGACTACCTTCCCAAGAATATTTGCAACGGTTCCCCCACAAAATGACGGTGGACAAAACAAAAATGAAATCTTCTTACTCAATTGGATTGTTTCTAGTACATAGTATCTACTTTAGATGAGAAGTGTATGTCCTGTATTAAAGCTATTTCGTTGCAGTAAGAGTCGAAGTTGTGAATAATTATTCTTCATAAATTTTCAAAATATATGAGCAAGTGGGGAGGGCCATTGTCAAAAATATGAATGGATTGGATAGGCCATGGACGTCTCCACTTTCCCTTTTCTTTCTTAACATATCACATTCATCGAGTGCACATAAAATTTCAATATCCAAGTATTTCATTTCTTTTCAAAATCCCCAAAGACGAAAATGAAATCTCCTTCCGGGCTGCTGCCTATGTATTGAGTTCTTGGAAATTGTGTTTCCTCCTTCACAGCCTAGTGATAATCCTCCATGTTGACTTGTATGTGATGTCAATGAGTGTTGTGGGCGGTTTCAATCACACCATTCACATCCCTGATATAAAACATGAGCTGCCAGATACCCCGGTCACATTACCACCGTTTTTATATCGGGCCTCTTTAGAAAAATTAAACATCGGTTACTTTTGCTCCCCAAAATGAATATATAGTGTCGATTACATTGGTAATTTTCATATGAGCATTCCCACCAATATTCATCATCATATGTCTTCGTGACATGCTTTGCATACAAGTTGATACTGCATCCAACACTTTTGAACTGCCATTCTGATGTTCGATGGCCTAGCTGATCATGATGTTCCAACCTAATGTAAGCATCAATAGAGATCCCTAGAGTTCTAAAGAATGCTTTCGGGTTCACTATCACTACCACCAATAATGAACATTTTCACTTCTAGATTAGTGCATATGAATCCAGTGCTTGTATTCTTGACTCATCATGTTTAATCACCTAGTGTCGACCTCCTTGGTGCTCTTTTGTTAACAATAGATCCTCTTCGCTTTGTCAAAAAAAAATTCAGTAACTCTTCACTAACACTTGGGCCCGCATCTATGCACTTATTCCTTGAATAAAAAATGCATACTCAATTATCTCCTGGGTGAAGTCCGAGTTATTCACAGTAACCTAAATGAGCGTGATAGTGTGAAAGAAACGAAACTCCTGACTGGAACCAGGTATCCCAATGGTATGATGCAGTATAGGTTTGGTCTTATAATCATCAAAATTAGACCCATCGACGTTACAAATGACAGACAAATACACAGGCTTCTCGTGGTTTTCCCTTGATGTTTTCGATCCTTAGACATTGGTGTGTAAACGAGCTTCGACACCTGCGTGTATCCTCTAGTGTACACCCACGATTCTCAGTTGAATGCCAAATGTGGATGATGATATGGCTTCCTTACACCATTTAGGCAATCAATGAGACATTTGGTATGCATTATCGATCTAAATTCTTTGTTTGAAAAGCATATTATATATAACCTGGCTCACCATCTCTTATTGTATCATTCAGTGTAGCTCGATTCTCACAGGCCTGATGTTTTTCTACATGAATTTTGCAATAAAACCAAAACCTGTAATGAAAGAATGTAGCCACTTATTCCACATCTAATACTTGGCATTAAATTTGCATCGATTTTATCCTTTGGCATTCAGTTTGTCTTTAAAACAACACATTTTAATGCTTGTTAGCTGCCAAATGTTTCTTACTTCTGTCTTTCCTCATCCACTATGAATGCAGAGGTTTGTAATGGGTTTTCGACATAATCTCTAACAAATTTTTTGGGCAGTCAAAACTTAATCCAAAGATCTGGCAATAAAAATCAAATTCCATCGATGTTGGAAGATTCCTCTTTGGATGAACACTCGAACTGTCCTGGTGCTCTTTTTGTTGTTCTATGGGTGTTTATCCCACATTGATGAACACAAATGAGAGTATTTCATTTATATGTAGCGATGGTTGTAAGTGTTATCGACACATAGTGCACCCTTAGTGCCCCTCGTGGGATCTTTCTCCCTATGAATTGATGTGTCGTGCTTATTTGCTTCATCTTGATAGTTGTAGGGCTTGAATAAGTGGAGATTTGGCCCGCAGACCCAATAATTTTGGTAAAATGAACTATGGCTCTGTAATAAAACCTAGGGTAGAGAATATTACTACAAGAGCCAAAGTCAGCTTAATAAAACCAAAATTTTTATTTGCCCAATAATGAAGAAATTTTTTGCACAAATTCTACCAAAGCTTTAATGCAGACAATCCAAGAGCCCAATGATGCTTTGTTCAGAGAATTTTTTTTCTTATGCTACAATTCTAAATTTCGCATGTGTCAATATCTAGCTCCAACTACGGATGACATCCTCCTTGTGCGGCGATAAAAACATATACCAAGTGTTTGATCCATTCAGTTGATCCCATTTCAAAGACTGCACCTGTACTAATCCTTCATTTGAAACTAAATGCATTGAAAGTTGAAACTGAAAACCAATAGTTGTCGAAAACTGAAAACACACAGGCTGAAGTCCAAAACCGAAACTGACAAAAATGCTTGGTATTCAAGCTTATTTATATACAAATGATCCTACCCTACTTGCTGAAACCAACATTGAATCAAGTGATCTCAAAATTCCAATGAAGCCAGTCAAGTAAATGGCTTCTTAATTGCAACTTGCTTTCAGTTCCTCCAGATAGAAAAGATATCTCATCAAATGATAACTCTAACTACAAACAACATTTTATCCCTGCATTCTTGAACAATAGTTACTCCATCTTATCTAATGATTTCAACTTATTAGCCAAAGGGTCTTCGAAAACATGTAAAACTATCCCTTTTTAAAATCAGTCCAAAGACAAGGATCTCTTTCATCTAATTTACCCTTCTTAAATGGACATGCAACAAGATGATCATTTTTCACATCATCCACAACAGAGACATGATTTATGTGCTCTTGGAAATATTTAAATGAAATGACAATCTCATGTTTTTGAGAAAAATCCAAAAATGCTCCTTCATGTTCTTGAATAAGAATGTCATCTTGTCTTTTTAAAATTTTTGAATATGTCAAATCAAGAGATGTGAAATCATGAATGGATTTTGAAACATCCAAAATACCTAAAACAAACTACTCTTCTTTGGTATTTCCTTGTAACTTTGAGTAGCTATCTTTATTAATGGTTTTACTGCCTAGATTTTACACACATACAATTTCAATAGCCTGATTTTCCCCAATTTCTTTAGGATACAAGTCTTCAGAAAAGGAATGAGCTGCAAAACAATTTGAATGATTCTCCCATACTTTTGATTGTAATAAAGATGACAAGGCTATAAATTTTCATTAATTTCATGGTATATAACTTGACTGTCAACATTATGATGCATATTTGTTTCATTTTCAAGCAAAGAAGAAACTAATTATTTTCAATAAAATAAGAAACTAATGTTTGCTCGGAATGATCCTGTGTACCAATACAACTAGTCTCTACTAGCTCTTCCTAATGAGAATATGGTTCGTAAAGGGCTTCTTTGATTTCATCATACATTAAGTATTCATCATTAATATCAATCCCGATGTGTTGAATAAGATTGTCAAAGTTTCCATAGAAGTTTTCAACCATAACTAAAGATGGGTAACTTTCCTTATAATTCACACAAAATAACGAATAAAAATCTTCGAGGGAAAATAGACTACCAGATGGAAATCCTTCATACCAGGATCGTGCTTCTTCTTCTAAGGTTTCCATAAACATATTCATCAAGTAGTCTTTAGGCAATTTAAATCCTAGCCTATGTATGTGCATGTTGAATTTTATCAAATGAAAGGCAACATCATCTCCTTCTTGATCTTTGAACTTTGGCAGATATGTTTGCCAATATACACAAGGCATGCGATTCGAAAAACTGGGAATGTGAGAGCGATTCATGGGATCATACCTTGTATATATTGAACTCATGTTCGAACAGTGGAGTCACCAATGATGTTTTGGAAGCTGGATTCTGCATTGAGAGTGGAGTCGCCAATGAAAATTTAAATTTCTGGATTCTTCTACCAGTGGAATCACCTTCAAACTAATTTTTTGATGTGTGGAGTCTCCAAAGTAGGAATACAGCCAGTATGTGCCTAAGTGTCTACTGCTCTCATACATTAGAACTCAACCATGTCATTCTTTTCTAGGGAAAATATTTCAATTTCGTCCTCGGCAACAATGCCAGAATGTTAGCACATTGTAAATTTTGTCTGGTTGATAGACAAATGACAGAGGTAACTGTTTCAACTAGCTTTAGAGCTAGGCACTAGCCTGCTCAGTTCAGAGAGGTCTCTCTCACATCACTTGATATTTCTTTGGAAATCATTGGCTATATTTAGTTTGTTTTGGGGTTTTTTTATAAATTTGCTGGCAAGGAAGGGGAGGGACACTTAGGGCTATGAAGTCAAAATTCTGAAAATGAATGAAAACAATGCCTAGCCAGTATAACTCTCAAGAGGATAAAGGCTAAATGAGGCGATGAATCTAAGTTGTAAATTATATTTAAGCAGGGTGTAAGATGAAGGAGAAAACAAATAACTGCATCAGAGCATTACTAAAATGAATTATGAATTAGTTAAGAAGAAATACACACAATCTAAATTGTTTGAGTCGAGAGAATCATAAGATGAATTGTAAGCTTTAACTGTCCAATTTAAATAGAATACAATTTAAATGGAATAAAATACCAAAGGAAATACATACAATGAGGGAAGACAAAAATCATATCACCACCATTAGAATCCTTTCATAGAGACTTCAAAATCTTCTGCATATGTATTCAATTCAGCTCCAGAAAATTACAATTGCGTTCAGAAACAACTAAAAGGTTCCCTTGCTCTTCTGCTAGCACTAATACATTCATAACTCTTAACATTTATACAAACAACGAGTCCCTTCATTTCCAAACCGGTTACAAATAAAGAAACGTTTCGTTTGGAAACCGTTTACAAGAAAAAAAGGATTCACAACACCACCTTTAATTCTCAAACCGTAATAGTTGTGTAAAATATGAGAACGGTTTTTGTATATAATATCATTATTAAGGAAAAATTCTCTCGGTTTCTCCAAATGGCTGGGACATGTGCCAAAAAAACATGTCTCGAACAGGAAATCATGAAAACAGAAAAATAGGGTTCAAATATTTCTTTGAATCTCCCAATCGGTGAGACCTATGTAAAATATAGGGGAGGTTTTTGTATATCAAATTGTCTTGACAAAAAACCTCTCTCGGTTTTGTGATATGTTTCTCCATATTTCCGAGATATGCATTTTAAAAACATGTCTTCCCACAAGAAAATATTGAATACAGAAATGTAAGGCTCCAAGATGTCGTCGATTCTCCCAGTCTGTAACAACTATGAGAAATTTGGGAGAGGTTATTGTTATTTGGCTTGTGCTGAATATTAAACACTTTATGTTTCTCAAAACGTGCTCTAGTTTTCCCAGAATTCACCTCAGAAGAAGATTGGTCAAAATCAGTTGAAATCTGGAAACTGAGACTTGAAAATTGATATATGTGAAACTGATCAAATTTGTCTGCAAATGGTTTAACCCCCAACTTACTTTCACTAGCCATTTCGCAGAAATATCTGTAGCTCCTGTCTTTCGAAAATTTTGGGGATGAGGCAAAGCAGTTTGGGATAGACTTATTTTCTCCCCAAAATGCATCTGGTGGAGCCACGTGGTCCCAAGTCGAAACCACTATATTATTATCGGCCTGATTTCAGGAATTAACCTCCGCACTAGTTCTCCACCCAATATGATCCTTGATCATTGATCTGCGGTGCCTGGGATATCTGGCCCATTGAGTCCCATCAACTCCGTACACTCTCTAGATTTAGACTCCTCCCACTGTATTTGGCTCTGTCTTCCAGTTTATCAGGCTTCCACATTAGTTTAGCGCCTCGCTAAGTATTGGAAACTGGATTTCTCACATAAATTGTTATAGTGATAACAGAGTATAGGGAACCGTGTTTTGCAACTAAATCCCTACCTCATGAAAAATATTTTGGATCTCATGGTTGACATACTCTCCCACATTATCAGTTCAAAGGATTTTGATTTTCTTTCGTGACTGTGTCTCAACAAGGGCTTTGTTATGAGAAAGAAAATCCATGTAAAGCATGAGAAATAATCAACAAAAATGAGAAAGTACCTATATTTTTTGATTGATGGATGCAGAAAATACCATGAGTTCACTATGTATCATATCTAAAGGAGAGGAAGCTCTCTGAGTCTTTCCTTTGCCGAATTTCTCTTGAGGGTGTTTTCCAAGAACACATCCCTTACAAATTCCTTTGGAGAAGTGGATGTCGGGTAGACCATAAACCATTTCCTTCTTTCTAAGATATTTCATATATCTGAAATTTAAATTCCTGAACCTTTCGTGCCATATCCTACTGGTTTCATCATCATGGGTAAGCAATAATGTAGAATCTGGTTCAATAAATTCAAAAAATGTGTAGAGTCTAGATTGATGATTTACCTCACTGATAGCAACCCTCGAATTGGTTTACATGTCATAGATATCCACTGCATTAGGTGTGAATATGACTCTCTTTCTGGTGCCGTAGTTATTCATTTGATACACAGAGAGAATATTGAAGGAAAGTTTGGGAATGTGCAACACATTCTTGAATCTTTCATTTGTGAGTTCAATCCTTCCTTTTTCAGTGACCTCGACTAGAGAGTTGTCCCCCATAAGAATAGGAGGAAACTTACATGCATACAATTAAGAATATAACTATTTTGTGGCAGACATGTGGTGTGATGCTCCTGAATCTACGATCCAAGCATCAAGAGACGAGTTCATGGAAATCAAGGCATGGCTAGAATTTCCTTTCTTGGGATTCCGATCTTCTGGCTTCTTCTTCTTGGCACCCTCGAGGATGAGATCTCCAAGGTTGTTTTGCTGAAGTATTTGGGTCATTATATCTATCTGTTTCTGCATACATGTGGATTCTAGATGGAATCCTTTATGGAAGTAAGAGAATTTCTCCCATTTTCTTCCCTTTCCACCTTTGGATCCGGAGGCATCGTTGAAGGGTTTTGAGTACCCTTTCTTCTTTGGATTTTCATTTGCTTTCCTTTTGTCTTTATATTTATATTTCTGATATTGACGAAAAATTTCATCTTGCACAGTAAGTGCATGCACCTTTGGGATTTTGATTTTTCCCATGTTGATGAACTTGCTCTGCTCTTGTGTCAAAGACTCGATAAAGTCCTCAAGAAAGGGTATCTTCCAGGTAGATCCAGATGTGAATCTAACTATATGAAATGTGGATACAAACAATGAGTATTCTGGACCAAGTTTGGAGAGAATGGTGAGAACCATTTTTTTCTCATCCTTATATTTATCAACCCCATAAGCCTTGAGTTGCGACAACAAATCCTTATATTTGGTAAAGAAATCTTGGAGATTGTCGAAGCTTTTTGGATCCAATGTGAGCAATTACACCTCGATTATGTGTCCCCTCATCTCATCATATTTTCCAAAAATACCTTCCATGGTGGTCGAGGCTTCATTGGGGGTTTTACAGGAGGATATGTGAAACAAAAGTTCAGGAGAAATGATATTGTATATTGGTCCAAATGCTTCATCCATTCGATTTAGATACTTGGAATTTGCTATGGTTGATGTTGGTTCTATCTCTGTGTCCATGGTTAAGCTATACAATTCTCTTCTTTGAATATGCAGTATCATATTCTCCTTTGATGCAAAGTAGTAAGGTGTAAGAATGAATTCTTTTGAAAATTACATTTTTCCGCTGTCTTCAATCTTCGGTACCTGCAAAAATAATTTGGCATGTCTTTTCCCTAGAAGTTTTTCGGCTATGATACCATGTAAATTTTTTTAACTTGCACATAATATATCTAGATGGGAATTGACATACAAAGTTGCAAAGAAAATAGTAGAAAAGAGAAGCAGGAGAGAAAGAATGGAAGAATTCTCATTAACCAAATGCATGAACAATAATTTACACATGATATACTCTGTATAACTCAACCAACGCACACTAGAGGTGAATCCAATATGCCATAGTGGTGGTCTAGAGTTATTTGGACACACACTAATAGTTACGGGATTAAACTTCCACCTAGTCTAGTCTCTAGGGAAGTTACAGGAGTGAACGACCCTAGTTGAGTTAACTAGTCTACTAGTCTTCAGTTAACTTACTGAAATAAAGTGAAGTGATGAGGAGATCAAGGAATCATGAGTAATTCTCTAGTCTGGTGATGATCCCAAGGACAATGCACATTAGCTGGTGATGATCCCAATGGTGCATGGTGATAATTCTAATGTAGCATCTAGAGTCCACTCAACTGATCAAACTGAAGTGAAAATTGAAGAGAATATTCTCCCTAGAGGAATATTCTTCCTAAAATATAGGAGACAAAATAATGACTAATAAGCATAGGAAAAACCTTAGGAAAAATAAAACATAGGTGTGTTTGAAGTAACTCCAACACATTTATAGTATTAAAAATACTAGGATTATGAAGAAAAATAAGAAGATATATTTTAGAATAAGTAAACAATATCAATCTCAAAAGGGAAAAAGTATAAATTTCCAGTCATATTGCATATAAACCAAAATGATGTTTAGTTCTATGCTTTGTAAAAAAAAAATATTCTAAAATGAAAATAAGTAATAACAACATGCAATTTTATTATAGCATTTATATAACTAACGTTATATACTATATTTATAAAAAAAATAATATTGTATAAAATATTCATAATTTTAATCAATGTTATATTTAATAACATTGACTATAAAATTATAGATATATTATATAAAAATATTTCTTATAAATATTCCCCTGAGGTGTAGGGTAGTCGATGATGGATTGTACTGTTAAGGCACTTCGTTATGTGAAGTCACCTGTTCGAAACCCCAACTTACCTTGTGTGTTGCGTATGGGGCAATGTGGACACACCTAGAGGTTATAGTGGTAGTAGTTGAATAACATGACCTCGTGTCATGAGATTACATGTTTGACTAGTTGATCATTCCGCTAGTCACAAAAAAAATATTTCTTATGAAAATAGTATATAATGTTATTTATATAAATGTTATAATAAGATCTCATGTTATCATTATTTATTTTGTGAGGTGTTAGTTTTTGGAGGTCATTGATATGTCCTTTGTTAGTCTAACATCTAACAAGGGATGTGCAAGGGGGCATTCATCAATGGTGAAATCACATGTGATCGAGGCAGATATCAATTTCCACTCACCTCTTCCAATTAGATCACATATAACTTTCATCTTGGTAGTTAACATTTTTGTCTTGGCAGTTTTGTTTCTACCTTTTCGGGGTCATTTTGAGTCCCTAAACAACCTTTTTTGGGTCTTCCATAGTCACTTTATAGATGGAGTCAGAGTGTGATGATATAATGTGTATTCCTCGCATAGACCTTTCTAATGGGCTATTGTGCACCTAAAATAGAGATCGTATGCAAAAGCTATGACCCTAGGAAGTTGATGTACAAACTTACCCCATCGAGGCCCACATGACTTTTCGC
The DNA here is from genome assembly GCA_009831015.1 of Picea engelmannii. Lineage (NCBI taxonomy): Eukaryota > Viridiplantae > Streptophyta > Pinopsida > Pinales > Pinaceae > Picea > Picea engelmannii. The sequence continues at coordinate 259,680 of ML783611.1, read as the reverse complement.
GCTTCATCTCCTAGGGTTAGGTTTTTGGATGTCTAGGGTTTTTTGTTTACTTCTTGATGCTAAAAATTCATGGAGGCCTCATTGTAATGTTCTTAGACAAATTACCATAGCCTCGAAATCTCTTCTCAGATAATATATACCACCATTCGAGCAAGATTGTTTTCATTTTTCATTTTAGAGTTTCAACAGATTTATGATTTAATAGAAGTTAAGTTCCACTGTATCTATGTTATTATTATTTGTATATTTGTGTGAATGTTATATATCTTTCTTTCATTTCATTCCGCTCATAAATTTGGATCAATGGTATCAGAGTGGTCTTCTCTTCATTTGTTTCTTTGTGCATGTCCCCAACGAGGTCAGGGTATAAGTAGTTTGGACTCAAACCAGTTGAGCCTTTGCAGGATCATCCTCACTGAACCTGACGACCTCCCATGGGGGAATAAAAGAGGGATGATGGGGTAGGAGATCCCTTTAAATTGTTGCTTGATGAATCCCTCTCAAGACAATGGAACGAGATGATGGATAAATTTGCGCAAATACTTCGACGACTACCAACAAGCAATGCATCTACCTCAAGTGGAGGTGCCTCTCCCTTCAAGTTATAGATAGATTTTTATATTCCTATATTTGAAGGTCAAATAGATGCGTATGCTATAGACAAATGGTTAAACTTTCTAGAAGGGTATTTTTTTGTCCACAAATTTTCCAATAGAGAAAGATTACATTTTCGCTCCTCAAGGTTGTACCCCACGTCAAAGATTGGTGGGAGAATTTCTGTGAGAAAAGGAAACAGAGGGATCTACATTATTTCTAGTTGCACCCACTTTGGGTTCCTTTAGGGATGCTATTAAGGAACACTAATACCTTGTTGGAATTTATGACGACTTATATACAATATGGACCACACTATGATAGGAAAGGGACCAAATAATGCTAGAGTTCACCAATATATTCCATACCTTGCTCACCGATATGGGTATCAAAGAATTTGAGAAACATATAGTGCTCAGGTACCACGACGGCCTGCATAGACACATCTAGACATAAATGGAATTTATAGACATTTCATCCTTGGGTTCGACCTATTGATACACTATCAGAATTGAGCAGAAGCTTAAACATAAGACGTGGCAATTTGAGTCTGCAAACCCTCAAAGCAGAAGTAGGGAAAAGGTGGCCCCAACCCATAAAACAAGCGGCAAAGTAAGAATGGATAGCCTCAGGAAAACCAATCCAAACTGCAAACAACAAAGGAAAATGGGAAGACAAATAAAGACATTGGTAAATGGTGTGAGTTCCATAAGAGCCCCTGGCATAAAATTGTTGAATGCCACTTAAAGTAGTCATTGGTGGTTGAGGTAAAATCCTATGAATGAGATGTAGGCTCCGACTCTGAGTTAGAAACAAAAAAGGGGAGATGGATCATTGATGCAGAACCTAATGCCACCATTTCTACCACCACCAAGGTCCAACCCGGTGAACTTGATGAACTAGTGAAAGGTGGGCACCTATTTCATTCACAGATGTGGGTGAAGGGTACTCTGTTGCACTTCATCATTGATAGTAGTATCCAAAATAACCTCATCTTAGTAAAGGTTGTAAAGCGGTTGGATCTACCGAGAACACTAGACCCACATCCGTACACCATTGGATGGCTCCGCCAAGGGAACAATCTACACGTTAGCCAACAGTGCCACCTGGCCTATGACATCAAGCTCTTCAAAGATGAGGTATTGTGTGATGTTGACCCCCTTGAATTTTGTGCTGTTATTTTGGTCCGACCTTATTTATGGAAAAATAATGTTGTATACAATTCTAGGCCTCGTAGTGTTATTATTACTTTGGAGAGGAAATTATATAGGATACTTGAGGTAGTCCCATATATCGCCATTTCATTTATCTCTGCCAAGCTATGCAGGAAGGTCATCTCTCATACCAAGAAGTTTTTCTTCTTCATGATTCGTGCTCAAAATGAGTGGAAGGTTGTAACCACATCCATGGCCTCCATGATAGGTCTATCGATGCAACATAACCAAGTGGATAAGGTTACAAAAGAATACAAAGACATATTCTCCTCACCCATTGCGGTACCTCTGCACTGTCAGGTCAAGCACTCAGTCTATCTAACCCAAGACGCACCGCTACCCAATGGGCCAGTATATCGATACTCTCTTTTAGAAAATGAGGAAATCAAATTCCAAATTCAAGAGTTGCTTGAGAAGGGGTACATCCACCCAATTTCATCACCTTGTGGAATCCCAATTGTGCTTATGCAGAAGAAAGACGGGTCCTGGTGACTCTGCATTGATTACTGAGTCATAAATAAAATCACAGTCAGGAATCAATACCCAATTCCATGAATTGATGATCTCGTTGACCATCTTAAGGGGGACAAATACTTCAGTAAGATTGATCTGAAGTCGGGATACTACCAGGTCCTGATAGAGAAGACCGATGTATGGAAGACTGCCTTCAAGTCCAAAGAAGGAATTTTTGAATGTTGGTCATTCCCTTTGGCTTGAAAAATGTTTCAATAACTTTCATGAGGATGATGGATGATATATTGCAATCTTTCACCAATTCTTTGGTGGTGTTGTATTTGGATGAAATCCTCATCTTCGGAAAGAATTGGGAGGAACACTTGCAACACATTCAACAATTTCTGCACACTGTGCGACAACACAAGTTATATGAAAATTTGGAAAAATGCTCCTTCAGCATGAACAGGGTCCAATACCTAGGATACATTGTTGATGAGCATGGGGTGCATGTTGATCCAACCAATATCCAGGTCATCTGTAACTCATCAGCCCCCACCACACTCACTGAGATTCAGAGCTTCTTAGGACTTTCCAATTTGTATTGCAGGTTGGTTGGGATTCTCCCACATTACATTGGCTCCTAGCCAAGTGATCAAGGGTGGTCGTGAGAAAAAAATCATGTGGCTCCTGTCGCAACAGAAATCATTTGATGATTTTAAGTAGTGCTTGTGCTCAGCCCCGATGCTCTCATTACCCAACCTGCATCATCCTTTTGAAATTGAGAGAGATGCTTCATACTATGTTCTGAGTGTAGTTCTCATTCATCATGGACATCTTGTGGCCTATCATAGTGAGATGCTATCATATACTATCTATAAGTACCCCACTTATGAAAAATAAATGTAATCCATTAAACAAGCCTACCACGGTGGAGGAATTACATTCTAAAGAAGGAGATAGTCATCAACACTGATCATAAGACTCTATAGTTCATGCGGACACAAGGAAAATTGTAGAATGAACTCCATAAAAATTTGTCCACATACTTGCAACAGCTCCATCTCAACATCAAGTGTGACATAGGGAGCACCAACTGCATCGTTGACTACCTCAGTTGACATCTAGTTGCCTCATTAACCATGGTGCTACATTCCCACGGACTTTATGAGTGAGATCTTAACTTCGCCACTACCTGGCAGATGATGGGCATAAACACAATTGTCACTAATTTTCATCTGCAGAATGGGTTGTTGTGCCATTTGGGCCGTCTCTGCATTCCATAAGGAGAGAGAGTGAAGTTTATTTGGGAATCTCACTACAGTTGGGTGGCAAGACACTTTGGCATAGAAAAGACAGTGGCAGTGTTGTAACAATATTTCTATTGGTCAAAACTCCGATAGGACGTCAACAAGTATATCAGGTCATGCACAGCCTTTGCCATTGTCAAACCAACCATTAAGAAACAAGGCATGTACACCCCTCTTCCTACTCTCGATAGGCCCTAAGAATCCATCTCGATGGATCACATGTTGGACCTTCCTTCAACCAAGTGAGGAAATGATTGTGTTTTCGTGGTTGTTGATCGATTTTCCAAGATGGTGATTATGGTCACTTGTAAGAAGTGCATCACAATAGAGGCCACTGCCAATCTCTTCTTTGATAGAGTGTAGGTACATTTTTGGATACCACAAACCATCATCTTCGATCAAGACAGTCAGTTCCTCAACAAATTTGGTCGAGTCTCTAGTCACGACTAGACACCAAGCTCACCAAATTCATGGCCTTCCACCCCCAAACAGATAGCCAAGCCAAGTTCATCAATAAGATGATCGTGCATATCTTGCGCATGTACAATTCCAAGAATCCATGCACATGGGATGAGAGTCTTCCCTATGTTCAACACAGTTACAACAAAGCCATACATATCTCAACTAGCCACAACCCCTTTCAGGTGGGGTTGAAATTTCAACCATTGGGTCCCATGGATGTTGCACTACCCCTTACGTCCACACAAGAAGAATCATCCCATGCACAAACTGAAGCCAACAAGGCCACCCATTTCATTGAATGAATCCAACACATACGCCAAAAGGTTCTTGATATTTTTCAGAAGTCCAATGCCAAGTACAAGCAGTGCCATGATCAACACCGGGTGCCACACAAGTTTCAAGTGAGAGATAAAGTTTGGTTTCACTTGTAGAAAGAATGCCTTACAATACCCCATCATAAGCTTTGTCCACTATGCTATGGCCCTTACACCATCACTAAGGTTGTGGGTGAAAATTTTGTTGAGCTCAATATTCCCCCCTTCCTTAGCTTGCACCTAATGTTTAATGTGGACCTCCTTTGATCATACTTTCCACCCTTATTGGACACCTCAGAGATAGAAGAACAATTAACACCAACAAATCTCAACCCTTAATGCATGGAACATGCATCCAATGATCATATCATGGAAACACGGGTCAAGGGAACTTTCCAACAGAATCTTCATCTTTATCGGGTTGTCAAAGCAGGTCAGCTCCTGCACCAAGGAAAGTGGTTCACCCAAGGCCAAATGCAGTAGAAGTTTTCACATCTGATGGAGGAACTCAACGCAATGGAGACCATTTCTTCATAAGGAGGGAGGATTAATCTAGGTTGATATTGGTGGACACCTACCTCTTCCATTTGGCTGACATACAACTTCCATATTAGTAGTTACATTTTTTTTATCTTGGTAGTTTTTTTTATAGATTTCCAGATCCTAAAATTTCGGGGTCGTTTTGACACCCTAAACAACATTTTTTGGGCCATCCACGGTCACATTGTAGATAGAGTTAGAGTGTGATGGAATAATGTGTATTCCTTGGATAGACCTTTCCAACAAGCTATCATGCGCCTAAAATGGATATCATATGAAAAAGTTATGACCCCGAGAAGTTGATGTACAAACTTACCCCATCGGGGCCCACAAGAGTTTTGGCACTTCATCTCCTAGGGCTAGGTTTTTGGATGTCTAGGGTTTTATGTTTACTTCTAGATACTAAAAATTCCTGGAGGCCTCATTGTAATGTGATTAGATGAAAGTGCATAGCTGCCACATATATTCTCAGAGATTAGCTACCACCATTCGAGCAAGATTGTTTTTATTATGCATTTTATAGTTTCAACGAATTTCAGTTTTAATAGAAGTTAAGTTCCAATGTATCTTTGTTATTGTTCTCTCTATATCTATGTGAATGTTATAGATCCGTGTTTCATTTTTTTTCCACTCATAAATATGAATCAACGTATCCCTTGACTTCTATGTTTGAGACAACTCTCACCCAATGAAAAGATGCCCATAAGTTCTATAGTGTCTATTGTTTTTATTTAACAACAATAATACATCTAAATTATATAAATTCTATTTCATCTATAATATGACATTTTAACAAAAGGATAAATACTTTTCATCTTTCAACATTCAATAGAATAGTGTTGATATATCATATAAAAAAATAGTTAAATTTGAACATTAAAATATAATATAATAGATTCGAAGAAAAAACTATAAATACAAATAATTTGAGGTTGTGCAAATTCCTTAGAATCATATTTATTTCTATGTTATATGAAAATGAAATAAATAAAACAACTACTTTATATATGAAAATAATAACTACTTTCGTATCTTTGATTAGTGATTAAAACAATAAAAAAATAGTGAAATTGGAAATAACATTTTATAAATTGTGAATATCATATCTTATATAAACCAAGATCATATTTAGTTGCATACTTTATGAAAAAGAAATTATTCTAAAATGAAAAAGAAATAAAGTAATAATATGCAATATTATTATGACATTTATGTAACAAGAATAATATACTATATTTGTAAAAAATAATATTATATATTTTAATTATAATTTTATTATCAATGTTATATATAATAACGATAACATTGTTTATAACTTCATCCTCTCAAACCAAGGTGGTTTTGTGGAAAAGAGGTAGATATGGGATAATGTTATTCTGGTGTAGGAGGCCATCCATTCGAGTAATATGTGAGGGGAAAATAGTATGATTATTAAAATAGATATGGCCAATGCATTTGATAGAGTTAAGAACAAATTTCTTAATGTAGTTTTGGAAAAGATTAGATTCAATTAGGAAATTATTACTTGGATCGGCTCTTGTATCAGTGATCCTAGGATTTCCCCCTAATCAATGGACGACCAACACCATTTTTTAAATCCTCTAGGGGCCTTCGTCAAAGATGTCCTACTTCCCCATTACTTTATGTTCTAATGGCGGAAGAACTAAATAGAGGATTATAATGGAAACAAATCTCATGCATAATTTTTGGTCTTTGGATCGCCATAAGGTTAAAGAGAATTAATCATTCATAATTTGTTGATGATACTCTTCTTCTTGGGGGGATTAAGAATTATAGCTCATATATTCAAACTCATTTTGGACTAGTTCACTCATATATTAGGTGGGATTATAAATAAGGACACAATTTAGTTGTACGCCTGGAATGCCAGTGCTCACACATTAATGAGTATAGCTAATATCTTATAATTCTTGTTCAAATCTAATTGGAAATATTTTAAATATTTTTGAATGTCAATATTCTTCCAATCACTTCTTGGGGATACTTGGAAAACTATCTTGTAGAAATCAAAGAGATGTTTCAAATATGGGGTGCCCTTTGGTTGAACCCTACTAGAAGACTGGTCCTAGTCAAATATTTTTTTTCATCGCTTCATATTTTCCAATTTTCCTCACTATTGCCCCTTGTTGGTGTTAAAAATTATCTGCCTCAGGAAATTCACATTTTTTTGTGGCAAGGAGGAAAATCTAATTCAAAACATTTTCATTTGATGAATTGGCCCTTGGTAAGGTCTCCAAGAGAACATGGTGGTATTGGCGTTCAGGATCCAAAGTTGGTGAATATTACTCTTGGATCTAAGCTATTTTGGAGATTGGTGACAGGGGAAAAAGACTGGTCGAAACATGTTATTCTCAAGAAATATTTCTTAGGGGATAGGCATAGGTGCCTAGATTGTCTTTCTTCTAGGTAGTCTGATTCACCTATTTGGAAGTTTCTTTGGGTTTCTCTTCCTCATTTTCAAATATTTATTACTTGGATACTAGCGAATGGAAGAAATATTAATATTTGGAAGGATTTTATTTTGGTTAACGCCCCTTTAATTTAGGACCCCTCTCTCCTCCCTCACATACTTTGGATGGTAAAATTGCATAAGTTCACTATGTTTGACATCTCAAGGTGGGGTTCAAATGGAGTGTGGTTGGACTGGGATCTGGGACAATTTCGTCATCATATTATTGTTCTGGTTTCGAACATTTAGATCAAACTTCAATGGGTGGCTCCAATTTATTTGTAGTCTAGAGATAACAGAGGTTGGGGAGAAGTTGGCTACATTGTCAAGGGAGGATATATTTCCTTGATCCAACAATCTAATCTTCCTAAAAAATAAAATATTTGGAGGAAAATTTGGAATAAAAATGGGTTTCCGAAAATAAATATATTTTGTTGGATTTTGGGCCATGGTAAGATTATCACAAGGTACAATCTCTATAAAAGAGGGTTTTAAGGGCCTTTTCATTATGCCATGTGTCATCAAAGATTGTAATCCTCCACTCATCTATTTCTTTAATGCGAATTTTCCAAATAGGTATGGAAAATTATTTATTCATATGTACTTCACAAGGTATCATGGCTCACTTCTCCTAAAAAACTATTGGGAAAGTGGGGGTATTTTTATCATGACTCTTTTCATACCAATCCTGTGCTTAAAAGAGCTTGGATCACGTCTCCCAAATATTTTTGTTGGGAGTTGTAGTTAGCTATAAATTAGAAAATATTCAAGATTCAATTCTCTAATCCTCAATCTATGGTTGCACATTCTTTAGGACAAATGAAATAATACTCAAATTCCAGGAGGATCAGAGTGGAGGCCCCTCAATGATTAGATCCAGAGGAGAAACTCTAGATGACAAAATTAAACAAAAATTTCTCAATTAATAGTAAGACTTCTCAGATATCATTCTGGTAGTTTTGATCTTCTCCTTCTGATTTTCATTCTTGTCTTAACTCACAATATTTCTATACTTTGTGTTTCATTGGGGATTCTAAAGGAAATCCAACGAAGGCAAGTGCGAGAGGGGTGCTCTATGGCCCTAGAGGAAATCAAGAATTAATTTGTTTTTGGAACCTTGGGGTCACCACAAATAACAAAATTGAAGCTTATGTAGTGTATCAAGGGACTCAATTGGCCAAGAAAAGATACGTTTCTTAATTGAATATTGTAGGTGATTCCAAAAACACCATCAGACATTTTTTAACAGGATCTTCCCCACAAGATGTCAGTTTGAAGGTTCTTATGGAGCATGTGTATTGAGCATATCAAGCTTAATTTATCAACTCTTATCATTCAGTTCTTCCACATCCTTCGATAAAATAACAAATTAGTGGATGAAATGGCTAAAAGAACCATTGGCCTAGCCCTTGTCTCTCTAGGGATCTGCGAGGAGGAAATTTTATCCCCTCCTCCCTAATGTATAGTCTTTGATGCTGGGGTGACTCCCATTGGGACTGCATGGTGTTATTTATCACATCCATGCATGCACATGGAGGGATCTTTGGGGATTTAATGTTGCATCTAATCTTGGATTGCGGGGCACGAAAATTAATCAGTTGTAAGGGTTGGCATTGCAATTTGTCTCATAGGTGCTAGTGGAGTCAGATGGAGGTGTTATGAGACTAAGACATCGTTAGTTTGAGCTCGAAGGATAAAACATTGGATTGGAAGATTTCCATTATTGTTGAGAATGGAAGTTGGGATGAAGTATAGTTTAGGATGGTGGATACTGTGAATGTCGTCAGCTGGCCTGCAAATTCGCATGGAAACTTCATGGGTTTATGTTTGGACAATGAATTAAAGGTAAGAGATGCATGCATTGTTTTGCACGAGTGGCACGTTTTTAAATTAGAGAATGAAATATCGAAAAGGCTAGCATTTTTCATATTCATTAAGGGAAAGAGTGCATGCAAATTTTTCATCTTTTTCTTTATTGCTTCTTGGATTTCTTAGGTCCAGCCTATGTTTTATTCTAGGAGTGTAGGGCATGTTAGTAAGTCTATACTTAGTATGGGCTCTGTGACTTTGATTCTGATTTGTTGTTGCTCATCCATTAGAGCATCATTGGCTTTAGGCAAGAGGGCCATCATGGAAAATGGGTTGATCGATAGAAATAAGGACGTGGAAATGGAAGAAGATGAGTTTCGGGAACACCAACATTTATTTATTTCGATTAATGATATTAATTATAAAATCTTCTTTGTCCTGGAAACCTTGGTTCAACATTGGGATTCTTTGGGTCAACTTCAGCATGAGGTTGACACTCTGCGAATTGAATTGGAAGTAATGGAGCTGCAATCTACACAAGGGGATTTGGCTCAGGGGAACTCTAATTCAATTACGATTAATGGATGCTAGTACGGAAGGGAGGTGTCGGTAATTCTAGACTTAAATGCTCCAACAGTGCCTCTGGACAATGAAGAAGACAAAGTTAAGAAGGTTCAAAAGGATCCCAACTTTAATGACTAGTTATGTTTTGTTTTTTTGTTTGTATAAATGATATCTATTACCAGATTTATTCAGTTCAATTATGCAGTAGTTTTATATTTTAGAGAAACAATAGAGATAGGATAGGCACATGGATGCTTATTGTTTTGGAAAAAATGGAATTTTGTGTTAATATCCGGTTTCCCATTTTGTACTTTGCGGTCTAGGTCACACTCGTTTAATGAATAAAAATCCTCCATTCTTTGTAAAAAAAATGATAACATTGATTATAAAATTATAAAAGTAATATTTATAATTCATTCTTACAAATATAGTATATAATGTTAGTTATATGAATGTCATAATAATATTGCATATTATTATTATTTATTTTCATTTTAGAATAATTTTATTTCCAGAAAGGCCTTGAGGGTTAGATTAATTGGTCTAGATCCAAACATGAGTTTATCATGGTTTTTTTTTATCACAGGTTTGACTCTCTTGATCCCCCTGAGGAGAGGCCCCATAATTAGAGAGGACATTTTACACCACTTACTATCCATGGATCATAGGAAAGTATTCGAAGGGTTTTCTATGAGTACATTTCCTAGGAAAAAAGTTTCTTTTCATAAAACATAGAGGGTAAAATCATGAAGGTGGGTAACACTTTCATGACAATCGGGTCTCAAAAATTCCTAGCGGCAAATGTTCGACCAAAAAAATGTTGCTAGGAATTTTTTCACCTGAAAATTTGCACGTCAAATTGAATGGCGCCCTTGAAATTCATATACAATGTTTTTCGGATAAATTATTTTCCTGTGGTAAGTATATTTCGGCTGAAACGTTTATTTTTAATGGATTTCGTTAAAAACTAGGTTTCGGCTGAAAACCTGAAAATGGGACTGTTTGCAGAAAACTACAAATTCTCTCCATCTTACTTGATCTTTCGAGGTAGCGGACTCCTACAAATACTCAGAATTTAGTTTTAGAATTGATACCAACATTTTTAAAATTGAATCTACTTTCATTGGATATAATTTGTTTTCATTTTCATTGTTTTTATCTAATTTTATTTAAATTTATAAAAAAATAATTGCATAATGTTTTTAGGTCAGATTATGATTCGGTGAAATGAAAATTCAATATATCTAAAAGTACACAGTGGAAAATTATAGAAAATTGATATTCATAATCCTTAAACTGTTATCTTCAAAAGGGTATTTTTAGATTTTACTTCTAAGTAAAAATTAAGATAGATACAAGGTGTGGGAAAACATGTTTTTAAAATCTGCAATGTTTTCAGCTTGGTCAGCTTCAAAAAATTCTAGAAATTATAATATTCATCTGTTAGATTCAAAATTATAGTCATAATTAAATAGTCTCTTTGCACTATATTTCGTTTCTTAAAAGCATAATTTTAATAATAGATACATTGTTGTGGGAAAAAATAACTTATTATCATTCCTTTCATGTTTAAGGAACATATTGTTAAACAATTGTCAAATTGACATATCAAATCTCAATTAAAAAAAATTCAAAAAATAGTCATTGGAAAGATAACAAAATTTTTTAGAAGTTTTGTTTTGACTGTAAAGTGAAACTCTAAATAAAAAAAAATACTTTTGTATGCCGGAAATTGAAGAACTTGTGAAAATACAGTTTTTTTTGTCATAAAATAGGCAAAAGTGTTACCCATCTTCATGATTTTACCCTAGAACTAAATATATTTTTGGTTTATATGAAAAACATATAAATTTAAAATCATATTGCATATAGACGAGAACTATATGCAGTTATATGCTTTATGAAAAGAAAATTATTTTAAAATGATAATGAATAACAATGATATGCAATATTACTATAATATTTGTATAATTAACATTATATATTGTATTTGTAAAAAATAATAGTATATAATATATTTATAACTTTATAGTCATTGTTATATCTAATAACATTAATAACATTGAGTATAAAATTTTAAATATAATCTATAATAATAATTTTTACAAATATAGTATATAATGTTAGTTATATAAATGTTTTAATAAGATTGGATATTATTATTATTTATTAGGAGTCATTTTTTTGAGATCATTGATTTATCCTTTGTTAGTCTAATATCCCTCGTCCAACGACATATGTGCAAGGGGGTCTTCACCAACGGTGAAAGTACATGTGCTTTGACTTCTAGACAAATATCACCCAATGAAAAATGCCTAAATTATTTTAATTTTATAGTTTACATTATATATAAAGTTTAAAATAAACGTAATATAAAATTATTGTAAAGGCACCATTATGCGTAAATTTTATAGTATGTATTAAATAATTTTGTTTTTAAATGATAATAAATAATAATTATAAGCAATATTTTTATAAAATTTATATAACTAACATTATATACTATATTTCCTCTCAGGTGCGGTGACGAAAGTTGAGACTGAGCCTTGGCAAGTGATGGCACCCTAGAAGCTTGACAAGATGGCATGGACAAATGGTAATTCATCAAGGAAAATTGGTAATCAAGGTAGTTATAGGAAGGACACACCAATGGGAAAGGGAAATCAACCATTAGGTGAAGAGGAGGCCTATACAGGAGCTTCCCAAGTGGAAACAAATGATCGTCATTAAATTTCTTAGTGTGGGATTTGGTAGGAGTATGAAACTCTCACATGAAGGTGAGGGGGAAAATCCAAAAGCCACCATGGCGAGTACCCTGCGAAATGATAATGATGGGAGGAGAAGTGTCAAAGTGTGTCTTTGGTGGGTAAGGTTTATAATGCTTAAACCAGTTGGGAAGTTTGAGTCCATATTACAAAGCTCCATTATAGAAAATCGAGAGATGCACATCAGGGTGAGAGAAAGGGAATCTATGGGAAGGAATTGGATGTAGTTTAAACATGGCTCTGAACCTTGGGAGGCACTTGAGGTACATAGTGGGCCAAAAATTGTGAACACTGTTAGGAGATTTTGGAGAGTCTAGAGAAGGAAGATCTTGTGGGGCATACAAGAGGTTAGGCACAGGTCATAAGGAGAGTGTTGCAGATGATGGGAGACAACAAATAAAGAAGAGAAACGTAGGCAATGAAAGTATGACTAGGGATGGTGTGAAGGGTTATAGCTAGTGGGTGAAGAGAGAAGAAGGAATTGGATGTGGTTTAAGCATGGCTTTGAACCTTGGGAGACTCTTGAGGTACAAAGTCAACAAAAAATTGTGAACACTGTTAGGAGAGTTTGGAGATTCTAGAGAAGGAAGAGCTTGTGGGGCAGATGATTGGTTAGGAACAATTATAAGGGGAGTGCTACATATGTGGGGAGTTTTACAGTCTCACAAGTAAAACACAATCAACAAAATTTTGGCAGCATAACAATACCAACCAAAAGTGAATTCTTTTCCCTTACACCATTTATTTTATAGGTAAATTCTCATTGACACTTATCTACATGCACAAGTAATTCAACTTTTTAATTATTTTATTAGTGATTATTCACCCACAAACTTGTCTCACTTTCCCCAAGTTGCACAAGTAATTACCCTTCTTATTTTAATTAAAAAGCCAATTTCCCTCACATTCCCTAATGTGTTCCTATTTTTTCTCTTAGTTGTCCATTTGTTCCCCAAATTCTCATTTAATGAGTTTCTCCTAACTAGACCTTGGTTAGAGTTAGATTAGGAGTCTTCTTGTATATAAACTTAGTGGTATTTTGACTCAATATATTATTCTATGTGTACACCTATTCTCTCATGTTTTATTTCTTTCTATTTTAAAAATCCCTTTAATCAAGTTCATGCACACATGTGCATTTTATCCCACCTTTCATTTATATTCATTTATTTTTTTTCTAGAGTTTGATTTTATTTTAATTCCTTTAATATTTTTATTTAGTTTCTCATTTAAACTTAGACTTAGATTTAGTCTTAAACTTAGGCTTAGACTCTTGTTAGCCTTCTAGTTTATAATTTATTGATTAATTAATTCCATGTTCTAAAAAGGTTTAAATATTTCGTTAAGTTCTCTAGGCCATCTAGATTTATTGACTCACAATGTAATTAAGCGACGTTCCCTTCAAGATGTATGTCTGTGCTCCAAGGGTGCCACTCACATTTGATTTGTTTTGGAAGATTGCTTGACCCTTGGAGAAAACAATCCATTTGGTCGACCTTGTGAGAGACTAAGGGCTTCTAAGGAATAAGGATTTTTCCTTATTGTGTGCCCCTTATATTTCCTCGTGAGAAAATTTCTCAGTCTTCCCTCATGGCATCGTGTACCTATTGAACTAGGTAATCGTTAACCTACAGTTCATGTCATGGAGGGCGTGCGAGTAGGTTGTGATAGGGACGTTTCCACACCTCTCCCTCAAATGTCTGGTTTTTGTACATGACCCATTTACTCCTTATGTGAGTCGGATTAGCAAGCATCATCAAGTCTGTATCTACTGACAAAAACAATGTCAATAATCCATATACCTAAATCATACTCTAATCAATCATATATCCCATGTGCGTAAAATGAAATACTAAATCAAAATACAATCCACTCCCTGACTCAATATGGAGTCCAAAGAGTCCATTGATACCATCAATATCCATAACATGTCATGTTTCCTACACACTTAGGAAAAATCGTCAATAATATATGTCAATAAATATACATTTGAAAGTAACAATGAATCACAATACATCATCATCATCATATATAACTCATAATCGAAATGAAATCATAATGTACCATAACCAAATCACTTGCACACAAGTGTATTCAAAGAATAAGTCAAAATATGTGTGCTCAGTAGAATGAGATGTTACATACACCCCATGTTGTTTTAAATGTTGTCCCGAAGTTTTTACAGTATATAATACAAGTAATAAATGTATCTTACATAGATCTACATATCTAATCTATTTAAAAAATAAGGAAATTGTTGACGCATCTCATATGTGTCATCCCATGTATCTGAGTTTGGACTATAGTTGTCCCACTGGACCTTGACCTGATCGACTATTCGATGTCATAGTTGTAGAGTGAGATGGTCCAGACTGCGAATTGGCTCTGCCATGAGAGCACCCTCGTCTGACACCTATAAAGAACACATGGCAATAACATGTGAGGGATCACTAATATAATGTCGTAAAATAGATACATGAAATACATCATACATACACCTCAAAGAATTAGGCAAGGCTAGTTGATAAGCCATGGTTCCTTTCTTTTCCATAACTTTGAAAGGTCCCACAAACCTAGGAGAGATTTTAGCACCTTGTCTAAACTTGATCGAACTCTTATGCAGTTTTACCCATAAGAAAAATTTGTCTCCAACCTCATAACTATGGTCAATGTGATGTGCATAGACATAACTCTTATGTCGATCATCAGCCTCTTTAATCATTTGTATTATCGATTGCATATGTTCTTCCATTTCTTGGATCACTTCCGGTCCCACCAGGACCCTATCCTCAATTCAATCCCAACTCAATGGCATCCAACATGGTTTCTCGTAAAGAAACTCAAACGATGCCATATTTAATGTAATCTAATAGTTGTTGTTAAAACTATACTAATGGAAAAAAGTCTTTCTAATGCTTATGTTGATCTATCATGTACATACACAACATATCCTTTAGAATCTGAATCGTCCTTTCAGTTTTTCCATCTGTCTCTGGGTGATATGTTGTGCTAAAATTCAACTAAGTTCTTAAGGCCTATTGGAAATGGGTCCAAAACCATCTTGTAAACATCGATCCTTGATTGGATATGATCCTTCTCGATACACCATCTAACCTCACAATCCTGCTGAAAAATAATCTAACTATGTCTGGCGCCTGATACGTAGTATGCACTGGAATAAAGTGTGCACTTTTGTTCAAAGTGTCAACTACAACAAAAATAGAATCATGTCTCCTTGCCATCAGTGGCAATCCAATAATAAAATCCATCGAGATGACCTCCCATTTAGATTTTGGAATTGTGTGTAGTTGTAACACTCATATTGGATGTGGATGTTTAGCCTTCACTTGCTGACATTCTAGACATCCACGTAACTAACTATGTCCACTCTCATTCCTTTCCAGAAGAATAAATGCTTAAGGTTTGTCGTCATCTTCATGACTCCTGGATGAGCCATGTAAACTTCTCGATGAGCTTCACTTAAGATCAAACTTCTTAAATCATCATTAGGCGATACGTAAATTATGTTTTTATACCTCAACAATCCATCTTTGTCAAAAGAATAACTTTCATACTTTGATACCATCATGTTATCTTCTCCAATACTATCCTTAACTTCCTTGTACCAATCATTGTCAATCTATAGAGATATAATATTTTCTTGCATATTTGTCTTAAGAGGTATTACCAAGAATATGTGTGGTCTCTGACTCAATGCGCTTGCTACTCCGTTCATCTTTCCTTTAATATAAGTAATCTCAAAGTCGTATTTGCTAAGTAATTCTTACCAATGCCTATGTCGCACATTTAAGTCACTCTGAGTAAATATATGCTGCAATCCATAGTGATATGTCTTTAATTCAAATTTTCGTCCAATTAGATAATGTCTCCATACTCTCAAGGAATATGCAATTTCTAATAAATCCAAGTCGTGCATTGCGTAGTTTTCCTCGTGGCTTCTCAACTTCCTTGAAATGTAAGCGATGACTCGACCGTCTTGAATGAAAACTCCACCTAAACGTTCCTTGTATGCGTCTGTGCATACCAATAATTATTTTTCCATGTCGGGAACCTTCAGTATCGACATTGTTGTTAACAACTCTTTAAGATTTTGAAATGCTTCTGCACATTTCTCCATCCATACAAACTTCTTGTTTTTCTTCTACAATTCTGTGATTTGATTTTCTATCTTCGAAAAACCTTTGACGAATTGTCGGTAATATCATGCTAAACCCATAAAGCTACGTACTTCCTATATGTTCATCAGTCTTGTCCATTCCATAATAGCCTCTAATTTCCCTGGATCCACAATGATACCTTCTCCAAATATGATATGTCCCAAATAATGAATCTTTGATTGGTAAAAAGAACATTTGATAGATTTTCGTACAATTGGTTTTTCCTTAGACACTATAGAATCAATCTCAACTATTCATTATGCTCCTCTTTCATCTAAGAATAAATCAGTATGCCATTAATAAATACTTAAAAAAACTTGTCCAAGTATTTGCAAAACACCCCATTCATCAAACTCATGAATACCCCCAGGGCATTCATCACACCGAATGGTAAAACTGTAAACTCATAGTGTCTGAATCTCATATTAAATGCGGTCTTAGGGATATCTTATTCCTTAATCCATAACTTATGATATCCCGATCTCAAGTAAATCTTCGAAAACACCATCGCTCCCTTCATCTGATCAAACAAATCATCAATCCTTGGTAAAGGATATCGGTTCTCAATCATAGCTTTGTTCAATAAACGATTGTCAATACAAAGTCTCCATGACCCATCCTTCTTTCTAACAAAAATCATCAGCGCACCCCACAACGATACACTTGGACATATAATTCCTAAATGCAACAACTCTTTCAATTGCATTTTCAACTCCTACAATTCTGGTGTTGACATCCAGTATGTAGTTCTCGGAATTGTTTATGTTCCAAGTTTCAAATATATAGTAAACTCAAGTTCTCTTTCTGGTGGCAAACCTGGTAGTTCCTCTGGAATTACGTATGTAAACTCTGATACTACTAGAAAATTTTCCAATCCTTTCGTCTCTCCCTTTTCATTAAGTTCTAGGATGGAATATAAATTGCATCCCTTTCGCATACTTTTCTGTAATTGTAGGGAAGAAATAAATCTCAGTGAAACCCCTACTCTGTCCCAAATCATTTGTCAAACTTAACCATTTTGTCTTGCAGTTAAGTATCGCATCATGTGATTCTAACCAGTCCATATCAATCACTATGTCATAAGATCCTAAAATTGTGATGTAAATATTTACCTTCATTACAAAATAACCCAATTTAATGTTGTAGTCCATAACCTTTCTTCAAACTTTCTTCTTGGCACCCGATGTCATTTCTACATATCTGAACTCATCCTCCTTGACTTCCTTTACCTTAATTCTCTTAAGCATTGCAATAGAAATAAATATCTCTGTAGCACCTAGATCTATCAAAATACAAAAAAACTTATTAGCGATCGTACCCGATGTCTCAAGAACATTGGATTAGTGCTCGGCCTAGCAGTTGTTCACCGCTACATGTTTCCTGTGGACATTGCCAAAATCTCCAATTGTAGTGGGTCCCAATGATCCTACCACTTTGGCCTTCTCAATCGGACAATGTCGCTAGTAATGTGTCTCTCCACATGTCCAACATCCAGTCTTTGGTCTAGTGCTCCTGGTCCCCAAAGTAGAAGTTGTTGGCCTAGCAGTCTGTGATCCTAGTCTGTTCTATTGAACAAGCCTAAACTATTGTTGTTTTTTCTATTACAGTGCTTTGTAAAGATTCCTCTATTGAGGAATCTCTCATTACAGTGTCGAGAACATAGGTCCTATGGGTGTATCTCAATGTTGAGAAGTCTGGCTAACTAGTGTATGATGCTGCTACAATCTTGATGTTGTATGTTCAGTCGATCTAGAAGGAGTCATGCGCTAACCCCCATTGTTCAGCTCTTCCTCAGCTATGAGATCCTTATGAACTGCATCGTGTAGTGTTTGAGCCATTAGGATCTTCACCTTCACATGAATGTTGAAGATAAGACCAAACACAAACTTATTTACCTTTAACTTCTTTGTGCTTAGATGTGGAGCATACCTCAGTAGCTCCATGAACTTTGCCTCATAATCTGGCACCATACGACTACCATGTATTAAGGAACTGAACTCATTTAGTTGGCGCTCAATGAATTCCTCGGAAAAGTATCTCTCCGGGAACCATTCCTCAAATAGCTCCCATAACACATATTCGACGACCATGTTTATTTGAGGTAGGAGTGTTTTCCACCAAAGTAGAGCACTCCCCTTCAACTAAAATACCTCCATGCGAAATTTCACGTTGGAGGTGTAGTTGCGAAGTGTGAAGCACATCGCCTTGTTCTCAAACCATGCCTCAGTGGCTAAGTCGTTTGTGGCACCCTAGAACTCGAGAAACTTCACTTTCTCGAATGATCTGTGTATACCACTACTACCAATTGGAGCGTGTTGTGAGCCCTCATTGGGAAAAAACGCTCTTCCCTTGTCCTAATCCAGATGGATTATCAATACCTCATACATCCTCTAGAAGAATCTCATCATACCTACCACATCTCACAAAACAACCTGATCCTGCTCAATAGTTTTCTCATCTCCCTGAGGGTTAGATCCCTCTAGAATGGATACTATCGAAGGAGGCACACCCCTTCCTCCCGCACCACGACGTCTGCTTCCCTTGCATCCTCTAATCATGATTACCTGCATGGAAAAATTCAAAAATTATGAGTGATACATTTCTAATCATTTTATTTAACACAATGGAAAGCGTAACGGTCCAATGTCGTAGCGTTGAACATGCTCTGATACCATATGTAATGGCCCCTCAGTTAAGACATAAAGTAAGTGAGTACTGTAGTGAATTTTTTTTTTTGAAACATCAATTAGAGAAAGTGTTACATGAAATAACACACATTAACATTTACACAAACTCTTTTCAACTGTCTCACTACACAACAAGTTTTAAATGAATCATCATTGTTATTCATAGATCAACTACATCACCTAAGATACCAAAGGATGTCTACCTACCCAACATACCTGCAAGGTTAGAACCTCAAGGACACATAATCAATATTCAAGTCTAGGATTCATCCAACTGATTTTGACCATTTAAGGTCTTAAGATTGGCGACTGTTCTAAAGAACAAGGAGGTATCTAAATCCCATAGCTCCAATTCTATTTCACAATTAAGAACTAGAATCATCAACTTTAACCATCATTTCTACATGGTACAATAGAATAATCTACTAAACTTGAACAATCCTTTAAGCAATACCTAAGTGCATAAATACAATCTTAACAACAGAAAAAGTTATATTGTTAACCATCATCAATAACCTTAGGTTCAATCAAGGTCTAGCTTCATTTATCGAGTGATTCAAATTCTAAAGACGAAGAAACCAATCATTAATTGCAACAATCCTAGTTTTATCTAAGGGTCTAAAACCAACCATAAAATAGTCATAAAAACTTTCATTTAAAAAGAACAAACAAGTAAGTGTTTGAAATTCTCAAACCTAAAGAATCTAGTTTCTATGTAACATAAATAACGAATCAATCATTCGATTCCATGCCTCTACTCTTTATTGAGGTCATCTAAAGCGCAACTTTACTAATCGATAAACACCTCAATTAGTAATCAAGATCAAAGACCCACATGTATCATTTACATAAATTACTACTTACGAGAACAATGAAAAAGATAACCTCAACTTAGAGCATTCTTTACTGGATTAGTAATAATTTAGAATCTTAATACGATTGTACGTACATACAACCATACAACAACTAAACATAAGAGCATTGCATTAATATTATTAATTGATTTACATTTAAGTTCTCTAGGCCATCTAGATTTATTGAATCACAATTTAATTATGCAACGTTCCCTTCAAGATGCACCTCAGTGTGCCAAGGGTGTCACTCGCCTTTGACCGGTTTTGGAATTTTTTCCGACCCTTGGAGTCAACAATCCATTTGGTCGACCTTGTGAGAGACTAAGATCTTCTAAGGAATAAGGATTTTGCCTTATTGTGTGCCCCTTAGATTTCCTCATGAGCAAATGTCTCAGTTTTCCCTCACATCATCGTGTACCTATTGAGCTAGGTAATCGTTAACCTACAATTCAGGTCATGGCGGGAGTGCTAGTAGGCTGTGATAGGGACGTTACCACACATCTCCCTCAAATGTATGGTTTTCATGCATGACCCATTTATTCCTTATGTGAGTCGGATTAGAAAGCATTGTCAAGCCTGCATCCATTGACAAAAACAATGTCAATAATCCATTTACCTAAATCATACTCTAATAAATCATATATCACATGTGCATAAAATGAAATACTCAATCAAAATAAAATCCACTCCTCGACTCAATCTGAAGTTCAAGGAGTCCATTGATGCCATCAGCATCCATAACCTATCATGTGTCCTGCACACTCAAGAAAACTTGTCAATACATATACATATGAAAGTAACAATGAACCACAATACACCATCATCATCATATATAACTCATAATCGAAATCAAATTTAAATGTACCATAACCGGATCACTTGAACACAAATGTCCTCAAATCATAAGTCAACACAAGTGTGCTATGTAGAAGATTATGTTATAATTGACCAGGTCTTCTCATTGAGAAACTAAAAAACACTATGAGTTCTATTATAATGTTCTCGTTTTACCATAGACAATGTCACATCATTGTCACCCAACCTTAGGCATTTACATATGCCACCCCTGAGCACATAAACTATTTCTTGATTTTAAATGAGACCTTGTTGGATTCTTGTATGAGGGATAATGATCCAACAAGCTAAGATAAAGAAATGCATAAAATCTAATGTTAATAAAATCTAAAACTAAAATAAAATATGAAGGGTGCATATCTGGAGCATGCATTTGTCGGACTGCTTACTTTGATCTGTATGATGTCTGAAATAATAATGATACTTCTTCACGACTTGTACTTGGCCTTCATGATAGAAAAATTATTTGGCTCTTTTACTTCCTGAAGTTTTTAATGTGGAAGGAAACATGATATAGCTATCAATATCACTTTATATGAATCAAGTGTTTCGGAAGCGCTAAGTCCTATATCATAGAAGATCTAGTTCATATGGATCATCTTCTTTTGTTGTTTTCCAATCAGGTTCATCTTCTCATGTGAAATGAGCACGATGCCTTTTAAACTTCCTGGTTTTATCTTGGTCTTTTGCTTGGGGACAATTTCTTGCAATATGTCTCATCTTCTAACAAATGAAGCATTTGAAGCTTGAGAGATATTTATGAAAATCTTTTCTGAGGCTTCTGAAATATTTTGTGAGAGTGAAATTATTTCTTGTTCTTTCATTTTCTTGCGTGAACTGTTTGTGCTTGATCTTCATTGTTCTCTATATTTTCCTTTCTTTCCTCTAATCTACCTTCTTCTTGAGTACAACCTTCCCACAACCTACTTAACTTAGTTAAATTTCTTCTAGAGAAGATCCCTTGGATGAAGTATCCCCAAAAATTTGGAAGACCATTTAATGTGGTCATCGTTATCTCATCTTCTTCGACCAAGTCTCCAATAGATTCCAGCATTTCTTTAACCTGGAACACTCTTGTCAAGTAAGATTGAATGGTTTATGAATTTTTCATCTTCACATTCTTGAGTTGTGTCCTCAAGGTCATTTTCCGATTGATGTTCTTTCCTTCAAATAGACGGGATAAGGAATCCATCATTTTCTTTGGGGTTTTTAATGCTGAAACATGAGGAATAAAATGGTTCTTGATGGAATCGACAATGATCCTCTTTTCTTTGATTAGATCCTTATTATATTCAGTTTTGTTCTCATATTCCTATGGCTCTTCAATATCTTGTTCAACAAAAATTACATGGTCATTCTCTTCTATAATGAGCATCACTCTGTACTTCCATGCTCATAAGTCATCGACTCCTTCAAGATTTTCGTCAAGCCTAGTATGGGTAATCATCCTACCTGGAACAAGTAAACAAATAACTTTTCAAGAAGAGAATTTTATACCTTACTATAGATATTGTTGATTCAAGGATGAAATCTGTCACAAAATATGCAGCAACTGCAACGAGACTTACGATTTATGAGGAACCCATAATTTTTCAACATTCAAATATCAGAATTCTGATCCAGGGACTAGATGTGCCCTCCTAGGAAAACATCCTAGGTGTGGTTACTGTTGGAGCATAACCCTAACTTACATTAGTTTATACCTAGATTAGACTCCTAGATCTTGGTTAATACATTCCATCACATTTTATTTCACCCAATTTGGCCACATAAAGAAGAAGGGCACCTCATCCCTAGATTTTAGGGAAAACTTCTATTTTTAGATCAAGACTCAACTCCTGGTTCTTGATTTTCTTGACTTATTCTTGATTTATTCCAACTCCCCCATGCAAAAACTCATCCATTATTGGGGAATTCACACCTCCTCTTTGAGTGAGAGATGTATTCCTTAATTAATGATTTTTACCTTTACTATTATTAGTAATTGCTATTTCGGGTCAATTAAGTGAGTTGGAATTGCTTCTCTTGTCAGTTACGTGAGCTTAAGTGAGATAATTCGCACCACTTGACTCTTGTGGCCATTAATGAGTGTGTGACATGTGTCTTTAGTGGTCTAGGTCAAACTATGTGGTCTCCCTTAGCCTATGACACCTATTTTAGTTTTTTTCTAGCTTTTTTGACTATAATTTCTATGTTGGAAATTCTATATATTCACCTCCTCTCTTCCTTTTGAGGCTGGTTGCTCATGTATATTCTTTTTTTATTAATATAATTCTCTGATTTATGGAGAAAAAACTTTCTCTCATCTCTTGAATATCATCAAATTGTATGTGTTCAATTTAACTAGAATTCTAGATCTATCGAGGTTTCTACAGGAATTCTACATGGTATCAGAGCTAGATTGAATCTAGTGGATTGTACACAGTTTTATTTGCATGTATAGATCATTAGGAGGCACAAAAAGTAGCAATGGATCATCTCTCTTAGCCCACAAAAATCGTTCTAAATCCTTTCAATTACTTCGAATGGAAGACAGAGATCTCTCTGCTCCTCTGAAGCAAAGGACTTTACAGGGTAACAATGGGAATGGAGAAAGAACCAACTACTGCAGCGGAGAAGATCAAGTATTTCAATAAATTAGATGAAGCAATTGGGCTGATATTCCTATCAATTTCCAGAGATCTCCTCTTTCATATCAGTGGAGCCACTACTCCCGATGTGGTCTGGACCACATTGGAAGGACTATTCGGCAAGCAGGATGCAATGAGAGTGCATCAACTAGAGAATGAACTCATATCCCTAAGTCCAATTCATTTTAGCAACCTGCAATAATTCTTCACCAATTTCAAATCCCTCCTCATTGAACTTAATTCATGTGGAGTCAAGAAAAAGGAAGATCAACTCATCCTTTCAATTCTCTCGAAATTAGGCCCTGAATATTTTGTATTTGTATCGTCTTTTCAAGCATCTAAATTGACTCGGGAAACATGGAAAATGCCTCCATTGAATGATTTCATTGCAGCATTGACTCAAGAGAAATATAAGTTATTCCAAATGGGTGCCATCAATCATTCCAAGAACCAAGCACTTGCGGCTACTAATGCTCCAAAGAGCAGTGGAAAAGACAAGCAAAAAGGGAAGGGTAAATTTCCTGAATCAAAGAAAGAGATATCCTCACAATCTTCAGATAACTCTTCTGAGCCTAAGGGTAAGAAGAATAAGGAAAGAACAATTTGCAGCTACTGTTCCAAAGGTTTTCATCCCGAATAAAATTGCATGAGGAAGACTATCAATGAGATGGCTAAGCAATTCCAGCAGCACAATCTCACGGTGCCCAAAAATGCAAAGAAGAAAGATGATAACAGAACGGGAGGGAGAGCACAAGATGGTCATGTTTTAATGGCTGTCACATCCACTCCATCAGCTTGGATCCTTGATTTAGGTGCATCAAACCATATGGATGCATCAAAAGATGAATTTTCCTCCATCGAAGAAAGCACCAGATCCCTAATTTACTTAGGAGATGCCACACCCGCAAAGGTGTGTGGAGAAGGAATTGTTGATCTTGAAGAGGGCTGCTTCAAAAATGTGCTTCATGTTCCCTCGTTGTATGCAAATATTCTCTTGATATATCATATCACTCATTCCGGCTCTGGAAGGAAGGTGGAGTTCACTCTAGACTCTGCAGGGATTATCGACATTTCCATAGGCTCACGGCTTGCACATGGAATTGCAGATCACGGTTCTCGTTTGTATTTATTCTCCCACTTTGTTCCTAAATCTACTAGAACTGTATTTCTGTCACAATCTAATAATATCAGTAGGTTATGGCATGAAATATTTGGCCATCTAAACTATAAGTACGTGCATCAACTCAGCAAGGAAAACATGGTAGAAGGATTGCGAGCTATTAAATTCACAAGCGGTGTATGTCAAGGATGCATTCTTGGAAAGCATCCAGAGCAAAAGTTTGAGAAAGGGAAGGCACACAGAGCTTCTTCACCTCTTGAGCTGATTCACAGTGACATCACGAGCCCATTCCTGCAGCCTTCAATCAGTAAGACTCGATATGTACTCACCTTCATAGATGATTTCTCTCACTTTACTTGGGTATTTTTTTTGAAATTAAAATCAGAGGTATTTGAATGCCTTATAGAATTTAAAGCTCTTGCTGAGAATGAGTCTGGGTGTAAGCTTAAGATACTTCGTACTGATATTGGGGGGGAGCATGTCAACAAAGATGTGCAATAACTTTTTATTGATGCAGGTATACAACTACAACACACAATGCCATATACACCATAGCAGAACGATGTTGCGGAGAGGAAAAAATGGTCCTTAAAAGAGATGGCCAATTGTATGCTACATTCAAAATCATTAGCTCCCAAGCTATGGGTTGAAGCTATTAATTGTGCAACATACATTCAGAACTGATTTCCTCACAAATCACTCAAAGGCACTGTTAGGACCTATAAATGTCCCTTTTTCACCACATCTTTAGCCCATTCAACCTTATCCTCTCTAAGATAATGCCTACTATAATGTGTGCTAAGAACTCTTTTTCCCCAGGTATGAATCATTCAACTTTCTTTTATATTTTTATTTACTTAGCATGTTTGATTCGTAAAGTGCACATATTTTACCCATAAAATGATTCAACTAATGATCGGAATGTATAGAACAACCAAGTATGGAATAATGGTTGTTGCTGTTACAACAAAGCGCCAATCTTGGAAGCTGTTACAACAAGGTGCCAATCTTGGAAGTTGTTACAACAAGGTGCCAATCTTGGAAGTTGTTACAGCAAGGTGCCTATCTTGGAAGTTGTTACACGACTGCTACAATAGGTGCCACCGATTCTGCTGTTACACGACTGCTGCAACAAGTGCCACCGATTTTGTTGTTACACGACTGCTACAATAAATGACACCGATCCTGAAAGTTGTTACACCTACTGTTACATGTGTTAGCCTACAAGATTAGTTCTAGATCTTGCATTTATGATATCATATGAACAGCTAAAGAATCGGGTATTCTCAAGGCTACTCTGATTTTGTTCTAACTAGATGACTCTGACTTTAAATAGCAGAGCTTTTGTAATCAAAGGGGATGAATTTTGACTATGAGAAAGTGAAGTAAAGAAAAGCTTATTGTACACAATATTTTGGAAAATCACTAAAAGAACGGATTGAGTTTCTTTAGCGGATTGTAACTTCTTTCTTTGAGTGGATTCAGTGAGAAGGAAAGGTCCCACCTTCCTCACAGATTCCCCTCTGTTTTGAATTCCAGATAAGTTGTTTTAATACAAATTATTTATCTGCAACGATTCTGAGAATACAATTGTTGTTACAGTCTAGTTCCTTCTTGTTAGATGCGCATAAATTTGTCTCATGAGAATTAGAAGTCAATTGTTGAATGTTGTTGGAGAACTGCTTTCCCTTTTTCTGCATTAGATTAACATCTTGTTTCCAAGTAAAAGAAAATAAAAAGTGTGAATTACTTTCTTACCATAAGTAGATTTCATTTCTGCAATTAGTCTAGAACTTCTTCCTGCAAAAGTAAAATAGACAGTTATATTAGAATAATGTAATCCAAGATTCTTATACACGCATCAGTTTATATTTCAGTTATGAATTCAAATCCTGTAGAACTCTTGTTGTACCAGCAACATTTCATTAGTGATGATTTTTGTTTCTTTTTACACTTCCCTACTACAATTAGATTAAGTGTTGCTTTCATTATCTAGCATAGACTGTGCACAATTATCTTGAAACAACAAACTTCCCTGGGTTGAGAATTTATATTGAACACCTTAATCTTCTATTTATTTAAACGATTAAAGTGCCCAACATTTTGGCGTCGTTGCTGGGGAGGACAATTATAGATTTTTGTAAAGCACATTAGTTTTCTTTCTAAGGAATGATTAGTCTACATGAATCAAGAAACGCGAGGACGTACCCCCCAAAACACTAACCCTACAGTTACCAGAGGACATGGAGGAAGAAATCCTACACTGGGAAGGCAAACCCTTGTTGATGAAATCATAGCCAGAGCAGATTCCTCTTCAGGATCTATTTTTCACCCTACAAATCCTCCAAGAAGATGTAATCCTCAATCCTCAGAACTACCCCTTTTTGAAACATCGTTTTCATCAAGGGCTGGAGCTGAATCTGAAGTCGAAGCTGAAGATTTGTCACCAACAAATCAGCAAGCAACACTGGAGAACATTAAATATCAAGGAAGTACAACTCAAAACAGGGAAAATCCAGAAGAAGCAGTTTATCAGATCGATGGTAGGATAGTCACTAAAGAAGAGTGGGACACTTTTCATATTGATTTCCACCAAGAGAACCCACAGAACAATGAAGAGGAGGTAAATAATGAAAATACTATCTCTACTCTGTTTTTTTTTATTTCTAATGTTCCCACATGAGGGATGGATCCTATAAAAAACATACCTCTCTCAGCTTTGCCAAATTTTCATGGATTATCTACTGAGGATATGGATGAGTTTCTATTTGAATTTGACATTTTTTGTAGAAGCTATGACTACACTACCATTTCACAAAAAGGTTAAACTGTTTCCAGCTACATTGAAAGGTAATGCATTGAGATGGTTCATGAGCCTTGGAGGAGAGAACATTTCAACATGGGTACAAATGAGGCAGTTTTTCTTGAACAAATACCAAGACTACTACCGAACAAGAGAACGAAGAGAGGAATTGTTCAAAATGTCTCAGAAGGATGATGAAACCCTTGAAGATTTTGTGGAACGACTCCAATATAATTTACAAAGGTCTGGACATCCAAATGTGAGTAAGGACATTTTGAAAATCATTTTGCTAAAAGGAGTTAGAGAAGACTATTTAGATATGCTTGGCAAGGGAGATATATCTAAGGAAACCTATGAGGACATTGTAGATCTTTGTAAAATATTTTCTCGAGGTTATACAAAGAATAGGTCAGCTGCCAAGGATACCACTTTTTCAAGGGTACAAAAATTAGCCAATGGAGGAGAAACAAGAGCAGAAATAGGTAATATGTTAGAGAATTTCACAATAGAAATGATTAACTCTTTTTCTTCACAAATGGACACTTTGTAGGTCAAACAGAAACAAGCAGAGTCAGAGCAAACATTGTGCATTTTCTATCCAAAATGCAAAAAGAAACATCCACCAAGGGAGTGCCCGCTGAATAGTGTCCAGGTATGTCTTATCTGTGAATTAGATCATGCTACTGACCAATGTCCCTCTCTACCAAGAGTAAAAGCATCAATGAAGGCAACTAATGAGGAAGCAAAGGTTTTCTATCTAATAACACAAAGGAAACAATGGAATCCATGAAGTCAAGGTATCAACTCTCAATTCTCTCCTTCAACAAATAATTATTGGAACAATCAGCCACAATATGGCCAGACGAATGCCCCTCCTCCACATCATATGCCACCCCCTTATCAAGATCCCAATGCATGGTTACCTATTCCCAATCAACATAATCATCATGGACAATGGAACCCATATTGGAGAGGCCCTCAACAACAGCTCAGTTATCAAAACTATCAACAACCAAACCCCTATCAACAACAATTCCAACCCTAGTACCAACAGCAACAACTACAGTTACCTCCCAATGCCCCACCAAGAAATCCTCCCTTATGACCTCAGATGCCTGTGCAACCTAACCCAAACCCAAATAATAAGGCCATTTAGAACATAGATATACACAAGGTGCCAGCCTTAACTATTATTCCTATGCCTTGTGATGAAATCACATTACGATCAGGGAGAATAGTCGAGCCAATAATTGAAGATGCTCCATGTTCAGAATCAGACAAGGAATCATGGGAAAGGCCATCTGTTGATACAGAAGAAATTGATCAATCCATTATAGAGCTAGCAGATCCACCATTCCCTGAAAGACTGACAATTACTAAACTTGTGGAATTACCATCTTTCAATCTCTTAGGAGAATTGCAAAATCTACATGTTAATATTCCACTATTGCAAGCGATAAGAGATGTCCCTATTTATGCCAAGACTGTAAGAGATCTCTATCTAAAAAGACTTGGACGAAAACCCAGGGACCCTCTCACAGTGCACGTAGTGGGGGATTTGTCTAAGATGATGTTAGGAAAAACCCCACCTATTAAATATGGAGACCCAGGAAACCCCACAGTCACTATCAAAATAGGACAGACATCTATTCCCCATGTGCTAGTCGACTTAGGAGCATCAATTAACATCATGCCTATAAAAACTACGTAATTTCTGCAACTCAGAACACAAGTCCGACCTACTCCTACTGTACTAGAATTAGTCGATCATTCCACCATCAGACCAGAAGGAGTAATAGATGATTTAGTCATTTTAGTATATTCATGGGAGTATCCTGCTGATTTTGTCGTTCTGCAACCCAAAACCTAGTTGGGGGGCCACCCCCTAATTATGGGAAGACCATGGTTAGCTACAGTTGATGCCTTCATTGGTTTTTGATCCGGTTCAATGACCATCTCTGATGGTTAGGACACAAAAAAACTGACCCTGTATCCTCATGTTACACCAAGTACGAAACCCGAAAATTCTTTATGGATGGACACAGAGGATGAAAGTGTTCTCCCTGTGTTAACCATAGGAAAAGAAATGAGTTTCAAAGATGAGACATAGGACGAGTTAATCAACTGCTTTATCTGTGACTCCTTTGCTATTACACAGAATACACACCACCAATTGATTAGAATATTCGACCCTATCACACGGGTAGAGACAAGCTCAGAAATGTTCTCAGAAGACACCGAAAATCAAATTGATTTAGCTGTAATAGCAATTGTTGTAACACCAACCATTGTAACAGCAGATGATGAAACAACAATAGTTGAATTATTTCCTAAATTCAATTCTAAGAGCATCGTTGTAGAAATTGAACCTGTAAAAACCTTGAACATCAATCCTGATTTATCCACTGCTGAAACTCACCGATTGATGAAATTACTGATTGAAAATAAAGAAGCATTTGTCTAGGATTACATGGATATGAAATACATTTCATATGAATTATGCACTCATCATATATAAATTAAGGAAGAATGCTGACCCATTTTCCAACCCCAATGAAGAATGAACCCAAACCTTAAAGAAATTGTTAAGGAGGAACTGCAGAAACTTCTCAATGTCGATTTCATTTACCCTATATCATACAATGAGTGGGTTTCACTGTTGGTTATTGTACCTAAAAATAATGGGAAATGGAGAGTATGTGTGGACTATAAAGCCCTGAATAAAGCCATGCAGAAGGATCATTTCCCTCTACCATTTCTTGATCAGGTTCTAGATAACCTAGTTGGGAAAAAAAATTTCTCTTTCTTAGATGGATTCAGTGGCTATAACCAGATCAAAATTGCTCCACGGGACCAAGGTAAGACCACTTTTACCAGCCCTTGGGGAACATTTTCCTACAAGGTTCTCCCATTTGGCTTGTGTAATGCACTAGCCACTTTACAAAGAGTTGTAATTGGTATCTTATCTGATATGGTGAATGACTATATGGAGATATTCATGGATGAATTTACACCTTATGGTGTTGATTACGATGAAGCTTTGTCTAATCTGGAAAAAGTTCTCAAAAGATGTATACAATCTCTTATTTCGTTAAGTACATAAAAATGCCATATGATGATGAGCGAGGGTGTAGTGCTGGGACACTTCATTTCTTATGCAGGAATTCAGGTAGACCGAACCAAAATCCAGGTAATTTTGGACATTCCAACTCCATCAAATCAGAAAGAGGTAAGAAGTTTCTTAAGGCATGCTGGATATTACAGGAGATTCGTTAAAAAAAATTCCAAACTTGCCTCTCCCTTGTTTTTCCTCCTAACAAAAGATGTTGACTTTCGATGGACTGACAACTGTGAATTATCTTTTGCATATCTGAAACATAAATTGTCTACAGCTCCCATTCTAAGAGGGCCCAATTGGGCTATGCCTTTTCACATTTCTTCTTATGCCTTAGATACTACAATTGGCGCAGTACTAAGGAAACAGGAGGACAAAGAGCCCTATGCTATCTACTATATCAGGAAGAACATGGCTCCTGCTGAATTGAATTATACAGTTACTGAAAGAGAATTCTTAGCAGTAGTTTATGAAATCAATAAATTCATGCATTATGTCACTGGTTATACTACTTTTATTCATACCAATCATATAACAATTAAATATCTCATGAATAAACCTATTACTAATGCCCAAGTAACAAGATGGTTATTACTACTCTAAGAATTTGACATCACTATAGTAGATAGACTAGGAAAAGAAAATGTGGTTGTTGATTTTCTCTCAAGGTTACATATCAATGATGATAATACACCTATAGATGATTCTTTTCCTGATGACCATTTGTTTGCGGTTTCTTCTCACTCACCTTGGTATGATGACATTGCTAACTATTTGGTTGCAGAGAAGGTACCTCCACATATATCTCCTCGAGAAAGAAGGAAGATTATTCAGAAGAGTGCTCGGTATAGGGTGATAGGAGGATACCTTTTCTACACAGGCCTAGATCAGGAAATTAGGAGATGTGTAAAGGATGATGAAGTGTATGATCTTCTAAAAGCTTGCCATGATGGCCCTTGTGGGGGTCATTTTGATGATAAAAGGATTGGGCATAAAATATTAAGGATGGGCTATTTATGGCCCACCATATTTCAAGATGCCAAGAAATATGTTCAGAGTTGTGACAGTTGCCAACGAATGGGTCAGCCAAATCATAGAGATGAGATGCCTCTCCAGCCTCAGATAGTGTTAGAGCCTTTTGAGAGATGGGCCATGGATTTCATAGGGACCATTAACCCACCTTCTAATAAGAAAGTATATATACTGGTCTGTATAGATTACATGGCCAAGTGGGTGGAGGCAAAAGCACTCATTAGGGCCTCATAATATTTGTCTTATAATTCTTGTTTGAAGATATCTTTATTTGGTTTGGTGTTCCCAGAGAATTAATAATTGATGGAGGTCCCCCTTTCACATCCCATAAGTTTGAAGCCTTACTCAATACATATCATGTGTTACATAGGATAGCTTATCCATACCATCCACAAGGAAATGGCCAGGGGGAAAGCACCAACAAAGTTATTGAAGCCATTCTTACTACAATAGTTAGAGAACATCATCAGGATTGGAGTGACAGATTTCATGAAGCTCTATGGGCTTACCGAACTACTTGGAGGAACACCACTGGTTTTTCTCCTTATGAGTTGGTATATGGAAAAGCCCTGTTTTTTCCATTGAATTCGAAATCAAAACCTTAAGAACTGCATCAGCAGTCAACCTTGACTTGACTTTGGCACAGAAGGCTAGACTGTAGTAGCTCAATGAGATTGATGTAAAGCGTTTGGATGCTATTCATCAAACCACAGTAATTCAACAACAGAGAACAAAATGTCATGACCGAGTCATCAAGAAAAAATTATTCCAGAAAGGAGATTGGGCTCTATTGTATGATTTGCGCTTTAAATAATTTCAGGGTAAGTTGCATACACGATGGCTCGGACCTTATGAGGTAGACACATTTTTTTCCAACAGGACAGTCAGGCTAATTACTATTGATGGATCCAATACACAGTTACATGCAAATGGTCATCGCCTATGTCTGTATCAGCGTCCACTGTCGAAAGAAGAATTCAAATATCGCTATATAGCCAATAGAGGTTATCACTTCTTAAAAGGAAAGGATCTTGCTATTTCCCCTTCAGAACCTTAGGACTTATTTTACTCAGACCTTGTATATAAATAAACTCAGCAAAATTTTTGTTTGAAATTTTCTTTCTTTTACTATGCTAATAAATTCAGCCTTGAAAGGTATCGGGTAGTTATGCGTGTGCAAGAGAATTGATGAACAACAAATTAAGTACTGCAAAAAGGAGTCAAAGGATTAGTTGATGGATGTTGTAAAAACTAAGCGTTGCAATGTTTGGCCAATTTCCAGTTGTTACACCCTCGGCCAATTTCTTGTTGTTACACCCTCGGCTAATTTCCTACCAGTACACCCTTTTACGATTAATTGGCCGTATTTCTTGTTGTTACACCGTTCGGCCAATTTCTTGTTGTTACACCCTTGGCCGTATTTCTTGTTGTTACACCCTTCAACCAATTTCCTGCTATTACACCCTTGGCTGATCTCTTGTTGTTACACCCTCGGCCAATTTCCTGCCATTACACCCTTTTCCAATTAATTAGCTGTATTTCTTGTTGTTACACCATTTTATTTTTTGATGTTGTAACGCCTATCTCTGCCAATTTGGCCGAAGTACCTGCTGATACACTGAAAGTTGTTATTCTTTTTGGCCACCTCACTTCTCTCTTTCGCATTTCTGCCAATGTTGCTACTCCAGCTCTACAATATTTTCGTGTTGCAACATCGCTTATTTGTCCGAACTGTTGATTTGTCAACACCGCTAATTTGTTAATATTTCCACTTTCTCTGTCTAAAGGCGTTGTTTCATCATTTTTAACTTCACATATGGCATTTTTTTTAGCTGATCAACTACAGAAAGGACTCCATCTATGCTCTAGACGTCATATCATCATTTCTCACACCATCCTTCATAATTGTGGTTATTCCACGCGATTCAGATGGTGGTTGAAGAGTACAGTTACTCTAACAGATCGTTATATGTGGTAAGATAAGAGGTACATGACTAATCCTATGTGTTAAAGTAATGAAGATATAAAGGCACGCTTCCTAGTTACTTACCAGTTGTCCCAAATCGATGCACCTGGAGTTAATCCGATTAGATGGGAAGGGGAAACACAAATCTAGCCATCCAAACCTCATTTTATACCCACCTCCACCACTTTTTCGACCACACCTCTTTTTTCCAAGACACTATATTCCTTATGCAAAACACGTTCACGCTTGCTGCGACTCTGGTTTAGGTGGTACATTCTCTTCCTACATGGTTGTTAGATTCTCAAGTAATATCATGGGCGGATCAGCCATGCGATATGAACCAACAAATCTAGACACTTTGTTGTTACACCCAGAGGCATACCAAATATTTCTCCAGGCTAGTTGGATAGCGTATTTTAAGAAGCTCAAGGGCTTTAATGAAGACGAGGTCTTAGAATTTTGTCAAAATATCACCAAAGGATATTCAATGGTGAATGGGGTAAGAATTCCAGTATCAGAAGAAAGCATTGCTGCTGTGACAGGTTTTCCCACAACAGGAGACTGATGGTTTCACAGAAAAACACATCTCCCAGATGCACAGAAGGGTTTCCTCGTCGGCAATGAGAAAGTGAAAATTAAAGGCAGAGGAGAAGACATCAATTCTTTACCAAATCCATGGGGGAAAGTCATAGAGTTTGTCAAAAGATACATTACCTACGAAGGCAGGTACCAAGTTGTTTATTTTTCTGATTTTCTCTTATTATCACACCTGCGACATCAGAAATTTCTAAACATTCCTTATTTTCTCCTTCATTCATTGCATAACATGGCTCATTTTGTAAAGAAATCCAAGAACCCCAAGAACTGCCTCTCTAATCACAAACTCATCAGACTTTTAATTCACAGAGGTATGGGCATTTTCAATAACCCATTACCCGATGTAGCAGACCCGCCACATTCTATCCCCGCAGCTATAATTGCCTCAGTACCTGAAACCACAATATATGGACCTATTCCTGAGTCTCTACCATCGGCTGCAACAGTCGTCCAAACCCCTACTGCCACTACCCGTAAGACGACTCAGAGAAGCAAACGCACAACCCGAGCCCATTCTAGAACCAGCCAAACAACCCTCGATGAGCCTGCAACTATGGTTGAACCACCTGCTACACAACCAGCTACTCACCCAAGCCTTGAGTCACATCCATTAGCTAAGACAATTGTCATTGAAAAACTCACCCCTCCTATCTCTGCTTCACCTCGAAAAATAACAAGGTCAACACGGTCTGCTCCAACAAAAAGTCAAACTTCACCCTTTGTTGTTGCACGGACAGTACAACACGAGCCTCCTATTGCCACAAACACTGTTTCAGGTCCTACTATTACTACCAATGGAGTATAATAGAAAAGAAAGCGTCCATTCAAGGGAAAAAGTCAAAAAGATATCGACCAAATTACATCAGCTGCAACACAGAGTCTGCCTACTGTTGTCACAGAGAATTCTACATAGGTATGTATACCAGGATTTACTCTATGTAAAGAACTTCAAGCGGCTATCCTCTCCATTCAAACTGAAGGTAAGAAAATTGCAGCCGAATCATCGGCTCCGCCTGATGATTCTGTGCATCACATGTCAAGTGACGATGTATAGATCATTGCAGACCCCACTATACTAGAATTTTCTACTTGTGTGGTTGAAGAAGAATGACCTGTTCCCCCTCCAGCGATGAAGAAGAAAGACCCTGCTTTTGTTTCTAATTTACCTAGGAGAAGAACCAAGTCCAACAAGTTTGCAGAAGCTGCAATTGGATGGAAAAATATGAAATAGGCTATTCCTATTCTTCGTCCACTATCCTCTATGATTGATGGAGGAAATGACACACAAGAACCAGTCTCTCTCAATAACCAAACAGTGATAGTAAATACACCTGAAAACGATGGGTCTAGTCTACAAGAACAGATCATGCAGGATGTAGTTGTTATACAAGCACTAGTTGTCCCAGTCGAGACTGTTCCATAAGAACCACTCATGATAGAAACAAATGTAACACAAGAACTATCTGCACCAGAGGAGGTTGTTCAACCAGAGATGGTAATGCAGGATGGAGCTTTTGACAGAGCACCAGTCATGACTAAAACAACTGTTATACTAGAACATGCAATAGATAATTTTGAGGATGTGCCACTTGCCCAATTGTTTGCCCAGATTGAGAGAAAGATCAGGAATACTGAAAATTCCATAATTTTTGCACTCATAACAGAGAATGAAAACCTCAAAACCAAATTAAATACCCTAAAGAAAGAGGTGGAGGTTGATCGACAGAAGAATCCAGAGGGGATCACCATGGACATTCTAGCACTTACAAAAGAAGTTATGGACAGAAATAAAGTACTCATGTTCTTTGAGTGTGGAAACATTTACTTTGAGGAAGGATATAAGGTAGTCAAAGTACTAATTAAAAAAGGACTAGCAACTCTCTCAATCAATACTGAGCATGAAAATACTGCTACACAAGCACCAGCGAAACTGAGAAGATCTCAATGTCATAAGACAGCTGCTGGTTTACCAGCAGCTTTCAAACCAGAACCTTTGTTTTCATTTCGAGTTGTTTCTCAAGCAACTCAAACTGATTCTATTCTTAAAGACAAAGAAACTTAAACAGATTGTTGATAGAGCACATTTTCTTTTTGGGCACAGAATATTAACATACAGGCATTTAGCAAGTTATCTTAGCAATTTGCACTGGAGTAGCTAGTTCCCTAATTTAGCTACAGAGTAAAGTTTGGATGTGTTTTTGCATGAGGACATCCAAAGTCTTTAGTTGGGGGGCATGTTAGGACCCAAAAATGTCCCTTTTTCACCACATCTTTAGCCCATTCAACCTTATCCTCTCTAAGCTAATGTGTGCTAAGAACTCTTTTTCCCCAGGTATGAATCATTCAACTTTCTTTTATATTTTTATTTACTTAGCATGTTTGATTAGTAACGTGCACATATTTTACCCATAAAATTATTCAACTAATGATTGGAATGTATAGAACAACCAAGTATGGAATAATGGTCGTTGATGTTACAATAAGACACCAATCTTGGAAGTTGTTACAACAAGGAACCAATCTTGGAAGCTATTACAACAAAGCACCAATCTTGGAAGCTGTTACAACAAGGGGCCAATCCTGGAAGCTATTACAGCAAGGTGCCTATCTTGGAAGCTGTTACATGACTGCCACAACAGATGCCATCGATTCTACTGTTACACAACCACTGCAATAGGTGCCACCGATTCTGTTGTTACACGACTGCTACAACAAATGACATCGATCCTGAAATCTGTTATACTTATTGTTACATGTGTTAGCCTACAATATTAGTTCTAGATCTTGCATTTATGATATCAAACGAACAACTTAAGAATCGAGGATTCTCAAGGCTGTTCTGATTTTGTTCTAACTAGATGACTTTGACTTTAAATAATAGATCTTTTGTAATCAAAGGGGTTGAATTTTAACTATGAGAAAGTGAAGTAAAGAAAAGCTTATTGTACACAACATTTTGGCAAATCAATGAAAGAGTGGATTGAGTTTCTTTAGCGGGTTGTAGCCTCTTTCTTTGAGTGGATTCAGTGAGAAGGAAAGGGCCCACCTTCCTCACAGATTCCCCTCTGTTTTGAATTCTAGATTAGTTGTTTTAATATGAATTATTTATCTGTCAACGATTCTGAGAATACAATTGTTGTTACAGTCTAGTTCCTTCTTGCTAGATGCGCATAAATTTGTCTCATGAGAATTAGAAGTCAATTGTTGAATGCTGCTGGAAAACTGCTTTCCCTTTTTCTGCATTAGATTAAAATCTTGTTTCCAAGTAAAAGAAAATAAAAAGTGTGAATTACTTTCTTACCATAAGTAGATTTCCTTTCTGCAATTAGTCTAGAACTTCTTCTTGCAAAAGTAAAATAGACAGTTAGATTTGAATAATGTTATCCAGGATTCTTATACACGCATCAATTTATATATCATCTATGATTTCAAATCCTGTATAACTCCAGTTTTATCAGCACCATTTCATTAGTGATGATTTTTGTTTCTTTTTGCACTTCCCTACTACAATTAGATTAAGTGTTGCTTTCATTATCTAGCATAGACTGTGCACAATTATCTTGAAACAACAGACTTCCCTGGGTTGACAATTTATATTGAACACCTTAATCTTCTATTTATTTAGATGATTAAAGTGCCCAACAGGCACCACTCCTTTTGAATGTTGGAACGGTAAGAAACCGAAAGTGTCGCACTTTCGCATTTTTGGTTCACGAGCATGGGCTCACATTCCGATAGATAAGAGGAAGGCTTTAGAGCCTCAAAGTGTTGAATGCATATTTGTTGGGTATCTTGAAGGTGTCAAAGGATATATATTACTGGACTCTCACACTGAAAAGTTCATTCTAGCTTGAAGTGTGAAGTTTGAAGAAGAATCACTGCATGATTTTTCAGAAGACCCTGTCGAGGAACTTCTTGTTGTCACTGATGAGGAGGAGTCAAAAAATTCTTCGAGCACTTCATAGAAGCCATCATAGCATCCTTTTGGGTATGATACAGAGGATGAGGAGCAGGTCATGGCTGCTTGAACTCAGTTTCCAACTTCGTCAGAGAAAACCCTGCAAGATGCGGGTGAACTAGTCGGTGATCCTACAGATACAAGAAGGACTAAATCACAGTTTTTTGGGGCCCCTCAAGCCCTGGCTGCCATGGAACCATTTCTCCCAATACATTTCTATATGACACTTGGTTCATATCCACAGTCACACTCTGAGGCTGCTGGAAACCCACTTTGGGAGGCTATGATGGATGAAGAGTACTCTGCTCTTATGAACAACAACACATGGGACTTGGTTCCACTTCTGAAAGGAAGAAAGCTTGTTTGATGCCAATGGATATATCGAACAAATATTGTTGCATATGTTGAGATGAGAAAGTACAAAGCTCGACTTGTCGCAAAAGGATACTCACAAGTACATGGCATAGACTACACAGAGACATTTGCACCTGTTGCAAAAATGGACTCCATTCAACTAATTATG
Organism: Picea engelmannii; assembly: GCA_009831015.1. NCBI lineage: Eukaryota > Viridiplantae > Streptophyta > Pinopsida > Pinales > Pinaceae > Picea > Picea engelmannii. The sequence goes on along the minus strand of ML783611.1, from coordinate 220,867 downwards.
GCCATTGCCGCTTCTCACAGATGGGAAGTTCATCACATGGATGTGAAGAGTGAATTTATTCATGGATATCTCAAGGAGGATATCTATATGGAGTAGCCACAGGGATACATTCAGAACTCTTCCCTCTTTTGCAGATTAAATAAATCTTTGTATGGCCTAAAACAAGCTCCTAGAGCCTGGTATGCAAATATGGATTCTTTCCTGCTTTCCATTGGATTCATTCGATGAAAATCTGATCCTAATGTTTATTTTCTGCAACATGATGATTCTCTTTTGCTAACAATACTTTATGTAGATGACTTACTGATGATAGAGAACCTTACTTCAGCTATTGATTCAGCAAAATTAGCATTGCATGATCGATTTTCCATGACAGATTTGGGACTGTTGCACTACTTTCTTGGTCTTGAAGTTTCTCAGTCTACTTCAGGGATCAAGATGGCATAGTCTAAGTATGCATCATATCTACTTGCCTGCTTTCAGATGATAGAATGCAAGCCAACAACATCTCCCTTTCTTTCGGGGGTTAGATTTGAGGATGCGGGTACTACACCTTTGGTGGACAGTACACTATATCAACAGTTGGTTGGGAGTTTGTTGTATCTCACTCACACCCGACCTGATATCTCTTTTTCAATAGGAGTTTGTTCTAGATATATGCAAGAGCCTCATGATCTTCACTGGAAAGATGCAAATATAATCCTTAGATATGTGAAAGGTACTCCCAGTTTTGGTATCTTTTATGCTGCATATTGCCCACTTTCACTGATTGGGTACACAGATTTTGATTGGGCTGGCGATGGTACAGACCGCAAGTCCACCTTTGGTTATGTTTTCAGCTTTGGTTCAAGTCCATTCTGTTGGTCTAGCAAGAAGCAATCCACGATTTCTTTATCTACAACAGAGACAGAGTATAGAGGTGCAGTGAATGCAACTACACAAGTTGTTTAGTTGTAGGGGCTTATCTCCAAGTTTGGTATTCAGTATCCACTTCCGAATGTCATATTTTGTGACAATCAGGGGTTCACTCATATATTGATTGATCCAGTTCATAGACAGAGGACCAAGCACATTGAGATTCACATGCATTACATTTGTGAGCTGATCCGTGACACAGTCATTTCACTACAGTACTGCCACACAGGACAGTAGGTTGCAGACATCTTCACCAATTCCTTCATTGAAAAGAAATTTTCAAAACTGAGAGCCATGCTTGGAGTGGTGGAGACAGTTGAGTAGGTCACTTTTGGCCACTTAGCATTTTTTTCCTCTTTTGAGGCGGGGGGGGAGGGTTCCCACGAGGTTTTCCCTCTTTCCTCTTTTCGAGAGGAGTTATTTTATGTAATGAGTACCTAAAATGGCCAAATTGTCAGGATTCAATTTTTTTGTCATTACAGTTAGGCTTAAGGGGGGGTGTTGGAGCATAACCCTAACTTACATTAGTTTATACCTAGATTAGACTCCTAGATATTGGTTAATACATTCCATCACACTTTATTTCACCTAATTTGGCCACATAGAGAAGAAGGGAGCCTCATCCCTAGATTTTAGGGAAAACTGTTATTTTTAGATCAAGACTCAACTCCCAGTTCTTGATTTTCTTGATTTATTCTTGATTTATTCCAACTCCCCCATGCAAAAACTCATCCATTATTGAGGAATGCACACCTCCTCTTTGAGTGAGATATTTATTCCTTAATTAATGATTTATTCCTTTACTATTATTAGTAACTGTTATTTCGGGTTAGTTAAGTGAGTTGGAACTACTTCTCTTGTCAGTTAAGTGAGATTAAGTGAGTTAATGTGCACCACTTCACTCTTGTGGGAATTAATGAGTGCGTGACATGTGTCTTTAGTGGTCTAGGTCAAACAAAGTGGTCTCCCTTAGCCTATGACACCTATTTTAGCTTTTTATAGTTTTTTTGACTAGAATTTCTATGTTGGAAATTCTATATATTCACCTCCTCTCTTCCTTTTGAGGCTGGTTTCTCGTGTATATTCTTTTTTTATTAATATAATTATCTGATTTATGGAGCAAAAACTTTCTCTCATCTCTTGAATATCATCAAATTGTATGTGTTCAATTTAACTAGAATTCTAGATCTATCGGGGTTTCTACAGGAGTTCTACAGTTACTTTATCCAACGTCCTTCTTAAACAGTGAAAATGTCACCTTTATGGTTTATGCAGAAACCCTAATTATGTAGTAGTTGCAATACTAAAAACTGAATTGTGAAGAGTGTTTGTTGAGGCTTAGCCACTTCTTATCAGATGTGAGTTGGTCTCTTTCAGGCCTGCTCTGATATGATGTTGATATTTTACTTATACAACTATCAGTTATGGTTCTTCATTATTAAAATCATTTACAATGTTAGTTTCATATAGAAGATCAATAAAAGAGAGACAATCATATAAACAAGAGAGACACAAAGATTATCCTGGGAAATTCTCCAAGGGGAGAAAAACCATCAAACTTCCTCAATATAGATTAACCAACCAAGAACAATTTTTCTCTCCAAGAGAGAACTAACAAAGAAGAATATCATCCTCTACTACTTCACTAGGAAAGAGTAGTGAAACATTTAACTAAGATATACCAAGATATAGACCAAAAACCTCCTTGATGTCACACCTAACTGCAGCAGCTTCTTCTCCAAGACTTGCACACTTTTCCTCTTATTGCAGAGCTTATGAGTGAGTGTACATGTGAGGCTCTATCCTCCTTTATAAATAGTAGTATGGCCTCCTTAAATTACGTCTTGGCCAAACTATCAATTTACCCTCTTAAATTACATTTAATTTTCAAGGAACAATAGTCGGCTGAATTTTACAAAGGCACAATAGGGTCGTCTTAATAAATATAATATAATAACATTCTTTAGTTTTTGTCTTGGTCAAATACAATAAGGATATCTTTTGAAGCCTACTCAATCTTCAACAGTTAGCCAATTGTTGTGTGTTTTAGATTTGGCCTAGGACCCTTCCTTGTGGATTCATAGCCTTGACTCAGGGGTTCCCTTCTATTGAGAGTAAATGAACAAAAATTTCTATGGTTGGGAGGAACATCCTTGGTATACAACCAATTGGTGATTGTTTACTTGCAAAGATAAGTGCTCTATGTGTTTTCTGTAGAATGTAATTTTTGTTGTCTATTTAATTATGTTTGAGATGTATTTATGTGTGCATGCTTGTTGGTTATTTGTTGTGCATGGGAGACTATTTATTTATTTTATTATGTAGCATTGATCTTTATTAATTCATGTGAGTCTTTCATTCTTCATTTTGAATTAATTATTATCAAAAATTGAATTCGGTTCAGAAGTGAGTTTTAGAGATAGTGTGGCTAGCCTGTGGGTGGTTGGGTATGTCATATTGACAAATTGAATCATTCATCCTTTCAAATCATTCATATTTCCTTTAAGTATAGTATGAGATGTATGTTAAAGTAAACCATAAAGGAAATGGATCTAATTTGTTCTTCATCTTTCAATCTTACTATTTTCATTAAGAAATTTTCTAAGTGAGATTAACATTTAAGAATTCTTTGATTCATTCGTTCATAGATCCATTTCACATGGTTGGATGAAAGTATCAAAGTACCTCTTCTCTTCCTTATCTTTCTTTTTTCGAATTTGAAGTATATCTTGATACGGGGAGAATTTCATCGGATATAGTGAAGACTGAATATACATCCAAATATTTTTTTTCAGATTGATACATATAAATCAATCGAGAATAATTGAATAGAATTTTTGACAGATGGGAAACTTCTAATGCGATTAGATGAAAATGAGGGAGTGTTTACAATCCCTAAATTAATTTGAAGGATTTTTTCATTTCATCGATCAGGGCTTGACGAAAGAACTCCATAATTTTCCAAAAATTGAGGATACAGATAAAGAAATTGAATCCGGTATTTTTGGTAATGAATACAAATTAGTAGAAACTTTTATCAAAGAGAGAGATGATGTATATCATTCCTTACATATTACTCTGAATTATATGTACCAGCAAGATTGATTCAAAGGAATGGTAGAAAGATATAGAAAACAAATGTATTTCTCGAAAATATTCCTTTAATGAATTCCCATGGAACATTTGTAGTAAATGGAATTTACAGAATCATGATTAATCAAATATTAATAATTCTTGATATTTATTATCGGTTAGAATTAGACCATAATAGAATAAACTATATACATAGTGGCACTCTAATTTTGGATTGGAGAAGAAGATCGAAATTAGAGATCGATGTGGGAGAAAGGATATGGGCTCGTGTAAGAAGAAAATGAAAAATATCTATTCCATTTCTATTATCAGCTATGGGTTTAAATCTCAAAGATATTTTGGACAATCCTCTCTATCCTGAAAGATTTTTCTTTTGTTGGAGTTTCTCTTATTCCATTTCTTGAACATAATGATGTGCATCTTATGCAAGAGCATCTTCGTCAGCATGCAAGTGGATGACAACTCAATGCCCTAGAACTCATTTGGATCTAATTTTAAATTTAAGGATGTCATATCATATAAATATCTCGAAAGGCTTGTAATTAAAGTTCTTAAATTATAATTGGTTGAACCATCATGTGAGATCGATGGAGATTGTATTTTCTTTAATGTAGATAATAGTAGTACAGATTTGAAGCATTCACTCTTATCTGTCTATACCCATTATTTATTGTAATAAGACTTAGTGGTTGAAAGATTTTATTTTGATAAGATAGAACTAAGGTAGTCGGAGGGAAAAATCTTTATGAACCATTTTTGTATAAATATATGTATTGTATTCCCAAGGAGGTTGTTGAAAGTTATTGAAGTTGTTATTGTCAAGGCTGCTGGAGATTATTGCAGTTCTATGAGCCCATGTACATATCACTTGAATGAATATAACATATAAGTGTTGATCCAAAATGTTTGGTATTGTTATTACTGTGTCTATTAGAATGAATGGTAGGCTTTCTATTTAATTTTATTCTCGGTTATTACTTGTTCTTATGTTATGAATGCATTACATGGTTGAATGTATGAATCTGTGAGGATTAGATAAGTTTCAATTTTTTCTCTCCTATGATCTCATGCAAGGAGTGTACAGTGTTCGCAAGGCATGCCTTGTCAGAGTCTAGTTTGACTCAGAAGCTCGGGAGAGATAAAATAAAGCTTTATTTGCAAGGAATGCATAGTGTCTTCTAGGCATGGGTTGAAAGAGCTTATTTTGAATCAGAATATCGGGAGAGATAACGTGAAGCTTCATTGGGAAAGGAGTGTAGAGGACCACGCAAGGTGTGCATAGGTAGAAACACACTCAATGTCATATTTTTCAGGAGGAACAATTGAGTTTTGTAAGAACTATTGCAAGGAGTGCACAATCATCTATAAAGGGATTAAGTTTAAAGAAAATCATTTCAAGGTGTGGACAGGGTCGAATTTTAGCTAAGTGTCGAAGAAGTCGTTTTGAGAGGTGCAAGGAGTGTGTAAGAAGAAAAATTCTAAGAAGCTTAAGGTTTCGAGGAGGAACAAGTTCAAAAGAGGTAGCGGATGGAAATTCTTCAATAGGGAGGATCCCACTGAAAATTTCCCAACCAACGATCAAGATCCATTCAGAGGAATTAGGATCTTTCCAAACCATGGGATCTGGTAAAGTTGCATGGAGGCTAGTCTTAGAGTCCTTCAACACTCTGTGTATTCAAAGGTTTGGAAGTGTTCGAGGAGAGAGATCGCTAAATTCCTGAAGAAGTGAAGAGAAATATGGACCATTGGATTCGACAAGGAAAAGTGGTGGAGATCCGTGTGCTTCGAAGGAAAGCGAGAGTGGAGGAAAAAAATCTCTCGAAGCCGAACTAACGAAGTCAATAGTAGTCATCGATACGAGAAGGACACGCATCATCAGATCCTGGAATATGGAAGTGTGCAATCTAGAAAAGAGAGGAGAAAGTGAAGCTTAAGAGGCAAGTATCCATCCTAGCCATCAGTTGTTTGGAAACGTGGTGTCAAATCTATCACTTTGGTGATAGGACACTTCGGGGAAATTGAAGAGTAAATTATCGAAGGTCGTAACTCCAAAAGGCCAGAGTCAATAGGATTCATTGATAAATGGAGGGAAACATGGAGAGTGGAGATTTACTCTGGAGGATTGACACTTCAGGAGAAAGAAAAGTAGAGGAGCATTGATTGGAAGTCGTCCAAAGTAGGAAAAAAGGATGCATTTCAACCATCGATCGAGGTGAGCACGTGGAACTCGATTTGTAACTCCAGTTACAAGTCACTTTGGGGGAAAATAAGGTTGGAAATCTTGGAACTCCAGAAGTCGAAGTCCCGAAGTGAATCACAGTCGTTTGATGTCAGAGAAGTGTGGGCCGTAGATTTATGTCCAGGTAATTTCTCCAGTCCGGAGTTCGGAGGATTAAGAGTCAGTTTCACTTGAAACAATCGAAGCCCAAAGTCACAAAGGGGATGAGGCTGAGTTTATAGCCCGTGGACATAAGGGAGAAGGGCCTAGTAGAGGAGCTAGCGCTCGCCACTCTGAGTTACCAGAAGCACAAGAGAGAGTGTGTGCAGGGGAATTAAGCCTGTTTTGGTAACCAAAGAGGGCATGTGTGAATCAAATTCGACTCAATGAATTGAATATCCTTGATTGGGAGGTCGTGCAGTTGAAAGGATAGAGAGGGGGGTCTGCATCAAGTGGTATCAGAGCCTCAAATTGTGCTTTGTGTAAAATAAGGAAATGGTATGATACGATCAAGTGTTATCAGAGAGAAAAGTCTCTTTGTAATCTCTATGCGGAGAAATATCAGCACCATGTCACCTATAAGACATGTGGAGTGACTTGTAGTAAATCAAGATGTGGAAAGGGAGATGAGAGAACTTCGTGAAATATTAGATGCTATGGAGACAACACAAAGAAGAGCACCTAATGTTGGAGATGTTAGTGATGCAGAGAGAGAAGAAATGGATTTTGATGGAGCTGCAGGAGAAGATATTGTAGAAGAACGCTTGCTGAAAGCTTTTGTCAAATTGGGAGCTAGAGAAAAAATAGAAATCCCAATTTATGAAGTAAACTTAGATGTTGAAGAATTGTTGTATTGGATAAGAGCAATGGAAAAATACTTTGACTATGAACAAGTTGATGAATTGTTGTCACTAGATTGAAAGGACATGCAAAACTGTGGTGGGATGAACTACAGGCTGACAAAATATGTAAATGAAAATGAAATATTAAAAGATGGGATAGAATGGTAGACAAGTTGAAGGCTAAATTAATACCCCAAGACTATCAGATAAATATGTTCAAGAAATTATCGAACCTGAGACATAAAGGATTGACAGTAAAAGAATACAAAAAAGAATTTTATAAGTTGAACATCAAGGCTAGACAAAAAGAAAAATACGATGAAAAGGTTTCCAAGTATATTAATGGCCTGAGATATGAAATCTAGGATGAAATCAGCATGACAACAGTGAGGACGGTGGAGGATGCTTATCAGATTGCACTAAAGGTAGAGGAGAAATTGGCCTGGAAATAGAGCTAGTGAAGTGGAGGGAGAAGTCTAAACAAAGGTAAGGGAATTATCCGTGACAAGGCACAGAAGGCCAAGGTTGACACTGGAAAACCACACAGTCACTCAAAAAGAGGAGGAATTTCCCGAGGGAGACAGTATGGTGGAAGGAATTCTTTTCCTTGAGGAAGAGGAAGAGGCAGAGGAAGAGAGGTGAAGTGTTATGCCTGTGGAAAAATAGGACACATGTTTTGGGAATGCCCTGAGAGAAAGAAAAAAGGAGGAAGTGAAGCTCACATTTCAGAAGAACAGAGGCAGAATGTTGAGATAGAAGGTGTAGAAGATGGGAGATCCTTGATGATGAAGAAGGTTCTCTTAAAGCCCAAGCAAGAAGTGGAAAAACCAATGCAGAGGAATAGTTTGTTCAGAAATGCTTGCAAGACTAAAGAAATGATATGCAAGGTGATAATTGATAGTGGAAGCACTGATAAACTGGTATCCACAGAAATGGTGGAGAAATTGGATCTGGAGACAAATGCACACCCAAATCTGTATAGAGTCTCATGGTTGCAAAAAGGACACCAGGTAATGGTAATTAAACAATGCTAAGTTGAATTTAAGATAGGAGGATATAGAGATGATATTTTGTGTGATGTGATTCCCATGGATGTATGTCATGTCTTGTTGGGGAGACTGTGGAAGTTTGATAGAAATTCCATTCATGATGGGAGAAAAAATACTTATACCCTAGAGAAAAATGGTAGAACACACATGCTACTACCAATAGAGATTAAGAAGGTGAAGGAAGAATCCAACACAAGTATACTTCTCATGAGTGGGAAGGAAATCCTAAGTTAATTCAAGAAGGAATAGGAGATGCAATTTGTTGTGGTGGGGAAGCCCAGAGTCATCCTTACAAGTACTTATATGGATGATCTGCCTGAATAAATTCAGGAGTTGTTAGAAAATTTTGTTGACATAGTAGTGGATGAGTTACCTCGCTCATTGCCCCCCATTGTGAGTATCATCCATCACATTTATATCATACCAGGAGTGATTCTACCGAATAAGGAAGTGTACATATTGACACCTCAAGAGAATGAGGAGGTAAAGAAACAAGTTCAGGATTTGATGGACAAGGGTTTGGTCAGAGAAAGCTTGAGTCCATGCACAGTACCAACTATGTTGATCCCGAAAAAGGATGGAGGATGGAGAATGTGTACACACTCAATAGCCATAAAAAAAATCACCATCAGGTATAGATTTCATTTGTCTACGATGGATGACTTAATGGATTGTTTGAGAGGAGAAAATTATTTTTCAAAAATAGACCTGAAAAGTGGATATCACCTTATATGGATGAGAGAAGGTGATGAGTGGAAAAAAACCTTCAAAACGAGCGAAGGGTTGTATGAGTGTCTTGTTATTCCATTTGTCTTGACAAACGCCCCAAGTACTTTTATGAGGTTGATGAATGAGGTATTAAAAGATTTTATTGATAAGTTTGTGATTGTATATCTAGATGATATATTAGTCTTCAGTAAAACTGGAGAAGAGCATTTGAGGCACTTAACATTAGTAATGAGAAGATTGCAGTGGGAGAAGTTGCCGATACATATGAATAAATTCTCTTTTATGAAGACATAACTCATTTACTTGGGTTTTGTAATCTCTGCAAATGAATTGAAGATGGATCCATAGAAGGTGAGATAATATAGAGAGTGGCCATCGCCAAGGAGTATATTCGAGGTGAGAAGCTTCCATGGATTAGAAAGTTTCTATAGGAAGTTCATTAGAAATTTTAGTGGTATTTGTACACCAATATTAGATACGGTGAAGAAGAGACACAAGTATTTTAAGTGGATAGAACAAGTTGAGAAAATTTTCACGATATTAAAGGAGAAGATAATAGAACAATTGATTATGGTCTTTCCATATTTCAGGAAGACATTTCAAGTATGATTTGATGATAGTGGAGTAGCAGTTGGAGAAGTCTTGAGCCAAGACAATAGGCTTGTTGCATATTTCAGTGAGAAGTTGAATGACACCAAGAAGAAGTACTCCACATATGATAAAGAATTTTATGCAACAATTCAAGCCTTAAAGAAATGGAGGCACTACCTTGTTCCAAAAGAATTTGTTTTGTACAAAAATAATCAAGCTTTACAATTCATAACTAGATAGTAGAAGTTAAATCAAAGACATGCTAAGTGGATAGAGTTTATGAAAAATTTCACTTTTGTCATTAAACATATTTCTGGTAATGCTAACAAGGTTGTTGATGCATTGAGCAGGAGATGTTTGATTCTGCAGGAACTTTTAGTGAAAACCTTAGGGTTTGAACACCTTAAGGAAATGTACTGTGATGATCCATATTTTAAAGAGGTGTATGAAGCATGTGCAAATCATGTTCTTAGAGATAGAAGTCAGTGGATAGAGTATATGATTCAAGATGGATTGTTGTTTAAAGGTATCTAGTTGTTCATACCAAAGTGCTCGATGAGAGATAATCTATCGAAGGAAAAACTTGGTGGAGGTCTAGCAAGGAAATCTGACCATGACAAGACATTTACACAATTGAACAACTCATACTATTGGTCAGGTATGAGGGAAGAAGTGAAGAAATTTGTAAACAGATGTAATATTTCCCAGTATGCAAAAGGAAAGAAACAAAACGTTGGGTTATATCAACCATTGCTTATTCCAGACAGGCCTTGGGATGCAATAAGCATGCATTTTGTGTTGGTACTACCAAGAACACAAAGGGGAACCAGTTCCATATTCATTGTAGATGATAGATTCTCAAATATGGCACACTTTATCCCATGCCAGAAAACTAATGATGCAACACACATTGCAAATATGTTTTTCAAGGAAGTTGTGAGACTTCATGGGTTGCCCAAGAGTATTGTCTCAGATAGAGACACTAAATGTTTTAGTCATTTTTGGAGGGCATTGTGGAAGAAAATGGGGACGGAACTGTCCTTCAGTTCATCATATCACTCTAAAAAAGATGGACAAACTGAGGTGGTAAATCATAGTTTAGGAAATTCGTTAAGGAGTCTGGTCACTGAACATCATAGCCAGTGCAAATAGATTATTTCACAAGCAGAGTTTGCATACAATGACTCACCAAACAAGAATACATGAAAGAGTCCATTCCATATAGTATATGGAATGAAGCCAAGAAGAGTATCAGAGTTAAGAGATTTGATGTAGAATGAATTCAGAAGCTCTGGAGAAGAATAATTCGTTGTAGAAATGCAGAAGCTTCATAATCATATCAAAGAGCAGTTGCATAGAATATAAACACAGATTTGATCAGCGTAGGAGAGAAATTCAATTTGAAGTAGGAGATCAAGTTATGGCACATCTCAGGAAAGAAAAGTTCCCAGGGGGAACATATAACAAACTGAAAATGAAGAAAATAGGACCGTGTAAGATCCTAAGGAAATTTGATGCAAATTATTATGAGATAGAGTTGCCAGAGGATGTGGGTATATCACCCATATTCAACATTTCAGACTTGTACCTTTACAGGGAAGATGGCACAAGAGGATCAGAAGGTCAAAAAGAGATCCAGTGGGAGAAGCGGATGCCTATAGCAGAAAATCCACAGATGGAGGAGATCATAGATCAGAGGATTGGTAAGAAGACCAAGAGGAAGACTTATTTTGAGTATTTGGTAAAATGGAAAGAACACCCAATAGAAGATTCCAGTTGGGTAAATGAAGAAAATATTCAGAAGCATGGAAAGTCAGTGTATGAGCTCATGGACAGGATTCCATGATTTTTTTTCCAAAGAAGTATGATGCAGGAGCATCATTGTCAACATGCAAGTGGAGGACAACTCAGTGCCCTAGTGCACATTTTGAAGTAATTTTAAATTTAAAGATGGTGTATCATATAAATATCTCAAAAAAATTGTAATTAAAGTTCTTAAATGATAAGTGGTTGAACCATTGTGTGAGATCGATGGAGATTGTACTTTCTTTAATGTAGATAATAATGTTGACGATTAAAATCATAACGATGAATTCTGCCCGCAAAGGATTGCTAAAATCATTATTATTTAATTATGATAATAATATAATACTAGTAGGTGGGACCCCCTTGTAGACTAAAGGAGCAAGGATAGACATGTTACACTCATATGTTGTTGTTGTTATGATGTTGCATACACAGTCCAACATTTTTTGATGCAGTCTTGGTTTCATTTGATGTGATAAATGGGTGGTGGATGCATTGTGGATAAATGTTGATGATAGTTACTTATGGTACAAGGTAGTTCTATGGTTATGAGGATCATGATGTTTACAGGTGCTATGATATGTTATGTTATAAACTTGATTACTAATTTATATATTGATTACTTATCCATATATGATTATGAAAAGGATTATTAAATGAGAGGTAGATCAAAAAAAAAAAAAAGGAACAATGTGTTAATCCTAAGGCCATGGTAAAAGACTACATATAAACTACAAATAAATGGATACAAGTGTTGGTCCTAGATATTATACTATATTATGTGTTTGGCTAAAGGACTATGCAATTATTTTTTTAAAAGAGTCGAATGGAGGCACATATGGTAATGTTGATATATGATTATCGTATGGAGTTATGGAAAGAGGTTAATGTATAGATGTGATATATCTCGGGTGGCGCACTATACAATATATATGGTATCATATCTTACGATGGATATTGCATTGAATTTTGGTGTTGGTTATGGTTTGATGTTAGTGGTGAATGCTACGTTAGTGGGTTGGCTCATACATGGAATTGAATAGGGTCAAGTGAGGAAGCGACGTGCATTTACTGCACGTCACTCCAAACCTCCCTTGAGCTTGTCACCCTAGAATTCTTGCATTGTTGCTCTATTGGTTGTGAAGGCTCCGTGTTTTCAAGATTGGAAGGGGAAAAATCGACCAGTTCATTTCCAACTTGTTTATGGTCAAGAAGCCATTCTGTCTATCGAGTTGGAACTTTCCTCTCTAAGGTTAATGCTATAGGTTGAAGAATTAAATTATACTAATGTTTCTTAAAGAATGAATGTACTTTTGGCTTTAGAGGAGCAAAGGACATTTGCCTTGGATAATATAAAGAGAAGACAATATACTGTTAAAATATATTTCAACAAAAGTATCAATGATGTAAAATTTAAAGTCAATGAGAAGGTATTATTGTGGGATTCAACTCATGTTGATAGAGGAAGACATTCAAAGTTCCAAAAATTATGGATGGATCCTTTTAAGATCGATTTTGTCCTGGGCACAAATTCTTACATCTTAAAGGACTTACAAGAGCGATTGTTTTCCTATAGCACTAACGATTCCCACTTAAAACACTATGTGGAACTAACTTAAAAGTTTTAACATTGTATGGAATGTTTTATGTATTATAGTTTGTTTTATTTGCTTCGATTTTACATTTATGTTATTTCATTTTTGTTGTTATTTCAAATCTGTTGTTTCATTTATGTTATTTCATTTCCTTGCTATTTGTTATTTGACTTCATTTCTTGTCAAAATAAAATGTTGGATCATTTTTTCCATAACGACGCTATTATGCAATGTATTGTTAATCAATAACAATCAAGTTACACAACTTTCATGATGTTCCCCTTGAAAGCATGATTGAAATTATTATCTGCTTCAACTGTTGTTTTATAATATAGTTTGTTTTATCCCTCTTCTGCTTTCCTTTTCTTCCATCCATTTCAAGATTCAAAAGAGCATATAAGAAAAAGTTTCTCCTTAAAGTCAAGAACATTCTATTATGATTAATTGAATGATTATGATTACATGGATAAACCCCCTCATACTTAACACTTTCCATGAGTTATTCCCAAATTCTCGATCATTTTTCCCTTAAATCCTCTCACTTCCCCCCGTTGCATAATAATTTTGATGTATATCTTCTTGATCTGATGTTAGTGGTCTAAAAAAACAGATATTCCGAGTTCTTAATCTATTGGAAACAGATTTCCCTATGGATTCACCAGTTTGTTGATGATTAAAATAACAACAATGAATTCCACCCGCAAAGGATTGCTAAAAGCGTTATTATTTAATTATGATAATAATATAATACTAGTAGGTGGGACCCCCTTGTAGACTAAAGGAGCAAGGATAAACATGTTACACTCATATATTGTTGTTGTTACGATGTTTCATACATAGTCCTACATTTTTTATGCAGTCTTGGTTTCATTTGATGTGATAAATGGGTGGTGGATGCATTGTGGATAAATGTTGTTGATATTTACTTATGGTACAGGGAAGTTCTATGGTTATGCGGATCATGATCTTTACAGGTGCTATGTTATTTTATGTTATAAACTTGATTACTAATTCATATATTGATTACTTATCCATATATGATTATGCAAAGGATTATTAAATGAGAGCTAGCTCGAAACAAAAATAAAGGAACTATGTGTTAATCCTAAGGCCATGGTAAAAGACTACATATAAACTTCAAATAAACGGATACAAGTGTTGGTCCTAGCTATTACACTATACTATGTGTTTGGTTAAAGGACTATGAAATTTGTTTTTAAAAAGAGTCAAATGGAGGAACATATGGTAACATTGATATATGATTATCGTATGGAGTTATGGAAAGAGGTTAATGTATAGATGCGATATATCTCAGGTGGTGGACTATAAAATAGATATGGTATCAAATCCTACGATGGATATTGCATTGAATTTTGGCATTGGGTATGGTTTGATGTTAGTGGAGAATGTTACGTTAGTGGATTGGATCGTACATGGAATTGAATAGGGCCATGTGAGGAAGCGACGTGCATTTACTGCACGTCACTCCAAACCTCCCTTCAACCCATTACCCTAGCATTGTTGCATTGTTGCTCTGTTGGTTGTGAAGGCTTTGCGTTTTCAAGATTGGAAGGGTAAAACTCGACCAGTTCGCCATTGAAGAGATTTACTCACATGCATGGCTCTGAGATTTCCAACCATGATGGACTCTCTATTTTATGAATCAAATGGTGACTTAGGAATGCATGGATTCTTTTTTTTCTTGAGTTTTTTACTGTATGTAGATATTGTTTTCTGGGTTCTCTATGAATACTGTGAAATATTGACATTTGAAAACAAATTAATGGGTGTGCATTGGTTATTTATGGGTGAGCTTGGTTTTTTTATGATGGTTCTATGTGAAATAATGGTGACAGTGGTGCAATGAGCTCTGTGTTTTATGGTTGAGGAGTTTTATCCAGCAGGTTGTTTTTCAATGGTTGTCAACTCATTTCCCTCTCGGTCATTGTCATAATCTTTATCCAGTTGCAGAGAAACTATCGACAACTGGTGTGTTTCTTTTATCTAAACCCCGAGTTGTTGTTGATGGCCTGTTTCTTACTGTCTTTTTGCTGAAATATTTCCAAAAGTCCAGTCTTGGTTGGCCCAAATGTTAATGCAATCTTGTGTGTGTTTTGAATGGATACGAGTGTGAAGATTTTCCACACACCCTCTCATCCCTTCTATAATGATGACTATATGTGGCCTCGCCATCAATTGTTTTCGAAAGTTGTTCGACTTCATGGGTGTTGGAAAGAAGCATTATCCCTCTATGGTTTCGAGTATCCATCATTGTTTTAACTAACCCTCTCTGCAAAAAAGTGTTAGTGACATTTGTGTGTGTCTAGATTGGTTAGCTCAAATTATTTTATTTTTCACTCAGGCATTCACTTATGATTCTGTCAAGAGCTTGGAGCTATAAGTCGAAGGACTATGTTTTTTTTTTTAAAGAGGCATGCCTCACTGCTTTTTGTTTTTCAAAATTGTGTTGTGGCCTATGGTTGTTAATCGATGGTAAAATGGACATGAGTATATGGAATACCGCCAACTCTCATTGGTTTTTGGTTTTTTTTTTAATCCAAACAGGATTTCGTTGCCTCTCTGCATTTAATTTTTAAAGAGCTTGACTTGGACTCTAACTTGTCTCTACCTCCTCAGGCACCTTCTGGGGTTTGTGAAGTTTGGGTTTTCAGTTTAATGAATGGTAGAAATGTTAAAGACATAGGCTCCCTCCTCTTATTCGAATCACTATGTGTCCTCTCTATGATGAATTTGTTCGAACAGAAAGAGAAGTAGGGTTATATACAACTGAGAGCTATCCTTCCTTTTGTTTATGGTCTTGATTAATGTGCTTAATCCCATCATTATCTCGATTCAATTTAAAAATAAGAAGACACCTGTGTGAGTTTTACCAAGCCCGATCAGGGTTCTGGCAAGTTAAAAAGAGGTTCATGTGTGTCAATTTAGTTCTTTTTGCTTCATACATGATATGGTTCTATTGGAATGATCATGCAAACTATCATTTGTTTTAAAAAGAAGTTTATATATACTAATGCACATAGAGATAAATCTTGGGGTTATGTTTTAGGGTTGACTTCCATTGTTGATTCAATCAATTGTATGATTGGAGACCTTATGTTATGATTGGTTCCTCACGTGTTCTCTTAAGCCTATCCATGCTTTAAAAAGAACCCGTGGGAAAATAAATTGTGCCTCATTTTTGTAAAGGACGGTGACTATTGATTTTTATCCTGAGTCTATTATTGATTATCAAGGATAAATGTTGGGCATAATATAAAATCATCGTTAGTACATACATTACCATTGAATGGAAATTTTTTACATAAGTTATAATGCACAGAATTTTATAAATTGAGGATTTATGGAAAATTTAATTATTATTGAGACATCAAGCAGTTTGTATGCAAATGAGAAAAATGAATGCTTTTGTCTTGGAAGTGGATGCTTTTTGGATTAAATTTGAAATAAAGTTATGATAGTTGATTGATTTAATTGATTTTATGAATAGTATCTATCTAATTCCCTCTCATTTTTTCACGTTTTCACTCATTACAAATCCCCTCACGATCCCAAATTCATTTTGCATGCACTTTGTTGGATCATGTTGTCATTGATGTCAATGGTTTGATTCATTGGTGTCATTGATTGATGTCAAGTGATAGATTGATTGATGATTGATGTAATGTAATATGTATTTTCCTTGATGAGAATGCATAGATGAAGATGAATCAATGAGTTGTCATTGATATGATGAAGATGGATCACTGAGTTGTCATTGATACATGTTGAAGATGGATCGATGTGGTTTCATTGGTATACGATGCATTGTTGGAAAAATGTATAGATGACTCATTATTGTCTTATCATGATTGATAAGGTGCAAAAATGGGTGAACTCCAGAGTGGTCCCCTTATGGTGAAAGCCCTCACGGGAAGACGCTTTGTGGATTGAGTTATCCTAGAAGAATGGTTGGAGGCCCATTCTTGTATGTGGAATAATGAGATGAATATCAAGGAAATGTTTTGTGAAACTATCCTATATGGATAGTGCTTGTCATGCCATTTCCGGTGGTATGTGGAATGTCACACAACTCCTCATGGTTTGAGAGTTATGGCCTTACGAAGATGAAGGACCCCCATATGAAGGTTTGAAGCCCCCAAGGTCAAAGAAGTCAAAGTGACCTAAAAGAAGAAATCATTATTTAAATGATAAAGTAAAGTGACAAAGTCAAGAAGGATTATTTAAATAATAAAGTGAAGAGACAAAATCAAAGAAGATTATTTAAATGATAAAGTCAGGTGACAAAATCACGGAGGAATATTTTTAAATGATAAAGTAATGGAGAAATTTATAATTATGGAAAGTGGTTAACCCTAAAAATGAGGAAAATAGGTTAAGTGACCTAGAAATGGGTTAAGTGGCCTAGAAGATGGAGAGTATAAATAAGAGGCAAGGATCTCTCATTTCTGAACACACTTGAGCATATTGAAGATCTATAGGTGACTGAGGTAACCAAAGGATATCTAAGCTAAATTTCAGATGGAAGGTGAAGAAAAGAGGGCCGAAATTCAAGGGACGATAAATTCCTTTCATGATGCTTTCTAAGGTATGTTATTTACAGGTCATCTCACCATTTTCGTAATAAATTTTTTTCTATTATGATTTAGACTGTGATATTGATATTCCATTTAGGAAACATATCCAAGTATCTGTGGTAAAAAATTCATCTTGTGGATCATTGTATTTTTGGAGATACATGCCGTGGAAAATAGGGTTTGTGGCTAGTCCTGAAACTAGTCTAAAACATGTGTTTCGGGTAAAAATGTCATAAATTATTCATAACAGATCCAAATTCCATGATACCAAGTGTTTTGGTTATATTAAAATCTTTAGTATGTTTTGTAACAGTTTCAGATTGATTCAATAAATATTTTGTGTGGGCTTGCTCTACAAGGTCTCTCTCTAGAATAAGCCAGAATTCAGCAAGGTATGTCATTTTTTCTATAACTCCTTTTTTGAGAGGTTCCAAGTAGTGACACCTGAAGGAATTGAATAAAACACACTGAATAACATTGTGCATTAGCTTCATATATTTATTCATTATAGGTACAAAGTTAGTATTATTTCAAGTTAGGGTTGTTGACTAATCCAAAACTAGTCATGGTTGAGACAAGCAGTTGATGAGTTGGCACATACATGAGGTGTACAGTTGATGATGTTGGTACATATTGATGAGTCATTATTGATGAGTAGTTGAAACATGATTAGTATATACTTGGTACATGGTTGGATGCACTTGTTTATGGTACATGTTGATTACATGTTGTTTGAAATAGGTTGGTGCATGGTTGATGCACTTGTTTATGGTATAGATTGATATCTATTGAGGATTGTTTTCTCATCTCAGTTGGTGCTGAGAATGTAAGCTGAGTCTTGCATATAGAGATGGTTCTCTTGTAGAGTTGTACTCTATTAAGTTGTTGCTGAAAACCCCTGGATTGAAGTCCATAATAAAAAGAAACATTGTACATACATCTTGTGTTCCTTGGGTTCCTTGTGGAGATGATTTGTTGATGATATATTGTTGATATATGTTGTTGATATGTATTCACATCTAACTGATTATTAATGACAACAATGAGTAATGTGTAAATGTCGAATGCTAACTAATGAGGTTTTTGTAAGAGGTAAGTTTTGGGAAAAATATCCTCACACTCATTCACCCCCCCCCCCTCTATAAGTGTGGTAGGTGTGTCCAACACACTGTTCACTAAAATTAAATTAAAACTTTGTATAACAACGATAAAAAATAACACAAAGATAGATGACAACTGATAGGCTTTGGTATTGTTGCACGGTCAGTTGTTTAATGATTTTTCAATAAATAATTGTGTTCTTAATCCCAGTCATGATATCACTTTTTCGCTCAATACAATCCCCTCAGATATCCCTGAACCCTATTTCACCCCTTGCTCATTTGACAATTATTAAATAAATTTTATGGATTGGATTGCATGGGTCTGATGTGATTGTTGATCCAAACTTTGTTTCATATTAAGAGAATGCCATGTATGGTCTGTTTACGAAGCTAGTTTCTAATAATTGTTGCATACAGGATGAGCTTATTCAATAGAGGAAGTCATGGTCAAAATAATAGGGGCAAAGGAAACTAGAACAAAGGGTCTAGAAGGCCTAGATTCTAAATACATTTCTATGTTGATCCTCAAGAGTTAAACCAAATATTTCAAGCTAGATTTTTCAATTGGATTGGACAAGGGATAGTCCATCCAAGGCTAGAGAGGCCTCCCTTCCAGCCCTAGCATGTCCCCGGTGTCCTTGTTCCCCCTCATGTTTCTTTGCAACCTGAAATTCCCGAGAATGACGGATGGCAAGAGATTGTTCACCCAGTAGTCTTCCACCATTGTGGTTGGCCAAATTTGTCTTTACCTCCTCCTCCTCCACATGTTAGCCCAAATGTTCATATTTTCCATGCACACTCACATGTACAGTCCTCCCATGCAAGAAAAAGGCTCAAAACCGAGGACCACCATATACCTGACAAAGGAAAAGTTGTTTTTTCCCTCTCCTCTCCTTCAAGTGACTCAGCCAAGTCAGTATCATCCCATATGCACTTGAGAGATGATTGTTCCCATGTCATCAGTGAGATCAAGCCTCAAGGTTCTACACAACCTAAAGCTAATTCAGGGAAGTCAAAATGGAATAGCAACAGCAGAGGAAAAATTTCCTCTCAATTTGGCAAATACGGTTTTTTATTATGTTTATTATTGATTTATTGAGGACAGTGGACTGTTGAAAGTTTTTGGACAACAAATTATTTTTGGATATTGTGGATATTTACATGTTTTGATATAATTTGAAATATCACTGATATTTAAATTTAAAATTGTGAAAATGATTATGGGAGCCAAAAGGAGGGATGTTTTTGATTGATTGTTTACTATGTTTATTTTTGTTAAGAAATTAAAGGGAGTCACAAGGGATCCCACCTACTAGTTATTATTTAATAAAAGACCTGTTATTATTATTATTATTAATTATTCCCCTAAACTAAAAGTTAGTTGAGTTTTAGTTAACTTGAATAAATGAGGTAGTTGAACTACTTCAACTAATTTGGAATGCATAAAATCCAAATGAGAAGGAAGAAAAAGGGGATCATAGAAGGAGAAAGCATACTAAGGTTTGCTCTTAAGTTTTATTGAGATAGTTAGGATTTCATTCATTCGTCAATTCATTAAAAGCCTAATTCTCTTTTATGACAACAAGGTCCTATTGTAGACAATAAGGTTCAAAGTTGAATCATATCATTCATACGCTTTTTTTCAGAGGTGCTGATCTATCTTTGATAGTCTGTGTAGACTTGTTTGTTTATGAATTAAATTTCATGACTGATAAAGGATATTGTGCAGAGTCAAGTGGGCAACAGTCTGTGGCAAGCTAATCGAGATTTTAAAGTTTAGTTTTTACTTCTTGCCAGAGTTCTTTTGTATGGTTTTCATCGGGGATATCTAAGTTTGACCTTGGTCCATGCTCCCCACAGGGATTTTGTAAAGAGAATGATTATTTTGATTTCTTGGAATGAAATAAAGTGATTTCTATTATGTCTCATCTGTGTTCATATGTGACTTGATATTTTTTCTTTTGATCTCCACATTTACTTTTGCAATATGATATATTCAGAAAATTGTATAAAAATGATATATTTTGCAGCAACCTTTTATTCAAAAATTCATCCTAAGCCCTTGCAATTAATACTTGTGGATTGGGAAACACTTCTTGAGGCTATAAACATAGGGTAAAATTCCCAGTTATCTTTCCTTATCCAAGCAAGATTCGAAAATGCTTGAGTAAGATAAATTCATATCTTTTCCTCAACAAATAGTAGTACAAATTTGAAGAATTCTCTCTCATTTGTCTGTACCCATTATTCATTGTAATAAGACTTAGTGGTTGAAAGATTTTATTTTGATAAGATAGCACTAAGGTAGTCAGAGGGAAAAAGATCTATGATCCCTTTTTGTATAAATATATGTATTGTATGCCAAAGGAGGTTGCTGAAAGTTATTGAAGTTGTTATTGTTGAGGCTATTGGAGAGTATTGCAGTTCTATGAACCCATATACATATCATTTGAATGAATATAATAGAGAAGTGTTGATCCAAAATGTTTAGTATTTTTACTACTGTGTCTATCTGAATGAATGGTAGGATTTATGTTTAATTGTATTCTCTATTATTACTTGTTCTTATGTTATGAATGCATTACATGGTTGAATGTATGAATATGTGAGGATTATATAAGTTTCAATTGTTTCTCTCCTAAGATCTCATGCAAGGAGTGCATAGTGTCCGCAAGGTGTGCGTTGACAGAGTCTAGTTTGACTCAAAAGCTCAGGAGAGATAACGTGAAGCTTTATTTGCAAGGAGTGAATAGTTTTCGCCGGGCGTGCTATGACAGAGATTATTTTTACTCAAAATCTCATGACAGATAACATGAAGCTTCATTGGTAAAGGAGTGTAGAGGACCACACGAGGTGTGTGTAGGTAGAAACACACTCATTGTCATATTGTTTAGGAGCAACAATTGAGACATGTAAGAACTATTGCAAGGAGTGCACAGTCTCCCATAAAGGGGTTAAGTTTGTTGGCATGTTTTATAGGCAATGTATGGTTGTCATTGATGGCAAGTACAGTAGCGATGATGGCTTGAGTACAACAATGATGATCAGCAGCACAGTGATAATCAGGAAAGAGCAGCAACCGTGATCATTGGATCAACAATTCAGAATTCCCGATGGTTGTCAGATCTCAATGTAGACAAGAAGAGCACGCTGAAGAGGAGGATAGATCTCAGGCATTAAATCCAAGCACGGGATCCGACCATCGTCAGATCAAGGAGAACCTACACGTTCTTTAAAGTGCAAGGAGTAGCGGGCTCACAAAATACTAAAAGAAGGAGGACCTTCCATCATCAGGCAGGACACGTGGGGAAATATCGTCGGCTCGCTGATTGGAGAGTCAAAGGAACGGGGTTCCCTAACCTCTCGAAATCGCGATATGCGGAATCGTGACTTAATCTAAGCCGTCAGATCAAGGTTTGATCTAGACCATTGATCCCAGTCCATTTCGGAGTTTCACGGATCGAGAGTTGGAGATGTCAAAGAATAATAACCACAAGAATCTCGAAATCGCGATATATGCAATCTCGACTTAATCTGAGCCGTCAGATCAAGGTTTGATCTGGACTGTTGATCCAAGTCCATTTTCGAGTTTTGCGGATCGAGTGTTGGAGATGTCAAATAATAATAACCACAGGAATCCCAAAATCGTGATATGCAAAATCGGGACTTAATCGCAGTCGTCAGATCAAGATGTGATCTGGACCGTTGATTCGACCCCATTTCGGAGTTTCGTGGATCGGGACTTTGTAGTGACAAGAACACTGAACATCAAGAATGTAGAAATCACAAAATGATCTGAGCCGCCAGATCAAGTGTTGATCGGGACTGTTGATCCCACACCATTTCAGGGTTTCGGGGATCGCGACTTGGAGAGTCAAGATGCCTCATCTCCAGATTCACGAAATGCGAAATCGAGAAAGAGCCTTATGCATAAGGCTATGGTCACAACCCTTGGTCACATCAGCGAGAGATGGAGGAAAGAGCTAGAGCAACCAAGCTCCTTTTCAGGGATCGCAATTGGGAATGTCGAGACACATGGTCACATGAATGTCGAACTGCCGAAAGACGAAATCCCGAAATGAATACAAGATCCCTTGGAATCAATCCAGCGGTGTAGGTGAATTTGAACAAGATCGGAGGGCTACTGTAGCACGTCGCAGTATATCTGCTAGAAACCATTGATGGTCTCTGCCAGAGAATTCGAAGAGACCTCTGTGTGATCGCTAGAGGAGATGAAGAGTCTCTAAGTTTCGTCCAATGAAGCAAGACGATTTTTAGGGGTATTGACAGATGGATGAGCGTTGAAGTCTGTAACTGAAACAAAAGACATAAGCTCGACTGTGCCAGAGAAGACGAGGAGTCTCAACTGCCAGAGAGGCTGAGGAATCTCAGCAGAAAACCCAGTGATGTTGAACGCGTGGCAGGAAACACCAGAGAAGCTGAAGACTTGCGATGATCAGGAAAATCACTCGATATGTACAGGAGATTTGGCGCGGTGTGAGCATGCAGAGGCATGGAAAATATTGCATGCACAAGGAGCACAGGGATTATAAGAATGTGGAACAAAGAAGAGATGGGGGTTGTTGTTGTGGGGAAGGATTCAAGTGTGAGCAAGGAGGCAGAACGCAGGTGCAGAAATGCACAGTAGAGGAAGGTTGCATTGAAGGGATATGGTGCAGAGAGTATAAAAGGTAGAAGAAAAGAAAGTGCAAGGGGCGTGCAGAAGACACTGATATAAAGTTATTCAATGGCTTACCAGCCTTGTCGCTATTCTGTTACACGTGTAACAAAACAATGACAAGGCTGGTAAACCATTGAATAACTTTATATCACTGTAATCAGTTTTAGTAACAAGTAATTTATCTACCAGGGTGGTTGGGAGGTGTTAGGGAGGACTGGTGTCCTCAAGGTTCAAGTGGGTGCTTGAACACAGGGAGTTGGTGCTTCCTTCTAGTTGGTGCTAGAGAACACAGGGAGTTGGTGCTTCCTTCTAGTTGGTGCTAGAGAAACCAGGGAGTTGGTGCTTCCTTCTAGTTGGCGCTAGAGAAACCAGGGGGTTGGTGCTTCCTTCTAGTGGGTGTTAGAGAAAATAGAGAGTTGTTGCTCTCAGCAAGTTTCATCTTGCAAAACTAGAGGTTGTAGCCTCACAATGAGTTGGTGCTCATATGTATGATAATGTAAAGAATGTAGATAATACTTATCATATAAAGAAAAAGAGGTTTTTACCCTATATGGGTTTCCTTGGGAATTATTTGTCTCTGTCTTTCTCATATATGTGACTGATGATGAATGTGCCTTTGTTTATTTCTCTGCATTATTGTGATCATCTTTGAAGTGCCTTGTAAAGATTTTAAAAGAAGCGTAATTGTTTAAGCACGGTGACAACTGATTCACCCCCCCCCCTCTCAGTTGTCCAACAATTCATATCAGATCCGGCCCCTTTTATCTAAGGGTAGATCCTAGAGCTTAAACATGTCAAGCCATGAAGGAAATTCAACCAATAAGGCCCCTCTGTTCAATGGAACAAACTTTGCCTTCTGGAAAGTTAGAATGAGAACCTACATAAT
>ML783611.1:182118-195322 GCA_009831015.1 Picea engelmannii | reverse complement strand
CCACCATTCTGAATCAGCAAAGGAATCCAAAGCTGAAAACTGGTTTGGGTTATGAAGAGGGATCAAGCAGTGGGAAGCCAGGAAATGAAGAACCCATCAAGTTTGTCAAAAGTGCAACCAATGACAATAACAAACCTGCAAAAACAAAGGAAGAAAATCAGCCAGCATTGAAAAAGGTGCCAGGATTGAATCTGTAGAATGAAGAAACAATGCTCTCTCTGCTGAATGATGTCATCAGCAAGAAAGAAATCATTTTTTTCAAAAAGTACAACCATTTTCCAGGTACAAAGCATTTTTTTGTGGATATTGTTTCTATTGTTCTAACTTTGGTCACAAAGCTGTAAATTGTTCTTTAAGACTTAGACGTGAGCAATTAAGGTTTCAAAGGAATAAATACTTCCTGTTAGCGACGAAAGTCACTCCCGGATTGCTAGCAGAAGCAGAGCCTGATGCCCATCATTTTTATGTCACGATGGTTTATAGATGGGGTGACCGAATGGAAGCCAACTCAAAATGATATCATTCCAACTCCAAAACTAGGCTAGGCATGCATAGGTGAGTGAGGTCTTATATAAACTTCAGACAGTGAGCTGTAGTAAAGGGTGAACAAGCAGAAGACTTATATAAGAGGAAAGCAGGGGTCTGTTATTAACATCGGGTTTCTAACAGGTTGTGGAAGAAGATGTCCAAACACAATATCATCTTACATTCAAACTCAAAAGCCAGAGAATGCAGTAATGCAACAATAAATCTTTTATCATAAGATAACTAAAATAATTCGCGCGAATCAGTCAATCACGAACTCTCTTAGCATGAGATGAAAATTAGATGGAGTAAGAAAAATTGTCTATCATAAAACAAGATATCTCATATACAGATGCATAACCAACAAACTAGAATCTCTGTTAAAACCATACAGTAGGGAGCTCTTCTCTACCATCGATACCTACCCAAATACAAAGACTGAGTCTATATACTCAGGAAAAATCACCTCACAGAGGTGTGTCCAGTCACAGAAAGCTTGGTGTCCCTTCAATCAAACTCGTACTGATATCTTTCTTTAAGCGCCATATTAACTACGCATGGCTCCTGTAAGAAGGGTAGCTGAGCCATTAAGTGCTCGGTTAGCATGCGCAGACCTCTCTGTCGAGTTGAGGACTTCAGCATGGCTTCTTTGAGAAAATCGATGCATAGGACCTTTGCGAGTAGGCGGCTCGCCAGACCCTCCATTCCCCTTACTTAATGAGTGAAAGGAGGTCTCAACCACCCGCTCTTGCCTTCATTTACTTCAATGCTAGAAATAGTATTGGGATCAGATCCGATGGTGCCTGGAGATCGCGATGATCCCCTCTGTAACTGAACTCAGTGCCTTTGGACTTCTTTACGTAGCTCCTTCCTCTCCCCACGTGACCATGGGCTGTGATCATGTGCTTATTTCCAATGCACTTTCGGCATTTGCGAATGGGAAGGAGCTATTCCTACAACTTGAAATCACGATGAGTGAAACGTCGAGATGGATCAATCTGGTGCCACGCGTCCCTCTAAGATCTGATGGTCTTGAAATCATCTGAAACTGCTGTGGGCCCAGGTTCGGGACTTCTCCTAGCGTCTCGTGCATCAGAACATAATGGAGCTGCTTTTCACGTTTTGGAGTCGCAATGGGCGAAACGCCGAGATGGCACAATTTTCTGCCAAGTGTTCCCCTTAGATGAATGGATGAAAATGCTTCGTGATGTCGTAGGCCCCAGCTTCAATGATTTCATCACTATCAGGGCTCGGGGTTTCGCGATGTTCAAAGACATAAAACCTTCACCATATGAACTCCTAAATGTCGAAACGCCGACGCGGATAGATCTTGCACCAAGTGTCCTTAGGATGAATGGAAAAGGGGGCATTCGATATTTGAAAGGGAGCCGCTCTCATTTATAGGTTCTCTTGAAGTGACTTAGTGCTAGGACCATGGGCTCGGCTCCAAAGGCGCTTTCGGCATTTTTCTGATCGAAGATTTCAACTGCAACGAATCTACACCTCCTTGACTCCCGAAACCCCGATCCCCGATATGCCAACTGGTATCCAACTGTCCCAATGGGATCTGACACCCCAGATTTGTCCTGAAATATGGGAGTTGTCCCTTGTGCTAAATCTCAGGCAACCTGGTAGCCATGAAAATTGTATGACTATCGATTAAATCTGTAGGTGGATCTCAACCACCGACAACAAAACTTCGCCCGCTCGCTTGACTCGTCACTGAAAAAGGATTCTCTCGTGTTGTGCTTGGGTGCTTCCTGTGCAACCTGTAGACCTGGGTTCTTTTGCACCCAAGACAAAAATAATCGCTAACATAAGGCTCCATGGGGGATAGAGTCGTCCCTGCGATGCTCTAAGAACGCCTTCTGCAGCTTCAATGCCTTACTATTGGGCTATGGAGTCAGTTATTAAGCTGGAAAACATGCGAAAATAAAATAAACCAAGAACTAAAGGATAATATTTACAAACAAGGGAACTGTCTGAGGCTCAAATAAAGCATTTCTTCAGAAAATGCCCATTCACTGGGTTGTTGAAAACCTCTTCACCCTCTAGATTTCGCAACCCGTACGTGTTGTTTGAGAAAACCTCAGAGATTTTGAAGGGGCCCATCCAGAGGGCGTCAAACTTGTTGTGTTTTCCTTTGTCCTGCCTGGGGGCGTCCCACTTAAATACCAAATCCCCAATCTCGAATTCTTTCTTCCTGACCCTCCTGTCAAAAGCCTATTTGACCTTTTCCTGATGACTATGAGTTGTGGTCCTCAACTGTTCTCTTATATGTTGCACTTCCACTATCTGATGAATCCTTCTAATCATATGATCTGGTTCTCCCTCAAAATCTTGAAAGAATTTCGCCACATGTAAGGCGAGCTGAGTAGGAAAAACCGCCTCTATTCCGTAGACCAGCTGAAAAGGCGAGGTGCCCAAAGATTTCTTTGTTGTCACTTGATTAGCCCACAGGGAAAATTTCAACTTCGAATCCCAGGCCCTTTTGTTGTCCTCTAATAGTATTTTAATGATCCTTATCAGGATTTTTTTGGAGGACTCTTCTAAACCGTTTCCTTGGGGATAGTAGGGGGTGGAGTGAATTAGTGAGATCTGGAACTGTTCGCAGAACTTAATTAGAGGCTCAGACCTGAAAGAAGCCGCATTATCGGTGACGATCCTACTGGGACAGGTAAATCTGGCTATGATATCCTCCAGGAAGCTAATAATTACTTTGTGTGATGTGCTTCTAGTGGGGACAGCTTCTATCCACTTTGTGAAATAATTTGTTGCTGTCAGAATCCATCTGTGTTGACCACTTGAGGGAGGATGAATTTCTCCAATGAAGTCCAACCCCCATTGCTGAAAAGGTGCTGGAGATACTATAGGCTTCAATGGCAGTGATTTGAGTTGTTGCTTTCCTGAGAACTTTTGACATTTGATGCAAGCTCTGATTCCTCTGTAGACATCAGCGAATAAAGTAGGCCAGTAATATCCAGCCCTAAGGATCTTATGAGTTGTGGTCTTCCAGAAATGATTCCCCCCACAAAGGCCTTCATGGAAATCAAACATAACTTTCTGGGCTTCTGGTGGGTTCAAACATATCAGTAGCATCCCTAAAGGATCTCTCCAGTACAAGACTTGCTCAATGAGACAATACCTGACCACCTTGAGCTTTAAAGCTCGTGCCCTGCTTTTACCCATTCCATCCGGAGGCTTCAATTCTTGCATAAAGTACATAATGTCATGATACTAGGCACAATCTGCCAACGATAAGCCATCTTGAGAGCGTTGGCTGGGAAACTCAGCTTGCTGAGTTCCCGAACGAGTGTTGATGATACTAACTCCTAAGGCTTCACAATTGGATTCAGCTAGTAGCTTGGCTAAACCTTGCCCCTTGACCAACTTGGTGGGATTTATCTCTAAGTCAAATTCTCGGATTTTAGCAATCCATCTGCCTCTTCTCCCATCCATGTCAGGCTGTACAAGGATGTCCTTCATAGAAGATGAAGGAACGTATGCAATTACCTTTGAATGCAAGACGTAAACTCTGAAAGCTTTGAGAGATTTCACTAAGGCATAGGCCTATTTTTTGTGATTTCATACTTGATCTCTACGTCTCTCAACGCCTTGATGAAGAATGCAATGGGCTGCTCTCGCCCCTCCTCATTTTTCTGTAATAACACCACTGCTACCATATCGAAAGAGGCAAAATAAAAAACTAGGAACGGCTTGGAATAATCTGGACCAATCAACACAGGTGCCTCAGTTAGTGCCCTTTTTATTTGGTCAAAGGATGCCCTGGGCTCAGCGGTCCATTTCACTTCGTTTCCCTTCCTGAGCATGGCCATGATGTGTTTCACTAGCTCGGCAAAATTTGAGACAAACCTCCATAGAAAATTAATTTTCCCCAAAAACGCCCGAACCTCCTTTTTAGACCTGGGAAGTGACAAGGCTTGAATTGCCTCCACCCTGCTAGGATCAATTCTCACTCCCTCTGCTGATACTATATGTCCCAATAACTTCCCTTCCTACATAGCGAACAAACATTTCTTGGGGTTTAGGGACATGCCGAACCTCTGACATTTCGCGAAAACTTTCCTCAAGTGGCGGCGATGCTCCTTGTCTGAGTTGGAGAAGACCGTGATGTCATCGAGATAGATCACCACAAACTTGTCCTTCTCCCCAATGAAGGCTATGTCCATGGCTCGCTGAAATGTTGCTCCTACATTCATTAGTCCAAATGGCATCTTGGCATACATGAATGTGCCCCAAGGAGTGGTGAAGGTTGTCTTCTCCCTGTCCTCAGGCATGACCGATATCTGATTATAGCTAGAAAACCCATCGATCATGGATATCCTGGATGCACTAGTTACCCTCTGCAATATATGTTCCATCTTAGGCAGGGGGTAATTGTCTTTCTTTGAGATTTTGTTCAGGTTCCTGAAATCGACACAAAGCCTAATTTCTCCACTTTTCTTCCTTACTGGGACCAAGTTGGCCACCCACTCGGAATATATCAAGGGGACAATGATTCGTGCATCCAACAACCTTTTTACTTCCTTCTCCATGACGGGAAGCAACATGGGATTTATCTTTCTTAGCTTCTGCCTAAACGGCCTAGCCTCTTCCTTCAACGGGATCTTGTGCTCAATGAAAGATGTGTCATACGTCTTGAGGTCTTCGTATGTCCGTGCAAACACATCGCCGAACTCTCGCAGCAACTGCGTATATTCGGTCCTTTGTTCTCTGGTCAAACTGCTTGACAGTTTGACGAACCTAGGCTCCTCCTATGAACCAATGTTGCATTCGGTTGTATCGGCCTCTTCATTTGAGACCTTGCCCTTTACTGGCACATCATTCCCATCTAACAATCTTTCTAAAGGGACAAGTCCTCTCGGAATGTGATTGTTGGGTAGCTGAATGATCTGATGATTAGCGATTTTATTTAAAAACTCCTCAGGACGAGGGTCACCTTCCAGGTCGGGATCCTAGTCAATGTGCAACGAAGAAAATTTGTCCACAGATTGTAGAAACCTTTCAATTTCCGGATCATCTTCAAACACCTTCTAGTTTTTTACATTGTCCGGTACAAAGGGCATGTATCTTACTTCGACCTCACCGTGGATATTCGACGACAGAGGGACCCTGAACAGACTAGCCGAGACCGCTAAGGAGTCGGTCGAGGTATTGTCTTCCCTCGGGACAAAAGTAATATTGAAAGCTGAGAAAAAATTATCAATCAGGTCCCATACCTCGTTTCTGTAACTCCCAAGCCGAGGATGCTTGGCCCAATAAACATACCTGACCTACTGGATAATCAATTCTGTGTCTTCGAACACAACCATCTCCTTTATTCCCATTTCCTTCGTAGCTCTCATACCCAGAACAAGAGCTTCATACTCTGCCACATTGTTGGTGGTTTCAAATTCCAGCTTGTATGACAGAGATATAGTCTCTTGACAGGGTGATACAAAAATCACTCCAGCCCCTGCGCCCATTTTAGAGGAAGCTCTGTCAAAGAACATTTTGCAAATATAGGCGGTTAGAAGGGGCATCTCCTGATTAATAATGGGCATTTTTCTGATCTGCAAAGGGACCTCAAGAGTCTCAGTGATCTGCAACAAACTAGACCCTAGATCGGTGTCAAGTGCAAAGATGGGGTGGTTAGTGGGGTATGCTTCATCACTGACAATATAGGCCAGTTGGGCTTCTCTGTATAACCTCCTGTGTTCCCCCCCCAAAGACTAGAATGGTGGCATATGTGAGATCCATCTGTAACGTTCCTCCCAGTCTTTTAATCCAAGACCTGGACAACAGCATACCAAATTTGGGGGGAACATCAACTACCACAATATCCATGACCACACTTTTCATGGGAAACTGAAACAATGAAACCACCAGGTCTTTGATGACTCCTAGACACTTCACTTTCCTTGAATCGAAAGAATACAAATCATGGTAAGATTTTGTCACTTCCAGCCCCAACTCTTCCATTACTATTTTGGGCATAAGGTTATGGGAAGCTCCTGAATCCATGAGGCAATTATGTAGCACTTTATCATGTATGTTCAGGGAGGTGTAGAAGGGAGGGGATGAATCATCTCTTTCTTCTACCATGGGACCTAGGATGATAGTTGGTTTCTCATCTTGAAGGTTCACTGAGTCAGAGGGAGGTTGGGGAGACTCGGATTGTAGCAGCTTGGAAAGGGACCTTTTGAAGTCCTCATTTTTAACTAGCTCCGAGAGGGAAACGGGAATTCTGATCTTTTGAATTTCATGCTCAAAATTAAAGGAGGAAATTGGCTTAGGAGCTTCCCTTACCTCAGTGACAGGCTCCTTGGCTACTGGTGAAGCACTCTGAGTTCTCTTTTCTTTAGTAGTGGCTATCGCAGACTTAGTAGGCCTATCTGCTATGAGGGTCTAGTCTTGGATGTCAAAGTATCCTTCTTTCCTTCTTGACCTGAGATTGTATCTGTTAGGGGTATGACCGGCCCTTTCTCCTTTACCCAACTCATGTATTTGAATGCTCATCAGGGATTCTTCATATGCAGACTGTGTCAAATGGGGAAAAGGAGGAGCTTCTTCAATACAATGAATTTCAGGGCCAAGCTCGTCTATCTCCTCTCTTTCCTCATGAGAATCTAGGTTGTTCTAGAGAGGGGTCTAAATCCTCTGATCATCCCTGTCCCTGCTCCTTTGTTCTCTAGGAAAAGCCTGTGGCACATTGTTATTAGGCTTTCTGAAACCCCTAGTATCTGCATTTTGGGGATTTCTGTAAATGATCTTACCTTCTAATTCCCACCTTTCCATTCTGGCAGAAAGCAATTTTAGTACTCTAGTTGTCTCATCTGTCTGATGGGGCAGGGGAGAGGGACTGGATGAGGAAGCTTCAAGCCTTTTCTTGGACATATTTCTATCACTGGTGCTCCTGAGCTGATTCACCACCAATATGTTAGATTCTACCTCCACGGTTGCATCCTGCATGTGGGCCAGCGTGGTAGCTCTTCTCTCTCTTAGCAGTAGGCAGAAATCGGGATCAAAAGCGCTGGAGTAAGTGATCTTAGCCAAGGCTTCTGAGGGTTTAATCTCTGCGGGGATTTTGTGGTACATTTTATTGAATCTTTTGGAGAAGTCAGAGACAGAATCTCCTTCCTTCTTCTTCAAAGACCCGAACTCAATCATATAATACATGAAATCCTTCTTATCTCCCCACTGCCTCAGGAAAGCATTATCTAGAGCTTCAATTCTAGCGATAGATCTGTGAGCTAATCCTCTAAACCATTTCCTTACCTCTCCATCCAGGCTCTGGACAAAAACCCTCATCCAGACATCTTCATCTCCAATGTTCAGGTTGTCTGCATAACTGTAGAAAGCAGCCAGGTGTTCTTCCGTAGTTATGTCCCCTTCCCCGGTGAACTTGGGCATGTATTTCAAGTAATCTCCAGCAGGGAAAGGATTCATGGGATGGGGTAAGATCAAGGGAGAATACCTAGCAACAACTATGGCATCCATTCTACTCAGAGGGGGATTAGCACCAGCCATAGGAATATTAGGTGGAGGAGAAGGAGTTCACAAAGGGGCTACTAAGAATGAGTCTCGAAGTGGAGTGGGAAACAAGAGGAGATTTAAGGAGAAGGCTAACAAGCTCAAGTGAGCGGGTTCTCCTCTTTGCATAGGAGTGGTTAAACTAGGCGTAGGGAAATCTTCTGCAGTTCTAGGTCTACGCCAGGGTACAGCTTCAGGGGAGAGGGCGGTGACAAGGTCTTGTCCCTCTTGTCCCAGACCAAGAGAGGAAAACTCGACAGGAACACTCCCAAAATTTAGGAAACGAGAAACTGCAGAAACAGGCTTGTCAGGAAACTAAGGAGGAGAAAAAGGAGCTCCCACAGAAGGATATGGTGGATTACCTAGTTCGGTGATGGATGCTTCTTCTTCAGAGGCCTTTCCCTTTCTGAGTACCACCTCTGGATCTGTTTCAGGTGTTGCTAGAGGCAATTGTGGATGAGACCACGTATGCCTACCTCTGAAAGCCACAATTAACAAGGCAGGTCCACCACAGTGGAGTCGTCACAATGGAGTTTCCAGGTGCATATTAGCAATCTTGAAAGGCTCCGATAATCCGATGCACCTTCGGATTCAGAGGCTCAATGTCGTTCTACCCAGGGAAAATCTTCAATTTCATCCCAGGCAATGGCGCCAGAAATGTTGGCGATGGAAGTCACTCCCAGATTGCTAGCAAAAGAAGAGCCCGACGCCCATCAGTTTTATGTCACGATGGTTTATAGATGGGGTGACTGAATGGAAGCCAACTGAAAACGATATCATTCCAACTCCAAAACTAGGTCAGGCATGCATAGGTGAGTGAGGTCTTATATAAACTTCAAACAGTGATTTGTAGTAAAGGGTGAATAGGCGGAAGACTTATATAAGAGGAAAGCAAGGGTCTGTTATTAACATCGGGTTTCTAACAGGCTGTGGAAGAAGACGTCCAAACACAATATCATCTTACATTCAAACGCAAAAGCCGGAGAATGCAATAATGCAACAATAAATCTTTTATCATAACATAACTGAAATAATTCATGCGAATCAGTCAATCACAAACTCTCTTAGCATGAGACAAAAATTAGATGGAGTAAGAAAAAATGTCTGTCATAAAACAAGATATCTCATATACAGATGCATAACCAGCAAACTAGAATCTCTGTTAAAACTTTACAGTAGGGAGCTCTTCTCTACCATCGATACCTGCCCAAATACAAAGACTGAGTCTATATACTCAGTAAAAATCACCTCACAGAGGTGTGTCCAGTCACCCAAAGCTTGGTGTCCCTTCAGTCAAACTCGTACTGATATCTTTCTTTAAGTGCCATCGTAACTACGCATGGCTCCTTTAAGGAGGGTAGCTGAGCCATTAATTGCTCAGCTAGCATGCGCAGACCTCTCTGTCGAGTTGAGGACTTCGGCATGGCTTCTTTGAGAAAAATGATGCACAAGACCTCTGCGAGTATGCGGCTCGCCAAACCCTCCATTCCCCTTACTTAATGAATGAAAGGAGGTCTCAACCACCCTCTCTTGCCTTCATTTACTTCAATGCTAGAAATAGTATTGGGATCGGGTCCGATGGCGCCTGGAGATCACGATGATCCCCTCTGTAACTGAACTCGACACCTTTGGCCTTCTTTACGCAACTCCTTCCTCTCCCCAAGTGAACATGGACTGTGATCATGTGCTTATTTCCAATGCGCTTTCGACGTTCGCGAATGGGAAGGAGCTATTCCTGCAAGTTGAAATCGCGATGAGTGAAACGCCGAGACGGCTCAATCTGGTGCCACGCATTCCTCTGAGATATGATGGTCTTGAACTCACCCGACACTGCTGTGGGCCCAGGTCCGAGACTTCTCCTGGCGTCTCGTGCATCAGAACATAACTGAGCTACTTTCCATGTTTTGGAATCATGATGGGCGAAACTTCGAGATGGCGCAATTTGCTGCCAGGTGTTCCCTTTAGATGAACGACTGAAAATGCTTTGTGATGTCGCGGACCCCAACTTCGGCAATTTCGGCACTGTTGGGGTTCAGGGTTTCATAATTTTCGAAGACATAAAACCTTCACCATACGAACTCCCGAATGTCGAAACGCCGATGCGGCTAGATCTTGCGCCACGCGTCCTTAGGATGAATGGATGAGGGGGCATTCGATATTTGAAAGGGAGTCGCTCTCATTTACAGGTTCGCTTGAAGTGACTTAGTGAGAGGACCACGGGCTCGGCTCCAAAGGCGCTTTCGGCATTTCTTCGATTGGTGATTTCAACTGCAATGAATGGAAACCTCCTTGACTCTCGAAACCCCGATCCCCGATATGCCGACTGGTATCCAACTGTCCCAATGGGATTGGACGCCCCAGATTTGTCCTGAAATATGGGAGCTGTCCCTTGTGCTAAATCTCGGGCAACCTGGTAGCCCTAAAAACTCGATGACCGTCGATTAAATCTATAGGTGGATCTCGGTCCCCGACAACAAAACTTTTCCCGCTCACTTGACTCATCACTGAAAAAGGATTCTTTCGTGCTGCGCTTAGGCGCTTCCTGTGCAACCTGCAAACCTGGGTTCTTTTGCGCCCAAGACAAAAATAATCGCTAACACTTCCCACAACAAAGAATGATACAGTCAAGTAATAATTCTTCACGGACTGCAAATTTCCAAATTAAGTCTGGACACATACAACTAAGGAGGCCAAGAAATAATCAACAGTCAATAAGTAGGCAACACTGCAACAATAAGTTTGACTTATTGAATAATAAGGTTGAATGCTACACCTGTCATAACTTTGGACATAAATCTATTGACTGTCAGTTAAGGAACTATGAATCAGATTTGAAATCCCCTGCTGAAAATGCCAAGTTTTGGAAGAAGAAGGAAAGTAACAAGTGTGGATTAGTATTGTCTGCTCAAAGAAAAACGAACCCTTGGTATATAGAAAGTGGATTCTCTAAACACATGATGGGAGACAAAGGAAAGTTTCTATCTCTAAGTGAAAGAAAATCAGGAAGCGTAACCTTTGGAAATGATGCTCCGGGGAAAAAAAAAGGAAAAGGGATGGTGAGCTTAAGTAATGGAAAAGGAAAATCCCAAGATGTTCTACTTGTGGATGGGCTGAAATATAATCTTCTCAGTGTAAGTCAAATGTGTGACAGAGGATGCGAGGTGTTTTTCACGTCCAAGGACTGCAAGATAAAGTCTGTAAACTCAGGACAAGTGGTGGCCAAAGGCATAAGGACAGAAAATAATGTATATGTGCTGAAAGAAAATAGAGAAGAATGTCATCTAAGAAAACATGATGAAATTTGGTTATGGCATAGAAGGCTTGGACATCTAAACTTTGACCACTTAATCAAACTCAAAAACCTTGAGGCAGTAAAAGATCTCCCGAGAATATCAAAGCCCCAAGACTCAATGTGTAAATCCTGTCAAGTAGGGAAGCAAAACAGGACACAGTTTAAGTCCAAGAGCTTTACTTCAACAGAGAAATCACTCCAGCTAGTTCATATGGATTTATGTGGACCATCAAGAAAGGAAGGCATAGGGAAAGAAAACTACTTCATGTTGATTATCGATGATTACTCCAGACTTACTTGGGTTGCATTTCTCAAAGAAAAAACTGAAGCATTTGAGAAGTTTAAAATATTTAAGGCTTTAACTGAGACTCAAACAGGGAAGAGGTTAAAGGCAATAAGATTAGACCGGGGAGGAGATTTTATGTCAAGAGACTTCAAGGAATTCTGCGATGAGCATGGGATCAAGAGAGAATACACAATCCCAAGAACTCCACAACAAAATGGAGCAGTTGAGGGGAAAAATAGAACAGTGCAGGAAATGGCCAGGTCAATGATGAATGAGAAGAACATTGGTCAAACCTACTGGGTAGAAGCAATACACACAGCAGTCCATGTGCTTAAAAAATCCCACCTCAGACCACAAAGTGACAAGACACCTTATGAATTATGGTTTAGAAGACCTGCCTCAATCAAACACTTCAGAGTCTTTGGGAGTAAATTCTACATAAAGAATAATGATGAGAACCTCGGAAAATATGATGACAGGGTGGATGAAGGTATTTTCTTAGGGTATGCTACAAACAGTAAAGGATATAGATTCTATAATAAGAGGCTGCATAAAATGGTTGACTGTATTGATGTAAAAATTGATGAAGGAATCCTAGCAAGAGAGGTGTACAGTAATGAGTCTTCTACAGAAGACACAGCTAAAGTTGAAGATGAACAGGTCCAAGAATCAGAAAATGAAGACTCTGAATCAGATGAAGACTCAGACACTTAGACAGAATCAAATCAGCAGTCAACTACAAATTCCACCTCCAGAATCATTCAAAAGAATCATCCTGCAAGTCAGATAATTGGGGAAAAAGACAAAGGTGTACAAACCAGAAGAAAGCTAATGAAAAACATCGAACAATCTCATACAACCTTCATATCCATGATGGAACCCAAGAATTTTAATGAATCTAGCAAAGATTACCACTGGGTTAAAGCAATGAATGAAGAACTTGATCAAATTGAGAAAAACAATATGTGGGAGATGGTTCAAAGACCTGAAGATAAAAACGTCATTGGCTCCAAATGGATCTTTAAGAATAAGTTGAATGAGGAAGGACAAGTTATCAAGAACAAAGAGAGGTTAGTCTGTAAAGGCTATGCTCAGATAGAAGGACTGGATTTTGATGAAACATTTGTGCCCATAGCAAGATTAGAAGCTATCAGAATATTTGTTGCCTATGCTTGTCATAAAAGGTTTAAAGTTTTCCCAATGGATATTAAGTCAGCCTTTCTCAATGGAGATTTAAGTGAAGAAGTCTATATGGAACAACCAGAGGGTTTCAAATTGTCTGATAACCCTGACTTAGTATGCACGCTGAAGAAAGCTTTATATGGTTTAAAACAAGCCCCTCGAGCCTGGTATCACAGACTGGATACGTATCTCAAAGACAAAGGGTTCAAGAGAGGAACAACTGACAACAATCTCTATATTAAAACAAAGGATAATGATTTGCTCATTGTACTAGTCTATGTAGATGACATCATCTTTGGATGTAATAAGGATTCACTGGTACAATGGTTTGCTTCTGCCATGGAGTCTGAATTTGAAATGTCTATGATAGGAGAACTGTCATTTTT
>ML783611.1:162044-179643 GCA_009831015.1 Picea engelmannii | reverse complement strand
TGCACAGGGTCGAATTTTGGCTAAGTGTCGAAGAATTCGTTTTGAGAGATGCAAGGAGTGTGTAAGAAGAAACATTATGAGAAGATTAATATTTCGAGGAGGAACAAGTTTAGAAGAGGTAGAGGATGGAAATTATTCAGTAGGGAGGAGCCCACTGAAAATTTCCCAACCAACAAGCAAGATCCATTCAAAGGAATCAGGATCTTTCCAGATCATTGGATCTGGGAGAGTTTCACGGAGGATAGTCTTAGAGTCCTTTAGCACTACATGTATTTAGAGGTTTGGAAGTGTTAGAGGAGCGGGATTGTCGAAGTACCAAAGAAGCGAAGATAAATATGGATCGTTGGATCCAGGTAGGACATGTGGCGGAGATCCATGTGCTTCCGAGGAAAGAGAGAGTGGAGGAACAAAAAATCCCAAAGCCGAACTACTAGTGTCAATAGTAGTCATTGATCTAAGAAGGACACATGTCATCAGATCGTAGAATACAAAAGTGTGCACTCTAGAAAAGAGAGGAGGAAACAAAGCGTAAGAGATAAGTAGCCATCCTAGCTGTCAGTTGTTTGGACACGTGGTGTCAAATATATCACTTAGGTGATAGGACACTTCAAGAAAATTGAAGAGTAAATTCCCAAAGGTCATAAGTCCAGAAGGCCGGAGTCAATAGGATTTTTAGATGAATGAAGGGACACATGGAGAGTGTATATTTACTTTGGAGGATTGACACTCTGGGAGAAATAAAAGTAGAGGAGCATTGACCGGAAGTCGTCTGAAGTAGGAACAAATAACTCATTTCAACCGTCGATCGAGGTGAGCATGTGGCGATCGATCCGTAACTTCGGTTACAAGTCACTTCGAGGGAAAAAGGTGGTTGGAACTCTAATAACTCCCAAATATGGAGTCCCGAAGATAATCACAGTCGTTGGCTGTCGGAGAAGCACAGGCCATAGATTTATGTCCGGGTCATTTCGCCAATCTAGAATTTGGAGGATTAAGAGTCAGCTGCACTCAAAACAACCAAATCCTAAAGTCGTGAAGGGGAAGAGGCTGAGGTTATAGCCCATGGACATAAGCGATAATGGACTAACATCGGAGCTAGCGTTTTCCACTCAGAGTTACTAGAAGCATAAGAGAGAGCATGTATGGGGGAATCAAGCCTCTGTTGGTAACAAAATAGGGCTTGTGTGAATCAAGTTCTAGGTTTAGAAGAGGCCCAAAGAGATGCTTCGGCATAGTGAATTGAAGATCCTTGACCGGGAGGTCGCGCAACCCCAAGGAGGGAGAGGGGGGTCTACATCAAGTGGTATGAAAGCCTCAAATTGTGATCTGTGTAAAATAAGGAAATAATATGATACAATCAAGTGGTATCAAAGGGAAAATTCTCTTTGTAATCTCTGTGTGGAGAAATATCATCACCATGCCGCCTAGAAGACATACAGAGCGACTTGTATCAAATACAACTATGGAAATGGAGATGAGAGAATGCCACAAAATATTAGATGCTATGGAGATAGCACAAAGAAGAGCACCTGATGTTGGAGACGTCAGTGATGCAGAGAGCGAAGAAATGGAAGTTGAAGGAGCTGCAGGAGAAGATGTTGCAGAAGAATGCTTGTTGAAAGATGTTGTCAAATTGGGTTCTAGAGAAAAAATATAAATCCCAATGTATGGAGGAAACTTAGATGTTGAAGAATTGTTGGATTGGATAAGAGAAATGGACAAATACTTTGACTATGAAGAATTTGATGATGAGAAGAAAGTAAAACATGCTATCACCAGATTGAAAGGACACACAACACTATGGTGGGATGAACTATAGGCTAATAGAAGATGTAAAGGAAAGAGAAAGATTAAAAATTTTGATAGAATGGTAGCCAAGATGAAGGATAAATTCATACCCCAAGACTATCATATAAATATGTTCAGGAAATTACAGAACCTGAGACAGAAAGGATTGATGGTAAAATAATACAAAAAGGAATTTTCTAAGTTGAACATCAGGGCTGGACATAAAGAAAAAGATGATGAAAATGTTTCTAGGTATATTAATGGCCTGAGATATGAAATCCAGGATAAAATCAACATGATAACAATGAGGACAATGGAGGGTTCTTATAATATTGCACTGAAGGAAGAGGAGAAATTGGCCAGGAAATAGAGCCAACAAAGAAAAGGGAGAAGTCTAGACAGAGGTAAGGGAATTATCCATGACAAGGCACAGAAGCCCAAGGTTGAGACTAGAAAACTGCATAGTCACTCAGAAAGGGGAGGAATTTTCCGAGGGAGACAATATGGTGGAAGGAATGCTTTTCCTTGAGGAAGAGGAAGAGGAAGAGGAGGAGAGGTGAAGTGTTATTCCTGTGAAAAAACAAGACACATGTCTTGGGAATGCCGCAAGAGAAAGAAAGAAGGAGGAGGTGAAGCTCACATTTCAGACGCGTAGAGGCAAAATGTTGAGGCAGAATGTTCAGAAGATGGGAGATACTTGATGATGAAGAAGTTTCTCTTGAAGCCCGAGCAAGAAGTGGAAAAACCAGTGCAAAGGGAAGAATCGAGTATATCGAAGTTGTAAATATCAATTCATTGGTTAATGGAGACATTGTAGGAACATAATAGGTTATATATAAAAGTTCTAATACTAATACTTGTATGCATCAAAAACCTCAAGTTCGTCAAGGGAAATGTGTAAAGAAGGGACAAATTCTGGCAGATGGTGCGACTACGGTAGGGGGAGAACTTTCTTTGGGAAAAAAAAAATTAGTAGCTTATATTCCATGGGAAGTATACAATTTTGAAGACACAATACTCATTATTGAATGTATAATGTATGAATATATTTATACATCTTTCCATATTGTAAGGTACATGATTGAAATCTGTATGACGAGCCAGGGCCTTGAAATAATCACTAGAGAAATACCTCATTTACATGCTCATTCACTTTGTCGTTTGGATGAAAATGGTCTTGCAATGCTAGGATATTGGATAGAAACAAG
Organism: Picea engelmannii; assembly: GCA_009831015.1. NCBI lineage: Eukaryota > Viridiplantae > Streptophyta > Pinopsida > Pinales > Pinaceae > Picea > Picea engelmannii. Next base: position 176,647 of record ML783611.1, on the reverse strand, counting down.
TGATGTTTTGGTAGGTAAATTAACGCCTCAAACAACAGAAGAATCATTATGTGCCCCGAAAGGAAGATTATTACAAACCATATTTGGTATTGAGGTATCCATTGCAAGATAAAATTGTCTCAGAGAAACTATAGGTGGAAGAGGTCAAGTTATTGATGTGAGATGAATCAATAGATTATATGATTCCAATGATAATGAGGAAACAATCCACATATATATATCACAAAAATATAATATACAAGTGGGTGATAAAGTAGTTGGAAGACATGGTAATAAAGGTATTATTTCAATAGTTTTTCCCAAACAAAATATGCCCTATTTTCAAAATGGAATACCAATTGATATGGTATTGAATTCATTAGGGGTACCTTCATGAATGAATGTAGGACATATCTTTGAATTTTTTCCTGGTTTAGCAGGAAACCTGATGAACAAACATTATATAATAACACCTTTTGATGAAAGATACAAGCAAAAAGATTCGAGAAAAATAGTGTTTCCTGATCTTTATAAAGATAGTGAGAAAACAACTAATACATGAGTATTCAAACTCGATCATCCTGGAAAACATAGATTTATCGATGGAAGAAAATGAGATGTTTTTGAACAACCTGTTACAATAGGAAAAGATTATATGTCGAAATTGTGTCATCAAGTTGATGATTAAATACATTCATGTTCGAGTGGACCTTATGCACAGGTTACACAACAACTTCTTAGAGGAAAATCAAAATGAGGGGGGCAACGATTAGGAGAAATGGAAGTTTGGGCTCTAGAAGGTTATGGTATTGCTTATATTTTACAATAGATGTTTACTCTCAAATATGACCATATTAGTGTAGAATTTAACCTTGTACAATATTTACTGCAAATAGATTTTCAGTAAAAGAACAGAAAAGATACAATGGAAAATACAAACATTACACAAAGATTTTTCCCTTGGAAACCCAAACTGGGAAAACCAACATATTATATATTCATTCACAGTGATACATTGTTTACAATACAATATACATATAGGATCCAGGGACATCCAAAACCCTAACCCAATGACCTGGATTAGTCAACAACCCTAATTCCTTAACCAGAATAGAAAACCGTTGGCAAAAATTATGTGTTGAAAAACCACCCAACAATGGACACGAAAAACCAGGAAAAATGCAACATGTTTCCTCAACACTTGACTAACTATGGGTTTTTTTGCATGAAGAAGTCATCTTCCCTTATTGCCTCTTCCACTAGTAGGTTCTTTCATTTGATGAGGTACTTAGTAATTGTTTTTTTTCACAACTACTTAATCCTTGTTTCAGGGATTGTTTCTAGTTCTAGTATGATTTTACCTTCTCCATTAGTCTTAGGTAAAATAGTTTGGACTAGGATCTTGTCACAAATTATCTTCTTGAAGAAAGAAACAGGGAAGACTGGATCTACACTTCCTGGTTGCAAATGAATAGCATGGTAGTGATCTCTAGCAGGTGGAAAACCCTTAGGCATATCTCCAAATACCTTGGAATGATTGTTGATAAATTTTTGGAGATCCACTAGATTAAACAAGATATCGTTGGATTATTTTCTTCTAACTCTAGATCTTGTGATGGTTCCAATTCTTGATTTTCATAATTCCTCTCTTCTTCTTTCAATATTTTAACCTAATCTAGTAGTTTTTTATTATGGCTTCAAAATCTACATATTTCTTAAATTCTTCTCTCGAGTCATCCTTTTCCAAATTCCCTTTTCCATTATTTCTATGTTTTAATTTTTAAACCTCCTTAATGAGTGGTTCATTAAGGTCTCGTATCTTAGATAGTTCACCACCCAATTTTTTGATCTATTATTTTGCTTGTTTTAACTCATCCTGAATTTTATACATTGCCTCCATTTTTGTATCCCTAATCCATTTATTTTAGAAGGGTTATTCAAATACATCCCATGTGGTGTTTCATCTAGTATCCTTATGAATACTCATCCACCACTCTCTAGCTTCACAATTCAAATAAAGACTTACCCCAAAAGGAGTCTTGCAAGTTTTCCTTATCATCATCAACCATTCCCAGGGATTAATTTTATTTTTATCTTTATTTCCACTAAATTCATTTATTTCCATTAATTCTAATTGTAAGTTACGTACCTTTCAAGCCCTAATTTGGAGACTGTCTATATGGTTGACCTTTGTCCCGATATATATAAATGAAATTTGAAGCCTTGTGAGTATGAAATTTCAACCTATAGTACTCTTATATGACTTATTAAACTATTGAAAATTTCATAGTATGAACCTTCACTGATAAAAAGTTATAGCAAAAATACCAAAATGTCTTATTTAGGACTAGTTTTAGGATTAGTAAAAAAATCCCAACTTCCACAAGATATACCTCACAAATTATAATGATTCAAAATAAGAAAAAAAATTCCACATGTAATGTCTTCTCAAGATTCTAAAAATTTCAGAGTCTGAAACTTCCCCAAAATTTGTTATAGTGAAAATAAAAAGATGACTCATTTGAGACTAATTTCAGGACTAGTCACAAACCCCAACTTGAACAGGAGATATCTCTAAAACTACAATGAACCAAAACCTAAAATTTTGAGCACATGTATTTTTCTATCTTCCCCTGGTCTCCTAAACATTTTGTTGTTTGAAACTTCATAGAGAAAATGTTATAGTGAAAATTCCAAAATGAATCTCTTAAAGCAACGAAACCTTGGAATCGATGCTCTCAAACCAAATGGTATGAACCAACACCTTGAGAATGATAAAATTGAATGTGTAATAGTCCACTTCATGTGGGAAACCTCCTTTTATAATATATTCAATGTACAAGACAAGACAAGATGATCCCAATACTAGGTCTCCTTGGGATATCTATATCTCTCTCTCTCTATATAGGAGGAAAAGGGTACAATTATAATGAAATTGTACAATGAAAGGTTCTAGCCAACCTACTAATATAACACTAGATATGTAATAACTTAATACTTAGGAATTAATAAAGGGTTTTATGCTTAACATGGGGCTTTGTCTAGGGATTAATAAGTTGAGAAATGAATTATTTACCATAGTGAATATAACCATTTAATGGAGTAAGGGAATGGTTGGTTGATGGTGACCAAGTTGACTTATGGAATTTGAATTTCCATCCAATCAACCCATGTGGGAGCATTGGATAATCACTAACTTCAAACAACATTGAGTCACATAGAGCATGAATTGAAATTCTTGATTAATTCATACAATAGTGAATCGATCATGTCACATGGAATCAAAATGAACAAACAATAGTATGCATAATAGACATAGCAATTAAATCATAATGAATATAGAGATTTTACCATAGAAACCCATCGGGGAAAACCAACTTCAAATGGTTTCTCATTCTTCATTTCAAAAATGTTAGGTTACATTGTAACTCATGGATCTATGGCCATTCAACAACTTGCACATCCAAACTTATCATTTTCATCCTCACCTCTTGGTTAGAAAAAATCCCTTTGTGAGTGAAATTACACAAAGATATAGGAATAGATGGGGGTGTAATGGGAAGGCCAAAGGACTCGACCTTTCATTTCCCATTTTCAACTCTCTTCTTTCATATTTTTATTTTTATTTGTTTATCTCTTTTCTCTAATTTAATGTTTTCTATTGCTTTCATTGTATTTAAATATTATTTCAACCCTCATTAATTGTCAAATTACCTTCATGTATTGAACTTTACAAACCATTCGTCTTTGTTTGGATCTATTTTGGATCAATGTATGGGAGTCAAATCTTGTACCATGGATGGGGGAGGTAAAAAAGGGCCTTACTCCCTAAACGAAACTTCTTAAGATCAAGGGACATGAACTAAGCCTTGACGAACCACAAAAATACTCTCTAATGGATCTTTGGGCTACAACTGGGACATGAGAACCATTATGAGGTTGTTCACACCACATGGAATTCAAGGCATGTATCATAGTTGAGGGAGGAAAATAAGGTCCTTAGGCCCTAAAAAAATCTTTATCGAGGTTAAATGGCCATGAACAAGACATTTGACTAGGGATATGGGCACCATTAATGTGTTTTCCAGAATAGGAAAGGGTCTTGGGGCCTCTACCATGGCCAAGTGAGGAAAACAAGGACCTTAGGCACTAAACAAAGCTTCTCAAGCTTAGTGGCCACGAACAAGGCTTCAAAACACCACATAGATCCTCTCTAAGGTATATATATCCTTTGAGTAGGATATGTACACCATTTGAAATTTTCATGTGCCATAGTTGAGTCGCGGGCCTCCAAGTTAGACCTCAGTTCCATTCGAAGTTTTTGTGCACCAAATGTGGTACTCAACATAAGGTGAATAAGTCATATTTCAATATTCTCAAGATCAAGATTCATGAATTTTTCCTTGAACAACCATAAAAGACTTATTTGGGGATCTTTGGCCTATGTGAGGGATCTTTAGCACCATTAGTATGTTTTTCACAATAATAATGGGTCTGAAGGCCCACGCCATGGCCAAGGGAGGAAAACAAGGGCCTTATTCCCTAAACAAGGTTATCAATCTCAATGGTCATGAATTGGGCCTCAAACAACCACACAATCATCTCTAAAGGATTATTTTCCTCTAGCTAGGATATGGGCACCATTAGAAGGTTTTTTTCATCACATATGTGAGTCAGAGCCTATACAATGGTTGAGGAAGGACAAAAAGGGAATTAGGGCCCAAAATAAGGTTCTGTATCTTAAGGACCATGAATTAGGTCTCTAACAACCACACATATCCTTTCTAAAGTATGTTTGGTCTCTTGCTTAGATATGGGCACCATAAGAAGGATTTTCACACCACATATTTGAGTCAAGGCCTATACCAAGCCCAAGGGAGAAAAAAAAGAGCCTTAGTCCCTAAATGAACCTTCTTAGACTCAATGGCCACGAATAAGGCCTCCAATTGGGAATATGGGAACCATCAGTATGTTTTGCATAATAATAATGCATCATGGGGCCTCTACAATGATCAGGGGAGAAGAACAAGGGCCTTAGGCCCTAAGAAAATATTCTCAAGATCAATGACCATGAATAAGAACTTAAACCACCACATAGATCCTCTCGAATGGAAATTTGGCCTCTAGGTGGGACATGAGGTTCATTTAGAGTTTTTGGACACCACAATTGGGTCTCAAGTCCTTGAAGTTGGACCCCAATTTTGTTAGGAGGTTTGGTGCACCACATACAACACTTGGGGCCTTGACCATGGTCAAAGAAGGGACATAAGGTTCTTAGGCCCTATTTGAATCTTCTTCGAATCAATCTTTGTGAAGTGGTCCTCAAACAACCATATTATACCTCTATATTGGATCTTTGGCCTCATATTAGGAATGTGGGCACCATTACTATGTTTTTCACAATAAGAATGGATCTTAGGGCTTGTACCAGAGCCAAGGAAGGAAAATAAAGGCTTTAATCCCTAAATGAAACTTCTCAAACTCAAGGACCATGAACAAGGCCTTGAACCACCACACAAATCCTCTCTATAAGATCTATGGCCTTGGGGTATGATATTGAAACCATTCAAGTTATTTCAAGTAGTGATTCCATCATTCTATAATAAATCTTTGAAATAACTTGGATCGGTTATTGATTTCACTTATCACTTACATAAAGGAATTGGATCGAAACTATCCTGCTTTTTCCCTTTGGGAATTCAGTCCATTTATGGTTCTAACCATCCATAGTTGTGTAACCCTAAACCAAGCTTATCAATATAAGAAGCTTCAATATTGCTAGGCATGGGGTGAAAATAGGAGGAACATCATGGGTAGACATAATCCACCGCACAAAGGATTATGTTGCGCGGTGGATTTCATCATGCAGTGTATTTCACCGTGCAAAGGATTATGTCGCGCAGTGGATTTCGTCATGCATGGGATGTTGTCATGCATAGGATGTTGTCACACAGAGGATATCATCGCGTAGTGGATTTCGTCGCATAGTGGATTTCGTCATGCATGGGATGTTGTCGCGCATAGAATATTTTCGCACAGAGGATGTCATTGTGCAGTGTATTTTGTCGTGAAAAGGATTCTGTCATGCAAAGGATGCTTTCGCGCAGAGGATTTTCCTGTGCACAAGCTACAGGTCGCGTTGTGCAAATGAATGGTTTAGTGGTCAACTTAAAGATCATGTTTTGACCAACTGGAGAGGAATTTTAAAAATACCCGAGAGGTTTTTGTTGAGGACAAACCAAATAATAAAAACCTCTCTCATATTTGAAAAAAGTTTCATATTTCGGGATATTTGAAAGAATATTTGAGCCCTATTTTTTCATTTTCATGATTTCTTGTCCGAGACATGTTTTTGCGACACGTATTTCGGCCATATGGAGATGAATTTGAAGAAACCGAGATTTTTTTGTCTTTATAACTAGATTAAATACAACAACCTCTCTCAGTTTCGAAAAATTGTTTTTTATTAGTGAGATATGATGTCATATTTAACGCTTATTTTCCCAGTTTGTTGCGCAATCCGCTGCGTTTTTGTTGTAGGTTGTTGTTGCGTAGCAGACTTTCTCTATAGGGATGACAGAGTGTCTAACAATGCACATGATGAATTATCACAACCATATGGTCTAATTTTGATTATGATCAATTATTGTAAAGCATATTTCAGTTACGATTAGGATTTGGCAAAGTCAGATTTTCTATTTTTAGTAAATTCGTTGAAATTATTGTTCTCTTTCAAAGAAATCACATCCATGATTCTAAGAGAGAGTAGTTCGACCCTAGAATCCAAGGGTGACATTATTTTATATATATGGGGATCATTTTCATGTAAAAGGGGTTGGTTGGCGAAATAGTGTAGACAGTGACTATTGATTGTAGTTTGTTTTGATCTGATTGAAACTTAATGCAAAAGTCTTGAAGCTTTGATGAAAAGATTCTAAATGGTGGATTTTGATGTATTGTATTATTTATTTGCATATGTGATTTCATGTGCTCTTATATTCACATATGTAATTTCTGTCTAAATTGGAACGTGATTTCGAATCTAGAATTCATTGTGCAATGCTCTAGATTCACACCATTTAGACAAACTATGATTCTTCTAAGTTAACTTTGAATTCATCCCCAGTAGTGATCTGAGCTGCTTCATGTGTTTTTCTCTCGCCACACACAATGATTTTTAACTAAATATTGTTTCTCATTTATCCTTTATCCTCTCGAGTTCAATCATTGAGTCATTTTTTCTATCTTTTTCTTAAATCGACTCCATTTCCCAATGTTATTTTCTCTCTTGCTTGTCCTACCATCCCTTTAAAAAAAAAAAAAACTTGTCATATTGCAGAATCTGACCTCTGTGCATTTATTGATGAAATATTTGAGTTATTGCCAGTCATTAGACATACGAGAGAGCCCTCTCTGATTTTATAGGTCAGAATACAATCTAAAGTTGGTTGAAACAGTTACCTTGGGGCTTACCTCGAGGCTTTCTTTGATACATCCCAAATAAATTACCGAGTGCTAACATTCTCGCGTCATTTACGGGAACAGAATTGAATGAAAATTTCCCTAGGAAGAACGAAATTGTTGAAGTTCTAAGGTCTGAGAGCAACAGACACTTAGGCACATATTGGCTGTATTTCTTCTCTGGCGACTCCACACATTAGAAAATCAGTTTGAAGGTGATTCCAATAGAAAAAGAATCCAGAGATAAATTTTTCATGGTGACTCCAATCAAGCTTCAAATGCTATTCAAAGACTCCACTGGAGAATGAGACCTGTTGACAGAGATATGGAAGAGTAGTATGGAAAAATCATGTACTCGATCTTAAGTTTAGGTCAAGAAGTACTTTTCTATTTTATCAATATCTTCTTGTCCTTTCCTTAGTTTTTCAAAAGAATATTTCTTCACTTACTGCGTTCAAATGAATCCCAGAGATACACCCTTGTATATCCTTCATTGCAAACTGTAGGTATACCTCCTTCTTGTATAATCGATATTCACCAAGATCTTTCCTATGAACCATATTATGTTCATGATCATTATTGTGAGTTTAATGAAACCAAAGTTGAGCTTGTACCTTCGGTTCTTAATCCTGTACCCTCCAAGATTCAAGAAAGATATAGTCCTCTTAAATTATCTTCCATCCTTCATGACTTTCCTCTGAAACATTATAAGTACCTTCCTAGGTTCAATGGAGAGATTGATGGACATTCAGCTGAAAAACATATTCAGGTCTTTGAGCATTTTATAGACATTTTTGATATTGAGCATGATGATGTGTCTATGAGGGCCTTTTCTCGGTCCTTACAAGGAGATTCCAAAGCATCATTCAGACATTTGCAGCTTTAGTCGATTAGCTCATGGGATGAATTGAGGGAAGATTTTCGTAGATTTTGGGGTGAGAGAAAGTCATGGGATCTACTACTTTCATAGTTTTATGCCATGATAAGAATGAAAGATGAAACCATCTCAAATTTCAATAGGAGGTTTGCTAGTCTTTATTATAAACTGCCTAACGAAAATAAACCCACTAAATCTATTTCCATGCTCCATTATGCAACAGACTTTGATCGAGGTTGGTCTTTCCTTCTAATGGAAACAAGATCTAAGTCCTTACAACAAATGTTTAATTATGCTCAAGAGATTCAACACAATATTCAAGCATGTAAACAGATTCGAAATGAGGAGTTGGATGCTAAAGAACATGACAGTGAATATGAACAAAAAACAGTTGATTTGAATCTTGAGAAGAGGGTTAATAATATCATATGTCCCCTTGAAGCTTTAAATGTTGATGATTTTTCAAAGGATTATATTCCACTTATTGAAAAAGAAGGTGCTAATTTAACTTATGATCCATCTCTTCCTAAGCACGGGGTTGAATGTTTTATGTATTAATTTGTAGACAATCAAGAAAATAAATTTGCAAATCAACTTATTGAAGAGCAGGTTGATGTCCCAAGAGTTTTCTTGTTAGATGACATTGAAGATGTTGTTGATTTTCCTATATATGATAAATATGATGATGATTACGTTGTTGACTTCCTAGAACAACCAACTGCATGTTCTCTATCAGAAAATGTTTCTTTTCAGTGGTGTAATGAGAGAAATCAACCTACATATCACAGTTACAAAGAAGAAAATATTGAATCAGTTGAAGGAAATTCTTTACCTTTATGATTTTCTTCATTTAAATTGTTGAAAGAAAATTCTAAGATCATCACTGAAGAAAAGGAATGTGTGTTGATACCAAATCACACCGATTCACTGGAACAAATTGACAAGAAATTGCAGCAATATTCTCATGTGTTTGATGACCCTGTTACTTGTTATGTAGAAGGTCTTGTCAGTTCAAAATTGTAGTCGTTGTTTGAAGATGAATCTGAAAATGAGTATGTTCAGCAATCCAAATAAATTAAAAAATGTGCATATGATAGCAGTGAAGAAAATGAAAAAAGTTTTGAATTAGGTGAAAGAACTTTGCCATTGTGTTTTGCATATTTCAAATTGTTGGAGGAAAATGTTTATAACGTTTCAAAGAATAAATCCTCCAGGCATGATGTTGAGTATGAAGAAAGCAGAGGACTTGCAAATGAAAACTGTCTTCCATTATGTTTTTCTTCCTTTGAACTGTTGAAAGTAAATCATGAGATAAAAGAAGAAGCAGTGAAGTCTAACTGCATTCACAATGACATTGTTTTACATGAGAAAATTGTTATCAGTAAGAGGACCAACAACCTTCTCACACTTTTAATAACCCTGTTGTTGATTACATGGAAGGTTATTTCAGTTCAAATTTGCAGCCTGTGATCAACTTCCATCTTGGAAATAAATATGATGGTCCATCAACATCAGTGTTAGATATGGATTGCTTGCCACTATGGGTTTCATTTCAGCCAACACTGTCTTCTGATTCAGAAGATTGTTATTTCCAGCAGTCTCAACATATTTTTCATCCTTTGTGTGGTAATCAATAGGTTGAATTACATGAAAACAAGGATGCAATGGAAGGGGTGAAACATGATTGTTGTTTTATGTATGTTCTGGAGGATCCATTTGCAATTTTGTTGGAGGCGACAAACAGTCCCAATGTTTATAATTTTTTGAGATTTGAATTTATAGATACATTTTTGAATGATTTATCAATAAAAAATTGTCGAAGCAAGCATGTGAAAAGAAAGAAAAAAGTGGATAAAGTTCTTGCATGGTTTCATTGGCATTTTGATTTCACTTGATTGACATATTTTTCAACAATTAGGGTAGGTAGGAATGCAAATAAGCTCGGTACGACAAGCATTTGTTTTAGCAATCTGCAGTTTTCATTTTCAGCTTAGTTTCATATTTCAGTTTGGAGCATATACATCTTTGGGTTTTCAACGGATGCAGGTCACAAGTTACAGTTGGAAAGTTTAGTTGGGGAGCAACCCAATGGATAGGCGTCTGTTCTACTGTTCTTTTCTACCTCACAGAGAGGATAGCATCCCCGTTGGAGCCAACTGTTAGTACCATGATTTTCATAGCTAAGGTTAGAGGTTTGTCAACAATTTGCAAAGTAATGCATGTTAGCACCCATATTGTTTTTATGTCTGGCATCATCTAACATCTCCAAGGGTCAGTTTCAAAAGTAAGCTTATCATTTATTATTTCCATTTCCATTTGCAACTGTGCGCTGGAAAATTTTCTACGCGCTACACAGAGTACTTCATCATGCAAAGGATTTTGTCACATAGTGGATTTCATCGCGCAAAGGATGCTTTCATGCAGAGGATTTTCCTGCGCACATGCTAGAGGTTGTGTTGCGCAAATGACTAGTTTAGTGGTCAACTTCAAGATCACTTTTTGACCAACTAGAGAAGAATTTTGAAAATCCCCGAGATTTTTTGTTGAGGACAAACCAAATAATAAAAAACTCTCTCAAATTTGAAAAACCTTTCATATTTTGGGAGATTCAAAGGAATCTTTGATCCCTATTTTTCAATTTTCATGATTTCATGTCTAAGACATGTTTTTGCAACACGTATTCTGGCCAACTAGGGATGACTTTCAATAAACCAAGAGATGGTTGTCTTTATAACAAGCTTGACTACAAAAACCTCTCTCAGTTTCAAAAAATAGTTTTTTATTAGTGATATATGATGTCATATTTAACGCCTATTTTTCGAGTTTGTTGCGCAATCCGCTGCGTTTTTGTTGTAGGCTATTGTTGCGTAGCAGACTTGTTGTGCATGGGTGATAGAGTGTCCAACAATGCACATGATGACTTATCACAACCATATGATCGAATTTTGATCATGATCAATGATTGTAAAGAATATTTCGGTTACGATTACGATTTGGCAAAGTCGGGTTTTCTATTTTTAGTAAATTCGTTGAATTTATTGTTCTTTTTTAAAGAAATCGAATCCATGATTCTAAGAGAGAGTAGTTCGACCCTAGCATCCAAGGGTGACATTATTTTTCTATATATGGGGATCATTTTCATGTAAAAGGGGTTGGCTGGCGAAATCGTGTAGACAGTGACTATTGATTGTAGTTTGTTTTGATCCGATTGAAACTTAATGCAAAAGTCCTGAAGCTTTGATGAAAATATTCTAATGGTAGTAGTCTGATGTAATGTATTCTTTCTTTGCATATGTGATTTCATGTCCTCTTATATTCACATCTGTAATTTCTGTCTAAATCGGAACGTAATTTCGAATCTATAATTCACTGCACAGTGCTCTAGATTCGCGCCATTTAGACAAACTGTGATTCTTCTAATTTAACTCCAAATTCATCCCCAATAGTGCTCTGAGTTGCTTCATATGTTTTTCTCTCGCCACACACAACGATTTTTAATTGAAGATTGTTGCTTATTTAGACTTTATCCTCTCGAGTTCAATCACTGAGTCATTTGTTTCTATATTTTTCTTAAATCGAATCCGTTGCCCAATGGTACTTTCTCTCTTGCTTGCCTACCATCCCTTTTAAAACAAAAATAAACTTGTCCTATTGTAAAATATGACCTATGTGCAATTATTGATGAAATATTTGAGTTATTACCAGTCATTAGACATACAAGAGAGCCCTCTCTGATTGTATAGGTCATAATACAATCTAAAGTTGGTTGAAACAGTTACCTTGGGGCTTTCTTTGATACAACCCAAAGAAATTACCGAGTGTTAACATAGACCATCAAGGCAGAGAACAAGAATGTTTTATTGATAATCCTAGAAATGTCTAGTTACCAAAAAGGCCATTAAATCCATTGGCAACTCTCTTAGTTTGCCTTCAATTTTTTTGTAATTCGAATGTATGCATGAGAATAATTAGAACCATACAAAAAACATTTTATTGTTGGTTTTCCAAGGTTGGGATCTTAGAGTGAATCTGTATTTTAGTTGCAATTGTGTAATTGTTTTTATTTTTGAGATGCTTAAAGGAAATTTGCAATCATAATCATAAATGAGATTCAGGTTCAGTTAACTCATAATTAGAGTTGCTCAAAATCACCATTTTACAGTCCTTACATTATCGTTTGTACTGTATTTCCTACATTATATTACAATGTGCAAATAAGATATATGTTTGGCTTTTACACATTGAGATAGCAGAAGGGAGGACTTGATTAATTAAATTTTGTACTTAAAAATTCTAACATTGATGTTGGCTCTCAATAAAAAGCCATAAACCTAAGTTGGTTGATATTTAGGAATCAATAGGAAAAAATAAATATTTAGCTCTATATTAAAAGACAATATTTATGATATTGTATATAACTGCAAAAAAAAACAACATATATACTAATGTATGTTTTGTTATCAATAAGTTTAATAATCCACAATTATACAATTATAACAAGGTAAGATTTTGTCACTAATGAATCTAATATTCCATAAATTGTGTTTGTAGTACATTCTCATTTTTCTACAAACCATAGTAAAATAATTTCATTGTCTACAGCTTATGCTGGACAATTTCTGAAAAGGCACCGCTTTCATGTACTTCACCTTGTATAATATAATAACCTCGCATAAATAATTTGAAAACTTTTGAGACACAAAATAGTGTAGTTCAAAAGGAAATGAGGACATTTATTGTAATGCTCTGTAATTTGAAATCATCCATAAGCTTCTCACAAATTCACTCATCAAGCCAATCCAAACTAAAGTGGTCTAACACAACATTAATTATTCATAAGCTCCTACACTGATTACTCATAAGCTCCTACCAAGTTCAGTCATCATCAAGCCAATCCAAACTAAAGCGTTCTAGCTCAACGTCAACGGTAAGATTTGGAATCGACAGCCACTCTCCTTCCATCTCCGGATCAGAGATTCTTACACGCTTGAGTGATTTCAGTTTGATTTTATGTAGCTTCTTCAATCCGGAGCACTCCCTCATGTCCAGCATCTCTAAGTTTGATAGCTGATCAAAGTTAGAGGGAAGGTCCTTCAAATACCCACACAGTGAAATATCCAGATATTCTAGTTTCCCGAGATTGCAAATGGAAGGTGGCAACCTTGACAAGGTTGGACACGTGGACAATCTGAGCACCCTAAGTGAGCTTAACCTTCCTAGGTCATCAGGCAAGTTTTGGATAAGATGGCAATTAGTGACAGACAATATTTGGAGGGGAGTTAAATTGCATAGATGGGCTGGCAGTTCCTTCAAATCACTACAGTGATCGATATTAATTTCCTTAATGTTTGGAAAATTCAGGGCTTCGATTTCTCTATTTAATAGACCGATATTTCCAAGGCCCTCACATAGGCATACATATAATTTTTCCAACATTTCCCATGATCTACAGTTATTGTAAAGAGGAGGAAAACGCAACTTATTAAGATGCAAAGACCTAATCTGAACAGGCGAAGAAAAGCTAGGCAGCCCACATGTTGGAAAGAATTAATTTCTACCTACCAACCACTAAATCTCTACCAACCACTAAATCTCTAGAGAGTTCCATTGACAGCCCACCGACGGTGACAGCACAGTTCCAGAAATTTCTGCTGCTGCGAGAACTCTCCAGATTGTCTAGAGTCTTCTAAAGCCTCTATAAAAACGAGGCAGATGTATCTGGCTTAACCAATCAATCAATACATTCTATTTTGTGGGTTATTTGTCTGTGTGTTCAGCGTCTGATTCCTTCACCACAGAGTGTTGCACGCCGAGAACTGTAATTGTATAATATAAGAACCTTCAGTTTTGGCATGCTCTGTAGAAATGTTGGAAGACAATATTGTTCTGCGGAAAAGAGTAAAGCTAAAGCTTCCACCTCAGGAAATTGAATTTGACACCAAGCTTGATCTTGCATTGCACCTACAAGACCCAGAAATCTAAAAGTCAAGGTATTATCCTGATATAAATGCTTGTAAAACACCTTAATAAACTCGGAAAATTGGTGAATACAACTAATTAATGTTCAATGATTAGGCAAGGGAAAGAAAGCATGTTTTATGAGGAACAGCCTGACCTGTATGAATTGAAAGAAACTGAGCGCGAGACGATTGATTTGTGAGAGTCCTTAGCCATGCTGTGGGAATATTATTCTCCTTGCGAGGCATGAAAAGCCTCTTACGATTGACGATATTATTCTCCTTGTTTGCCAGACGCAAGGCTAAATTCCGCATTACATCATGCTGAG
>ML783611.1:131759-158002 GCA_009831015.1 Picea engelmannii | reverse complement strand
TGATATTGCATACACATGTATTTTGAACTAATTTGCAGATTGAGCCCAAGAGAGTTATTGTTAGCCTGTGACTCCCTATACAATCATGAAGTCCTACACCACCTTATTGTATTTCACATTATAGGATATAGTTTTTATCCCAATTGTGTATTAGATCATATTTTTCCTCCTCCTAGCCTTATCTCTTGATGAGGTGTTGGTGTGAGAGAAAATCCAATTTATAAGGTGGTTTCATCCATGGACTATAAAATTGTATCATTAAAAAGTGAAGAATGTCGCTTAAGGCCTTTTCCACCAAGTTCTTGTGTCATGTCTTGTGTTCTATTTCTTAACATGGTATTATAGCTCTTATGGTCTTAAGGGCATGATAGCACCATGGAAGGTGAGGAATTTAGGCTCCATGGTAGTGATCCAAGAGAGAATAGTGATGATGTCTCATGGCGGCTTCACCCACTGAACTTGTGACGTAGCATGTTCATTGTTCATTCGTGGGATATTAAAGAATACACCTAATTTCACTAGATACTAAAAAATCACCCTCAAAATCCTTTTGTTGAAACCCTCTCCCAATACATACTTTCAATTTTAAAACCCCCCATTTTTATTGGATATCTTAGGTATCCATTTTTTCATGCCATTTTTAATACCCCTATAATAAAATTAATATATAATTAATAGGGATATGCCACTATAATAAAATAGCCTTGGGTTCAAGGGCTTGGTGTTATACTACTTTCACCCCTCTCTTTAGTCTAATACATGGCCATGCATTTTTTGAGGAAGGGGGTTTATTTTAACCACAAAAGATCAAAGTAGAGAACCCCTGTATAGAAACTTATTTTGCATATCCATATGAAAAAACACATGAAATTACATGAGATTGATGGCTTTAACTTCTTGCAAAATAACCTTATAGTTGAAGAAGCTAGTGGTTGGATTTTGGAAAATGCATCATGAACATGTAGTATTTCCTTATGATTAATTTTATTCATTTTTTTTTACTAAGTACCCATTGCCCAAAGGAAAGACCACTAATTGTAGGACCTAAAAGAATTTTGGTTTCATGGATGAAAGAATACAAAAAATGGGGAGTAGAGGAGATCCTTGTTTATAACTTATATGATGTAACTAATGAGGTAGAAACATTGAGATGCAACCAACTTAATATGTTGAGAGAATGGAAAGCGAAGAAGAGTATTCTCCTTGTCAATTATTCACGGTTCTCAAGTATAGTTTGTGAAAAAACAGAAAATCAAATGACAACATTGCCAACAAATTGTACTTGAGTGACTGGGATTATCGTTTTTGGTGAAAGACATTTCACCCTAAATAAGGACACCAACATACTCCACGCTCTTTCCCAAATACATACAAGGAGATGGGTGTTATTGTGAGGCACCCTCTTTTAGAACAATTTTAAAGAGCTCTTGAATATTTTGAGGCCGATGAGCCCTAATATTTTATATTTGAACTCTTTTCAAGCCTTATTATTAAATGGAAAAGGATAACTAAGCCAAAGGAAGAAATGGGATGGGGACTAAAGAACATTAAATTCTTTGGAAGTCCTCTTGCAACCAAAAGGTTGTGGAGGGTGATTAGTGGATCAGGTATGTGGTAGCAAGTCATGTGGAAAAAGTATGTTGATCCTATTCTCGTTGAGGATTAGATACAATGTTCCATGGGGATGTATCCCCTAGGGTGGTAGGCACATCCTCCACGTTTCTCATTCTCTAGGGATAGGAAGGCGCTTGGGGAAACATTTCCTTATGTCCCCCTTTTGGGGAAACTCAGGGAAATGCATGAGGAAACATTTCCCCGATGTGGGGGACACGTTTTCCCAAGAATTTTTGTCCAACAACCCTTTAATATATACCAAATATAGGGGATATAACTTTGAGGAGTTTGTGACCTTGGTAATTAATGGTAATATTAAATTCTTATCTTTAAGTAGAATTTGACATTCTCCTTTATCTTACCTTTTCTATCCTTTTACTTAAATTTTTAATATGACCACTAATTTTTTCAGTATGTTTAAGAAATTCCAACATCATCAGACTTCATATGAACAAATTAGAATTTCATATCCCATTAAGAATTCAATAGACTTTACAATTTTCAATATTTTAGAATTGACAGGATTATATTGTTTCCATTGAATAACATAATGATGAATTTGCATAGGATGAATTGTTGTCATTGGCATTTTATCATTTCTTTTTTATTTTTATAATTTTAGAGATAGGGACCACTATGCTAGGGACCTCGACACCCCCCCCCTTGAATTTCTCTCACACATCCCCCATGTGCGTCTCCCCACTACCATGCTCCCCTATCCTAAAAACTTGGTGGAACATTGATTGGATAAGAATGCAGGTCAAGCCTATTAATAATTTTTTTATAGCATGGAAAGCCCCAGTTCATGCTAAGCAATTGGTTAGTGTGGAAAATTGGGAATAGAAACTAAGTTCATGTTGGATCAAACCCATGGATAGGTAGAGTAACTTAGCATAGGTTTTCAAATGTCTTAATAGAAATACTTAATTCAAAAGGAATTTTTACTTTTGCAAATGCTAGGGATCCAACTCAATCTGATTTATGGCACCAAGGTTGGAAGTCAAGTTCTTTGTTGGGATTTGAAGGTGAGGATAGAACAATTGAGAGGATTATATACATAGATCAAAAATCAATTTTATTATAACCAGGGAGGAGGAAGATATATTGGTGTGATCAATGAATCTAGTCTTAGGGGGTTACACTACTAAGCTTGGGTATGTGGGCATGTTTAAAAAGGATTAAAGGAACAAAGTGAGATGGAGGAAAAGTATATGGAAAATAAAGCCACAAATCAAAATCAAACTCTTGTTTTTGTTCACTTTAATGAGGAAAATTCTGACATGGGACACATTACAAAGTTGGTCCAAGCAAGGGATAGATAGATGCACATTATGAAAAGTTTCACAAGACTAGGGATATCCATTGATTCATGTCCTCTTAGAAAAGAGAACAGGAAGGATTCCATCTATTATTGATGAGGGTGGTACCTAGCATGAAAAAATACTTTGGAGAAATCCTTCAAACCATCATGGATTGACCAATCTCTATAGTGATCTCATGGCCACTTTGGATTGCATGGAATTCACAGATATTTCAAGACAAGATCATTCCTCCTTTTCAAGTAGTTGATCATGTTAGGTTCTCTTATGAACAAAATAAGTTTGTTACAAAGTACAAACCTGCAAGGATAGTCAAAGAAGTGGTATATATTTAAAAAAATGTGTTGGGAATATTTCCATGGAACATTTCAAGGTGATCCTGGTGTTTCCTGATTTGTATGGAACATAAAAATACATATGACTATGCTTTTATAGATTATACTTTTCTTGCTTTATACAAAAACATGGTCCATCCCTTAGGAATATTTTGTTACCAAAACATGGTTGTGCATTTCGTTGTTTGTATGGAACATAAAGAACATATTATTATGTGTTTATGGGTTTATATAGAAGCATGGTGTTATAAAATTATTTTATTATTGGTTTATATGCAACATAAAGAACATATTACTAAGCGTTTATGGGTTTAGACAGAAGCATTGGCGTTAGAATGTTCTTTTATTTTTGTAAAATAAACAACATATAGCTATACTTTTCTTTGCATATATGAAATCATGGGCATGTGAGTTATAATATTTTTTTCTTTCAACTTACAAAATTTTAGGTTGTTTTTTCCAAAATGTATGATGCATGTGCTCTTTTCTATTTTTATTTTTTTTTAAATAAGGAGTGTAAGTATATTAAGTGCCTTCAAAAACTGAAGCAGAGTAGCAAAATACAAAGATGATCGAGCTGTAGTTACTGGACTTCCCCCAGCCATGGGGAAACCAGTCCAGCCAGCCCATCCAACCCACCAGTCAAACAAGTCATAAGTTAAACCAGTAAAACTAGTATTCAGACCGTTTATCAACTAAGACCTAAACCTGAATGAACTTGACAAACACTAAAAGCTTAGACACCTGGCAGGTAGCCGGACCACGTGGCGTGAAGGTCTCCTGGTCAAGGTTCTTCCTCAATATACGTCGCCTCGTCGACCCATTGCTTGCCATCTTCCTCATTGCACGCAGCTCCCTCGGTGTCGTCCTCTCGCGCCTCCTTCTTCCGGCCTATTTCTGCTGGACTCTGCATGTTTTCTTGACCTGCACCTTTAGCGGCCTCAGGGTCCTCCATTGGACTGGTTTCGACAGGATCTGAGAGTAGAGCCTCATGCATGGCCGAGAGAATTTGCAGGAAGCTCGCCACCTTTATGTCCGTGGCCTGTAGGTGAAAATGCAGATCCGCCACCTCTTGCCTGAGTTCAAAAACCAGGTCATTCAGTACAGACATGCTATCTCTGAAATTTGCCTTGTCAAAGGAGTCAGGGAAATGAGGGTCTTCTCTCTTAGGCTCACCTTGAAGAGTAGGGCCGCCGCCCAAGTTTCCCCGAGGGTCATGGGATGGCACAGGGTCAGGAGAAATCGTTGGGGAGTCTTGAGAAAGCCGCAGGAGTGAAATTGGCGTTCGTGGAATGATGGCCATGGAGTTGATCTGCGGAGCTTGCAAAGAGACATGAGTAGACCCAGAATGATGGCGAGGGGAGGAGTCAGCGGAGGTTGAGTCAGGAGGGGTGATCGAGGGCCTCCGAGGCTTCCAGGATGAGACTCGCCTTGGTTTGCCCCTTGGTCGAGTCATTGGATGCCCGGTGCAACTGGCAGAAGGAGCTAAGGCCGCCTGGTGGAGGAGTATGACCGGGACTACCTCGCTCCAGGGGTGAAAAACAGAGATAAGCTTGTGCTGCGAAGGGATGAACCCTGCATACAACGAACAGATGTGAATCATAGCCATAATAAACCAATCCATTCAAAATCGCAGTGAAGGGGAAAGGACTTCTGCGTAAATGCGCCCTCGTATCTCCATAAAGGGAATTTAAACTCCAGGTAGGGTGGTGGGCTGTGGCACAAGCCCATCACGTGGCTCCATGCCACGGCGCCCGGTACCTTCGCCCAAACCTTGCCACGATGACCGCTCTGACACCCCATCCGGGGGTGCTCTTTTCTATTTTATTTCTCAATATTTTGATGGTATACTTTTTTCCAATAGAAAAAATTACTCAATTATATTTATAATATAATGTGTTCTCACAACAGACTACATCATCGAAATGAAACAACTGGCGGGAATATCTTTCGCGAACAATTGGTCTATTGACCAATTTGCAAGAGATAAAACAGAGTTAGGAGAAATATATTTCAGATTACTACAAGTCTGAAAGGAGATGAAATAAGTTATGTAGAGAATATCGAGATTTGTTGCTACAAAAGGTCCAGAAAATTTAATAATATACTAAGTCTGCCAACAAAAACTAGTGCATCCAGTCCTAAAATATTTTGATAGCATGTGTGGGGCCCTCATGGTCGTCCAGCCATTGCTTGTATGTGATCAAGCCTGTTTTTTTCTGTAATGATGTCTTTGATAGCATGTTCGCTTCCCTGTTGTACTCTCGGGAGGTGTGTGTGAAGATGAGCTTCTTGAAGTGGAGTTGAAGTAATCTGCTTCTGCCCTTCCAGGCCAGGAGTGTGGTCATTTGAAGCTTGTCGTTGAGGTTCAACGAATCTATGATAAATCTAGATTTGTTGATCAATTGAAGATGTTCTATGTTTAGTCTAGAGGCCAAGTGAAGAGTATCCCAGGCACCCAATAGCTCTGCCCTTGTTTTGGTGCCTGAACCACAACAAAAATTCCATCTGTAAAAGGAGTTTTTATTGATTCTTATCAGTCCACCTGCATCGCTCAATGTTCCACTGCGTTGTGCTGCACCATTGAATCACCCCATAGGTGTATCCTCTGAGATAAGAGGGCTAACTAATGTCTTTTTTACCACAATGGTTGGGTGTATGTCTTACCATTTTGGGTACAAGACAAGATTTTTATATGCAACAGTGCTAACAGTGGGGGGTTTGTTGTTGAGAATATTATTGTTTTTGGCTAGCCAAATGAACCAATTGACCAGTAGAGGAAGTAGTTTGTAGCTACGCTCGCTGGATGTACAATGGTCAAAGAAGGAAGAAATGGAGGTCCCATTCCAGGAAGTGCTTATGTGATGGTCCAGTGCAATCTTGTCCAAAACTAGGCGAGTGAAGCAACACTGTGTAAAGAAATGTTGAAATGTTTCTTCATCCCTGTAGCAAAGTTGACAGATGTTGGGGCCAGTCCATCTTTTTCTTTGGAGGTTATATCGGGTGGGGATTTTTTTTTCCACAACAAACCAGGTAAAGAGATTTATCTTTTGTGGTAATTTCCAGGTCCAGAGGTGCTTACACCATCCAGTAATGTTTCTATTATAGATTGTGTTTGTGATAGCAAACTACAAATTTTTGATGGAGATGTGGCCTGAACTGTCTCCTCCAGCCCATAGGAATTGATCATCCACATCATGAAGATATATGCCCACTCAAGTAAGCTCTAGGAAAAACTTGTCCCACTCCGCAGCCATGTCTGTTGGTAGCTCCAAATCGTGACCAGTTTTCCATCCGACTATTAGGATCCCGAGTTGGTATACTAGAGATAACTAAATGGTATATGCATTTTTAATGGAATAGATTAGTTTGAGATAAAAATGTTTACAATTCAATCTGTTTGATTATCTCCTTATATTGATTATGGCAACATTATTGTCATCTCTTCTACCAACTATCCAACCCATGATGTCAACACAAATACGACTTACATGATATCCTGTAATTGTCCTTTCTACTAGGGGAGTTGCGGTTGTTGTCATCGCACTCCATATATTTGGGTGTAGTTGAATCCCACATGAACATATTAGAAGGGGAAGATATGGAGTGCGGTGACAAGAACTCCAACCTATTCCACTTGAATCAGATTGGGGAGAATTGGAGATGTTTTTCTTTCACCACATGTTAGGGTCAATTGTGTAGATTTCAATTTTAATTTTAGTAGCAGAGAGAGCAATGAAAGGATGCCATTATTGATCTCCTTAAAAGGAAGAGTGGTTAGAATATATTAGAATCCAAGTGACAGTTGCATGTTTAATCGAAAGATTGAGCGAGGGTTCTTTGGATTGGTGTTCATTGGTAAAATTACGAGAAGGAAAATAAATAGTAGTAAAAGTACACTCGTTTGGAGAACAATGAGAGCACTTTGACTGCTATATCTTTTCCTTATAACAGTTTTACTGCTATATATTTTCCTTCTACCACACTCTTCTCATCTCTACCATAATCTCATTTCATCTTCATTAACAATCACAATATTCTTCTACTAAGCACACCTCTCTCTCTCTCAATTAAATCTAGCTAGTCTTAATCCTTCCTTGATAACATGCTATGGGTTTCATTCCAAGAGGGAGTATCTATTTTACAAAATTGATATGCAAATCAAGTTGGTACTTGGAAACTTTGTAGGCATAGTCACTGCCTACTATCTAATCACATGCTCTGCATTCACTCATTCATTANTATATATATATATATATATATATATATATATATATATATATATATATAAAGTCTCCACTAGTTTCGACTCATAGGTATATTGGTCAATAATATTACCACTTGGATTGGTTTCTCCTTTTGGCAAGATAGTTCATCCTATTAAGGGAAACAATTTTATATAGCCAAAAAGGATGCTTCAACCCTATAGCTTGGGATTGCAGGTAACAAACCATGTAATGGGATCCAAAGAGCCTAGGAGGTATAGTCTTGGAGATGTATTCCTCTATAGAATATTCTTTACTAACCACTTTCAAGAATTTCTCAATAGTTAGAGGCCTCAATCATGAATATAAAAGAAAAAATAGAATTTAGGTTTCTATCATAAAGGAACATATACACCACCTTGTTTTTACAACTTATGACAAAACAATTGGGAAGTTTAATTAAATATGCATTTAATTAGCTTTTGATTCAAAGATTAAAGTATAATAAACTATTTAGATTTGTTTGCAAGTTTTATGGTGAAGAAGAAACCAAATAAGAACCTTTAGAAATTGAAAAACAAAAACATGACAACTTTATGTCTAAAGATGAACAGAGTCAAAATCCAAACACTTAATAGATTTGTTCTTTTGAAACATTTATAATCATTACAAAAATGAAATATAACTTTTCTCTAGAAGAGTCCCGAGTCCTCAAGTGTGTGTTTAGGTTCCAACAAAGCTAATTATTATGGTATTTCAACAATTTGGGATCAAAATAACCATATTTCTAAGTGTGGCACAAACACTCGGGTTATTAGAAAATTTCTAATTCCTTAAATGCATAATAAAAAATGATACTCGGCAAGCAAGAAATATAAACATTTTATAAGGTATAGTACTAGAGATTTGAATATTTGAGTTAAAAGGGACTAAATACAGATAATCGTGCCACTTAGTGGATTCCAAAATTTTATAATTGTCAAAAAATCAGACATAATGTGATGCCAATAAGGATAAAAACATTACAAAGTATTCAAAATGTCGCTCTTGCTAGAGAATACTAACTTCAGTCTTAATGGACTACAATATTATAAAACTTCAACACGAAGCTAGTTAATAGTAAATATTAAGACTCTTCAACATTCAAATTTGGAAGTTGGGTAGGATTCAAACTGGGATGAATGGACATAAGACACGAGGCTACCACATCTTGTGATGAAAGAATATGTCCCAATAGTTTAGGTGAAATTTGTTTGTTCTCCTATTGTGAACCTAGTAATAACTTCAAAATGGGAAATATTATTTTAAGTTTCAAAATTAATTTAGGAGTGCCACCCATTAACAATATCTTCTACCTCCATCTCATCTAGTGGATCCCAACAAAAAACTTACTTCTACCAAATAATCCCTTTCCTTGCATCTTCCCCCACCCATAAACATTAAAAATTAGATGACAACAAGGAAAAAATTGATGAAGGTTTTTCTTTCCTCTATTCCCTACATAAATTGACCTCCTCACAAAATTATGAGGTAGTGGTCTATCCTTTCCCTTCTTCTCTTAGAAGAAACTCATTGACTCATTATTCAAAACACTCGTGAGCTTGGTTGGTAAATTACCTTAATTAAAAAAAGGCCGTAATTGGTTTTCGTTTATGTTCATTCAAAAAGAAACCTACAAGAAGACATGATAAAGAATGATATCTCATTCAAAGTAAGTGAGCCTCCTGCTCACATTACTGAAACTTTTTTTCTAACTTTCCATAAAAAAAATTAGATTAAAAACATTCCAAAAATCAATAAATTTTTAGGACTTCGTTACCTTTAATTGTGATTATAAAACGAGAAGGTACTAAAATATAGGCTTTCATTATTGACCTATGAAGAATACTTGGGTGAAAAAGTTTAACATGCATTTCCAATATATACACATTTTATCTATTAATGTCTCCCCCTCTGAGGGTGGGAGGGGGGGGCATTAATAGATAAAATGTGTATATATTAGGGAGGGAGGGTAGGTGGGAGGGAGGGGCATTAATAGATAAAATGTGTATATAATAGGGTGGGAGCGGGGGGCATTAATAGGCATTAATAGGGTGGGAGGGGGTGGCATTAATAGATAAAATGTGTATATAATATATATACATTTTATCTATTAATGCCCCCCACTCCCACCCTCTATAGATAGAGGGTGGGAGCGGAGAGCATTAATATATACACATTTTATCTATATAAAATGTGTATATAATATATACACATTTTATCTATTCATGCCTCTCCCTCCCACCCTCTATAGATAAAGGGTGGGAGGGGAGGACATTAATATATACACATTTTATCTATTAATGGCCACCTCCCACCCTCTATAAACTATACATAAGCAACTTCAAATATAGCCTCTTGCATCTCCAAAACCACTAATCCCTAACATAGCATCCATGAAATCCCACTCAATTTTATCATACACTTTTTCAAAATCAAGCAAAGCTATACCTACCCATATTTTGGGCTAAATTTTTATCCTCATACCTTTCTTCCCAAACCAAGCAAAGCTATACCTACCCATATTTTGGGCTAAATTTTTATCCTCATACCTTTCTTCCCAAACTGAAATCAGGTTGTTCAATATTTAGATCCGCCCTAGAAAATCGTCTTGAGTGGAGGAGATTATAATAGGCAATATATTCATTGGTCTTAATGCAAGAGACTTATCTAGAATTTTGTATGACATTCAATAGGGCGATACGCCTCCAATAATTTAATAAATTTTAATCTCCAAACTTACATATCAAAATGGATAAAGCCCTTATTAAACTCTATTCCTAAAGTACCTTCATTGGTCGATAATGGTTCAACAAATTATGAGGTTTTATTTGAATTCCATAGACCTATAACATTATGATTCCCTTTATGATTTAATGGCCTTTCACAGGATATAGTGAAAAGACTTGACTTTGTAGTTTAGGTTTTTAGTTTTACAAAATTGGTAAAAATTGTTAAAAAAAAATCTTTTCTAAAACATCCATTTTCAATAGCTGAAAATATATATGTTTTAAAACTTAAAACATTAATGTTTATATTTCACCGAAAACATGGGAGTAGTAAAAAAAAATATTGAAATACTGATGGTCTTCTAAATAATAACACAGGGCTTTTACCATACATCGATGTGTTAGAAGACAAACCCAACGGATGAAATTTAGAATGCACCTATCCAGAAGTGTGATACAGAAGCACCGGTGCGGAAGTCAAGATAATATCCTGATAAAAATGCTGCGAAAACACCTTAATAAATTCAGAAATTTTGTGAATAGAACTAATAAATATTCAATGATTAGGCAAGGGAAAGAAAGCACGTTTTATGAGGAGCAAGCTGACCTGTATGAATTGAAAGAAACTTCGCGCCAGACGATTGATTTATGAGAGTCGTTATCCAATCTGTGGGAATATTACCCTCCTTGCGAGGCATGAAAAGCCTCTTGCGATTGACGATACTATCCTTGCTAGCCAGACGCAAGGCTAAATCCCGCAATACACGCCATTGCCAATTGCAAGAACACTTAGAATTGCATTTGCAAAAAATAAAAAATGGAGTTATAAATGATCTTATATGGGATTGAGAGGATTGATCATCAATGCGCCTATCCATATGGATATTGTGCAAAAAAGCGTTGCCCTAGTTGCATTGAAAAGACAATCTCAATCTCAGTTGCATTGAAAAGACAATTACAATACAAAAATGCATATCACACAAGGAAAGTACATGTAAACATTGTCATGAGAGCATTGAAATAATTATGTTCCAAAACTTTATATAAAGCTAAAAACATTTGTATAAATGAAAATTGGAAATGTGCTCATGAAAAAGAAAATGATAGATACATGTAAAATGGGCATACTGATTTTGAAAGTGATACGGATAATGAATTAGAGAGTGAAATACGTACTCAGAGATTAATACATGGATTCATAGAGTCACACCGCATCTATGATTTGCAAGACAAGATCACTGAGCTTGCACCATTTGAACCATTTGAAGGGCAATGTCCACTTGGAATTTTCAGGACAAGTATGCATAGGAAATGAATTTCCCAACATTGTTCTATGGACATCCACATGATGATGAAATTACAAAAAGGTTTATCTTCCAAAAAATTGTGCAATGGGAATTTCTACATGCAAGAGGTGATTTTGTGTATCACAAAACATATTTGTTTTTTAAAACAGTGTGGATTATTATTGACAAAGTGTTTTCTTTCATATGAGTACAAATAAGAAAAGGAAAACTAAGAGGAGGAAAGAAATTAGCAAAAGATAGTTTTTAGTGAGCTATGGTTCATGTAATCTTTTTATATTTTCTGTCAACAATTACTTTAACTATAATCACTGTAGCAAACCAAGATCATAAGAAGAAGATCCATGCACAAGTACACAAGAAATATCCCGGGAAACCCTTCTCAACATGGGAGGAAAACCCAACCAAATCCTTTGCTATATTCTTCAAGAGAAAGACCTCCCGCACCATCACAAAAACTAGCACACAAGAGGGTGCTCCAATTTTCATAATTTCAGACTTCAACATCTAAAATCATGAGATGACACAATGATAAGTGTGTTTCCTCAATGGGGATTCACCTTTATTTATATAAGAGTTGTCACATCAAGTGATGTGTCTATTGGCACAATAGGGCTGACCTCAATCACTCAAAACATAATTAATAATTTCCATATTAATTATCTTTTATTATTATTATTATTATTATTATAATTAACATTACTATTAATATTAATTTTTTTTTAGATTTATTATTAATCACATTAAGGTGGGGCCAACCTGTACCCTTTACATAACAATTAAGTTTGCATGTAGATCTCACTCTTGAACAACATATAGAAAGGATCTAATACACCCACTAGTGCTCATCCACTAGGGGCACATCCATAGGGATGTCATATCTCTGGCTCACTACATTACACAGAAGAACCAGATCTACACATGTTCACCTGTGCTCGTCCACTCTATAAATATGCTTTCTCACTGCCACCGATAGGAGAATCATCTGGAGTCTTCTCGTCAACTTTGTTGTCCAGAGGAGACTAATACATCATCTTCATTTCTGTTCTCATGACGATGCACTCAACACTTTGGGATTTCACACGTTCACCTTGTGCTCAGCCACATGCACGTCCTAACTCAACATATTGTTTTTTTCACTCGATAATCATCTGGAGTTCTTCTCTCTCTCTGAATGGAGGAGGTCATCTCTATGTTCCTAGCTCTGTCTCAAGCAGGAACCACGTACCCTTCTTAGGGGTTTTCTCTCAGGTTTTTAAGCTGAGAGAAAGACTTTACATAGTTGCTATGTTCCACATCTCACAGGTTTGTAAGTTGGAGGATGTCTCTCATAGTTGCATTCATCAACACTCCCTCTCAGCTAGGGAGACATTCTTCATCATGCCAAGTCTCACGCGGATGTATTTTAAATTTTTTCTTGGCCGAAGTTATCGACACTCCCTCTCAACTAGGGAGCCATTCTTCACGAAGTTAATTTGGTGAAGATATATGCAATCTTCTCATGTGTAGGAAGGTATTGTATGTGTACAATTTTCCTTTGCATCATATCTATGAAGTAAGGATATTTCATCTCATCGTATTTCAATCCACTAGGAAAAAATGGATTCTTAAGGACCTTTACTTACAGTTCTTGGTTATCATCATAGGATCCATCTCATGGTCAAGTAAATCTGTTTGAAGCTTGCAAAACCACATATCTTTGCACACTCGATGCTTATATACTCTACCTCTGTGGTACTCAAGGCCACAAATTTTTGTTTCCTGCTGCATCAAGAAACCATGGCAAACTTCACGGTAAGACAACAACTGGATGTGCTTTTCCGGTCCACTGTACTCTCTGCTCAATCTGTATTGGAATATTCTGTAAGCTCAGGTTCATACTGGAGGCATATCTCAGGCCATATCCAACTGTGCCTCATATATATCTCAATACATTATTTGTTATTGTTTAGTGAATCTGTCTCGGTTGACTCATGAAATGACTAAACACATTCACTGCATGGCATGAATCAAGTCTGGTGTTAACCAGATACATCAATGATCCAATCAGTTGTGGATCAGTCTTCGTCTGAATCATCATCAATATTTTTCTTTAAATCCATCACGATGGATTTTTCATTCAGTCATACTGAACTTCTTTAATGTTCTTCACTGTATATTTTCCTTACTTAGGAAAATCTTATCAATCCTCTCTCATACTTCTTATCCAAGAAGTAGTCCATCATACTCATATCCTTCATCTCGAAATCAGAAGTCAAAACTTACTTGTATCCAATCAATAATACTTTCTGAATAAGTTATCAAAATCAGGATCTTGTCACCAACATGGATCAAGTGCCTCATCATAGGAAACTCCCTCGGTTTGTGAGAAATCTCTGGCTATATATATCTCTTTGTATTTATCAATACTTCTATCAGCTGCATGCTTGATCTTATAGATCCACTTTGGAAGTCATCACATACTTTCCTTCTGATCTCTGAACATATTAACTGGAGCAATTGGATCAGCTGAAATAATGTTTGTCTCCCTATGAACTACTGAATGGGGAGAAGGCATTGTCTCATTGTTAATCTCCATCTAAGATTCTCTGGATCTTTGAAAGGCTATCTCTTCTGGAGTTATGTTTTTCAAAATCTAGTGAAAAACTCTTGTTATGAAAATATGTTGTTTCATGCATGCTTCTGCCCATAGAATCATAGAAGGATTATGATCATGCATCATTGCATTGGTTTCCTCAATAATGGTTCTATTTTTCTTCTTTCTTATATAGTTTTGACTCCCTCTGATTCAAGTGGCTCCCTCTGAAGAATAAACATCTTCCTTTGTTGTTAACCTGTCTGGAATAAGAAAACAAGGGGAACCAAAACAAGAATATCTCATAAAGGATAATAATGAGTACATATCTAGAATTAAAACAATTTAAGGATGGTTGTCTCGGTTACAACACTTGCTTGTAATTTAGCAAACTCTAGAACCATAGTTTAGAGGAATGACAATCAAACCTAGGGTCTTCACTTCCAGTGTGTTGTTCTTCTGAATACACTTGAGACTTCTCTGGGTCCATGATTTCACCAAGGGTTCCTTCCTCCTGCAAATACCTTTATGAAAATGATGAAAATAGTATATATATACAAGTGCATAGCTGAGTGTGTACACTTAATGGAGGTTCTGCTTGTTTGTCTTGTAGCCACCTATACCATGCAAGTTTCAGACGAAGTTTGCATCAACCTATACTGCTGCATTTTTTATGAGAGTATCACATATTAGTAATTCTTCCCTTATGTTGGTGGTCTAACTTGCTATGATTGTTCTGGCTCATCAAGGTCATGTCCATTTATTGGCCATGATCCATACTTGCTCAAATTCTTCCCAGGTTTTAAGAAGGTCACCCATATGAAATTCAGGAATCTACTTGAAGTGATGAGGATGGAGGAGAATCATTCTTTCTAGACCTTCTTGGTTGATCCAGATTTATTTTCGACACGAAATGAGAGCGGAGATATAATAAAGAAATGCACCGAGATATCACAGATATCCAATAATATAGCCAAAATGTATCATAGATGCAACCATAAACACAAATATACAGTAATACACAATTTCTATTAATGAAAGAAATGTATAGAGACTGTACAAATACAGAGTGAAAGACTCGCTAGAATGGTGGAAACTTATCTCTAAGAAGAGATGTGACACCCACTCACATTCGCAAGAAGATGATTACAATGAGGCTCTGAAGGCCTTATTACAATAAATAGGAATGCCAAACCCTAGACATCCAAAAACCTAACCCTATGAGATGAAGCACCAAAATTCATGTGGGCCCCGTTTGGGTAAGTTAGTACATCAACTTCCCAGGGTCGTAACTTTTTCATACGATCTCTGTTTTTGGCACATGATAGCTCATTGGAAAGGTATCGTTGAGGATATTCATTTTGGGGGCTCAACCATGCCTTTGGCTATCATTGAGAATCTCAATCCCGAAAAACCTTCATTTAGGCCCTCAAAATGGCCCCATAAGTTAAAAACTGCTAAAAATAGTAAATTACTAATATTTCCAGAAAATTGTTTTGAGCCAGTTGGAAAACATGGGTGGCCATCGATATCCACCTGGATCAATCCTCCCTCCTTAGGAAGCAATGGTCTCCATTGCGTTGAGTGACCGGGGGAGAGGGAAAAGTGTTTGTTGAATCTGCATCTTGATGAGTTGCTTTCCTTGTTGGAGAAGTTGTGTTGCTTAGCTTATTGAAGGTTGTCATGAACATGTGGTTGGAAGGGTTGGACCTTTTTAGCCAATCTGGCTACATGAGATGCATGTGTGCATAAGGAATCTTTGCGCTTTGCTGCAACCTTGTCGACCTGCTTCTATTGGATAGAAGGTGCTTGGGGCGAGGCTGTAGTGGTTGCAGTGTCCTTTTGTTCACCTTTTGAATAGATTGTGAAGAAGCTAAATTTTGTAGTATGATATACTACCTTGCAATACTTTTTAGGTGGAACATTAGTCAGAACTACCTCTAGTATTCTGTAGAGATGACCCCCCAGAGAAACAACGACACTGTGTGGTTGAGACTCATAAACAACATGGCACTTCCACATACATGGTTGGCCCAAGAGAACATCACAGACATCAAGTGGGGAAAAATCACATAATACCTCATCCTTGAAGGGTTGGATGTCGTATGACAATTGACATGGCTGGATGACACAAATATCTCGTCCTTAGCGAAGCCACTCGATGTTGTATGGTTGTGGGTGTAGTGTTGTCAATAATACCAACTATTTGACGACCTCTGCTAAGATGAGGTTCTTCTGGTTTTTTCTATCAACAATAAAATGCAGCGGGGTCCCATTCACCCACATCTGTGAATAAAAAAGGCGTTCCCCCTCTTCAGGATCTGTTGGTTCTTTTGGTTGAATTGTTGCGGTCGCGACAATAACAGTGGGGTTTGCGTCGATGATCTGTCTTTTACCAGTATTTTCATAATCATATTCTGAATCAGGGTTCATCTCCTTGTCTTTGATCTTGCCCACCAATGACTATTTTGAGTGACATTCATCGGTGTTGTGCCAGGGGATTTTGTGGAAATCGCACCATTTTTTGGTGTCCTTCTTTGTCTTCCTGTGACGCTTCTTTTCCTGTGGCTTGGAATGGTTTTCAGGAGACTGTTTGTTAGGGTCATCTTTGTCATACTTTGGTTGTTGTGGATTTGCAGACCCAAACTCCCATTTGTTTAGTGCTTAAATTTCTGCTTGATTTTAACAACATATCGATAAGCAGCGCTGAGTGATGAGATGTCCAGAAAATCCATTTCAGTTTGGATGTATCTGTGTAGAGCCCCACGGTATTTCAGAATCAAATGTCGTTCGGAGTCTTTGATACCCAACTTGGTGCGCAAGGTATGAAAGGTATTGGTGAACTCCAGAACTTCTTGGCCCCTCTCTTGCCGTAGTGTGGTCCATATCATGTATTGGTCCTCATAGTTTCCAACAGGGTAATATTGTTCCTTTACTGCATCCACAAACAAATCCCAAGTGGGCTCGGCCGCATATATTCCAGACTCCTTTGTGTAACTTTGCTCCTAGTAAGTTTCCCACCAATGTTTGACATGGGGGAGAGCTTTAAGGAGTGCGAAGGTGATCTTTCCCCTATTCGAAAAATGGTGAACAGAGAAATAACCATCTAGTATATTTAACCATTTGTCTAGGGCATCCACATCTATCTGACCTTCAAATATGGGAATATCAAAATTAACTTATACCTTGAAAGGAGAGGTGCTTCCAAAAGTGGCGATTTGATGAAGATGCGCCTGTTTCTATTGGAAGGTGTTGAAGGATGTGGGAAAAATTCTCCATCATTTCATCCCTCTGTCGCGTGAAAGCATGCTTAAGTAACAGATTTATAGGATCACCTGCTCCATCGTTTTTATTTTCTTCCACCATGGAGGGTTTCTTGGGCGTGCGAGAGCGATTGTATTCAAGAGAGACAATCTTGAGACCCAACTTTCTATACTCAGACCTCGTCGGGGACATGCATTGAAAAAAACGATGAAGAGCAGCCTGCTCTGATACCACTGATCCAGATTTATTTTCGACACGAAATGAGAGCAGAGATATAATAAAGAAATGCACATATATATCACAGATATCCAATAATATAACCGAAATGTATCAGAGATGCAACCATAAACACATATATACAGTAATACACGATTTCTATTAATGAAAGAAATGTACAGAGACTGTAAAAATATAGAGTGAAGGATTCGCTAGAATGGTGGCAGCTTATCTCTAAGAAGAGATGTGAAGGATACTCGCATTCGCAATAAGATGATTACAATTAGGCTATGAGATACTACCTTGCAATACTTTTTAGGTGGAACATTAGTCGGAACTACCTCTGATATTCTGTAGAGATGACCCCCCAGAGTAACAACGACACTGTGGGGTCGAGACTCATAAACAACATGGAACTTCCACATACATGGTTGGCCCAAGAGAACATCATAGACATCCTGTGGGGAAAAATCACATAATACCTAATCCTTGAAGGCTTGGATGCCGTATGACAATTGACATTGCTGGCTGACACAAAGATCTCGTCCTTGGCAAAGCCACCCGATGTTGTATGGTTGTGGGTGTGGTGTTGTCAATAATCCCAACTATTTGACGACCTCTGCTGAGAAGAGGTTCTTCTGGTTTTTACTATCAACAATAAAATGCAGCGGGGTCCCCTTCACCCACATCTGTGAATAAAAAAGGCGCTCCCCCTCTTTAGGATCTGTTGGTTCTTTTGGTTGAATTGTTGTGGTCATGACAACAGTAGTGGGGTGTGCATCGATGATCTGTCTTTTACCAGTATTTTCATAATCATATTCTGAATCAGGGTTCGTCTCCTTGTCTTTGATCTTGGCTACCAATGACTGTTTTGAGTGACATTCATCGGTGTTCTGCCAAGGGATTTTGTGGAAATCACACCATTTTTTGGTGTCCTTCTTTGTCTTCCTGTGACGATTCTTTTCCTGTGGCTTGGAATGGTTTTCAGGAGACTGTTTGTTAGGGTCTTCTTTGTCATACTTTGGTTGTTGCAGATTTGCAGACCCGAACTCCCGTTTGTTTTGGTGCTTAAATTTCTGCTCAATTTTAACAACATATCGATAAGCAGCGCTGAGTGATGAGATGTCCAAAAAATCCATTTCAGTTTGGATGTATCTGTGTAGAGCCCCACGGTATTTCAGAATCAAATGTCGTTTGGAGTCTTTGATACCCAGCTTGGTGCGCAAGGTATGGAAGGTATTGGTGAACTCCGGAACTTCTTGGCCCCTCTCTTGCTGCAGTGTGGTCCATATCATGTACTATTCCTCATAGTTGCCAACAGGGTAATACTGTTCCTTTAGCGCGTCCACAAAAAAATCCCAAGTGGGCTTGGCCCCATATATTCCAGACTCCTCTGTGTAACTTTGCTCCTAGTAAGTTTCCCACCAATGTTTGACATGGGGCAGTTCTTTAAGGAGTGCGAAGGTGATCTTTCCCCTATCCGAAAAATGGTGAACAAAGAAATAACCATCTAGTATATTTAACCATTTGTCTAGGGCATCCACATCTATCTGACCTTCAAATATGGGAATATCAAAATTAACTTGTACCTTGAAAGGAGAGGTGCTTCCAAAAGTGGAGGTTTGATGAAGATGCACATGTTTCTATTGGAAGGTGTTGAAGGATGTGGGAAAAAATCTCCATCATTTCGTCCCTCTGTCGCGTGAGAGCATGCTTAAGAAACATATTTATAGGATCGCCTGCTCCGTCATTTTTATTTTCTTCCGCCATGGAGGGTTTCTTGGGCGTGCGAGAGCGATTGTATTCAAGAGAGACAATCTCGAGACCCAACTTTCTATACTCAGACCTCGTCAGGGACATGCACTGAAAAAAACGATGAAGAGCAGCCTGCTCTGATACCACTGATCTAGATTTATTTTCGACATGAAATGAGAGCAGAGATATAATAAAGAAATGCACGGATATATCATAGATATCCAATAATATAACTGAAATGTATCAGAGATGTAACCATAAACACATATATACATTAATACATGATTTATATTAATGAAATAAATGTACAGAGACTGTAAAAATACAAAGTGAAGGATTCGCTAGAATGGTGGCAACTTATCTCTAAGAAGAGATGTGAAGGCTACTCGCATTCGCAATAAGATGATTACAATCAGGCTATGAAGGCCTTTAAAACAATAAACAGGAATGCCCAAAACCCTAGACATCCAAAAACCTAACCCTATGAGATGAAGCGCCAAAAGTCATGTGGGCCCCGTTTGTGTAAGTTAGTACATCAACTTCCCAAGGTCGTAACTTTTGCATACGATATCCGTTTTAGGCGCATGATATCCCGTTGGAAAGGTATCGTCGAGGAGATTCATTTTGGGGTCTCAATCATGCCTTCATATATCATTGAGAATCTCTATCCATAAAAACCTTCATTTAGGCCTTGAAAATGGCCCCAGAAGTTAAAAATTGCTAAAAATAGTAAATTACCAAAATTGCCAGAAAACTATTTTGACCCAGTTGGAAAAGGTGGGTGGTCACTGATATCCACCTAGATCATTGGTTCAGTAACATCATCAACGTATTTTAATGCTTCTAATGCAATTTCAATTTCCCAAGTTTATGCTCTGCGCTAAGTCTCAGGATCCCTTCCAAAAGATCCAACACAGTGAAGAATTCTTGTATAACTATTGAATCCTCGATCCTATTTGATGAATAATAAGTAGTGGAAGAAGAATGGTTTCTGCATATTTATGGTGTATTTTATTTAGCTATATGTTCATTCCACCAAAGTTAGATATTTAATAGTTGGCTTTGTTGAGAGTTCACACTGTCTGGATTCTCTAATACAATCCTGTAGCTGATATGTTGAGTTTTCATATTGTCTTGTAGTTTAATGTTGATAAGATGAGCTTCTCTAGGCAGTGACTACTTTTTCTATCATTCTGAGTTGCCAAGGGACAACTGGTGGTCCTTCCCTATTGTTTTGGAAGCTTGAAGAGGTTACAGTTTAGGCCTGTTGTCTTTGTAAGGACGGTTACCACAGTTTTGACTAGGTCCAACCCCATTTAATTTTATGCCACATGAATCTTCATGCCACAGGAAGCACTAAATCTGGCCCGCCTTCTTTCATTGGATGTTGGGGTATTTCTGTGGCAGTATTTGAGGCCTCCGGCCACCTATAAATGGATAGGTCCACCCTTTTACTTTATAACTGTAGGCTCCGACCTCCTTCATAGAATTTTGAGGTTGCTTGGGGTTTCTCCTAATATCCAACCCTTTCTCTATGGCTGCATATCCCAACCTCTTCTTTGCCGCATCGATGTTGCTCCTCTGGTCCCTTTTGGTGGCATCCCTAGAGGGCTTCTCTATGCTGCGTTTTTCTTTTAAGAAAATAGCCTACGGCCAACTGAGAAATTAGGTAGAGATGCAGCCATGTATTTTTCCACAGAAGTGAGAGGTTCGGCCTTAATTTTACCACATATTTTAAGAATAAAAAATCTGGCCCTTTTCTGTAGATAGCCTCAATCTTCCATGACCTTTATCAATGTGCAATTGGTCTTCTTCAGGACCTTCTCTGATACCATGTTAGTGTTTAGTGAGCTATGTCTCATGTAATCCTTTTAAATTTTCTGTCAACAATTACTTCAACCGTAACTACTGTAGCAAACCAAAATCACAAGAAGAAGAGCCATGCACAAGTACAAATGAAGTATCCTGGGAAACCCTTCTCAAAAAGGGAAGAAAACCCAACCAAATCCTTTGCTATATTCTTCAAGAGAAAGACCTCCCACACCATCACCAAAACTAGCACACAAGAGGGTGCTGCAATTTTCATAATTTCAAACTTCAACATCTGAAATCATGAGATGACACAATGATAAGTGTGTTTCCTCAATGGGGATTCACCTTTATTTATATAAGACTTGTCAGATCAATTGATGTGTCTATTGGCCCAATAGGGACGACCTCAATCACTCAAAACATAATTAATAATTTCCATATTATTTATCTTTTATTTTTATTTTATTATTATTATTATTAAAATTAAAATTAATATTAATATTAATTATCTTTTACATTTACTATTAATCACATTAAGGTGGGGCCAACTTGCACCCTTTACATAACAATTAGGGTTACAGGCAGGTCTGACTCTTGAACAACATATAGAAAGGATCTAATACACCCACAAGTGCTCATCCACTAGGGGCACATCCATAGGGTTGTCATATCTCTGGCTCTCTGCATTACACAGATGAACCAGATCTACACACGTTCACTTGTGCTCGTCCACAGGCATGTCCACTCTACAGATCTGCTTTCCCACTGCCACCGACATGAGAATCATCTGGAGTATTATTGTCAACTCTGCTGCTCGGAGGAGGCTAATACATCATCTTTGTTTTTGTTCTCATGAAGATGCACCCAACACGTTGGGATTTCACACGTTCACCTTGTGCTTAGCCACATGAATGTCTTAACTCAACAGATCGCTTTTCCACGGGATAGTCATCTGGAGTTCTTCTCTCTCTCTAAATGGAGGAGGTCATCTCTACATTCTTAGCTCTGTCTCAGGCAAGAACCATGTACCCTTCTTAGGGGATTTCTCTCAAGTTTGTAAGCTGAGAGAAAGACTTCACATAGTTTCTATGTTCCACATATCACAGGTTTGTAAGATGGAGGATGTCTCCCATAGATGCATTCATCAACAAGAACAAATATTGAAATCTGAAATTGGCTACACAAATTCTAAGAACATATGCATTTCCCCTCATTACCTGCAACAAATCAAGAAAAATCTATTTGCAATGATATAATAGCTGGGTCCTCCAACCTTTTTTTTCACGTTCACAAGTACAAAGCATCGGTGGAATGCATTAGTAACTACATTGATTGAGTTATATAGCACCAGAGAAAAAGGAAAACATGTTGAAACATTAGAAGACAATGGCATCAATTACCTTGTAAGAAAAGATCTAGTCGCATGTTGTTGTTACTATAGACATAGGATCAATGTTGTAAAACAATTGATATGTAATGATCAAACATTCTATGGGAAAGCAAGTGACCATTACTTTGTAAGATAGTTCCAAAATAGAGGAAGTGAAAATGAACATGGGATGTTGTGGATATAAGATGCTCCTATATATGGAAGGGACAATAACTCAAAAATTGAAGAGTTTTTGGACAAATACATAACCTTTGACACAGGACATTTGGATCCAGAACTTGCCAAATTCGATAGACATTACCATACGAGAAGTTGTAAAAAGAAAAATAATTCACATTGCAGGTAGAATTTTCCCCATGCCTACATTGAAAAGGACAAAAGTGCTTGAACATGCTAGTTTACTTGAAAAAATGCTTACTAAGAAGGTAAAGTCCTTGTTCGCATTTATAGAGAAAATAAATTATGACGACTTAATGAGATTAGAATATTTCTTGATGGAAATGGAACTAACAAAATATGAATACATACAATTAGTATGATGTACAATAAAACAACCAACAATCTTTCTAAAATGAAATTTTTTATATATTTGGAACAATAGTTTTGCAAAGGACATGCCAAATTTATGGGATGAAAATGAAAATTATCAATACGTGCTCAATTCATATGTTGTAGCATTGTATTGCAATTAATATATGACCAAATTTGAGAGGTCTATAACAAATGCATTTAGAAGAATACACAAGGAACATGAAAAAAGTGAAATCAATGCTATGCAAATGATATTTATACTTGGAAATACATTGCTTAACTTTCAACAAATGTTGACTCAACAAGTATTTCCTATAGAACTTTATTTTCCATTGAATTTAGTTCAAGAAAAAGTATCTTTATAAACACATATTTGATTGATGAACACACATTTATTCTTAAGCCTCCATTTCTATTAAAACAAGAACCTGACAATTTACAAGATGTAATGTACCACCCTATTATTGATTATTACATTGAGCATGCACATGCTCTTAAGCATATTTTCTTTGCAAAATTCATGTCCAAATACAAGAAAAATGGTAGACACGTAAAAAACGAAAAAACTGAATGTAATACAATTTGTCAAATACAACAAATACATTGAATATGAAATTTTTTGCAGAGAGAAACTATTGCTATATGTTCCATTTGAAAAAAAATGAAGATACATTAAAATATAACTTGCCAACATGGAAAGTTGCATATAGTTTCTACGAAAGTACAATACAAACCAATAAAGATAAGTTCACATACAACATCAATCCAACATGGGGAAATTTAGAAAATGTAATTGAACAAGTAGAAAATAGTCTCATGGATATTGACAACACAATGAAAAAAGAACAAAGAAACAAAATCCATTGCAAAGAATATGATTTGTCCACATATTTTCAATGTCTTCGACATTCAAATATGAAAAGAACCATTAATATTGGGTTTCAAGTCATAGATCATCCATTCTTCATGGAAAATGAGGAATATTACTGAATTAGAAGAATGCTAAATAGAGAGAAACATGCAATTGTCAAGGACGTTGTATTGAAAAAACATAGGGACATGTCCATGCCAGTGTACTTGTTCCTTACATGTGGAGGAGGAACATGCAAAAAATTTACAACAAATGTGATATTCTAAATGTTTATACAAATTTACGATGCACACAATACAATTGATCCTTTGAAACCAAAAGGAATAATATTGGAATATACAGGTAAAGATGCATAGAATGCAGGTGGAATGACAACCCACTTTGCATTGCTAATTCCTTTTAACAAGTTCTATTTTCTTCCACTTGGCAAAGAAATGTTAGACACTTTATCAAATTTTTATCAATAACGACAACTTGTTTTCATAGATGAAGCTTCTTTGATTGGAACTTTATTCTTATATTCCATTGACAATCATTTGAGGGGCATAAAACATGTACATGAGATGGTATTTTGTGGTGATATTTATCAAGACCAACCCATACAATATTCTCTAATTTTGAACAACCTACAATGAACATATAAACAATAACACATGACTTTTGGAGGTATAATGTAAAATGCTTCAAACTGCATACTACAAAGCGCCAAAAAAATGAAACTTTTATTATCATTTTGAATAGGATGCATACAAATAGCTAGATAACTGTTAATTTAGCACATGTCAATACAATTTGCATGTGACCTGCACCAAATGATCCAATATTTCCTTATCTATTTTACAAAAATAAAGATGTTGCAATGCACAAAATAAAATGTTGTCTCTCATGCCTAGCAATGAAATTTTAATCAATGCAATTGATGAAGAGGAATAGAATCATGGTTGTGTGTACCACACCATCAACATAAATCTAGTTTTCCCTCACAATTTGCCAAAAAATTAAACATGATAGTTGAAATATATGCTTGCAACTATGATTCACAATATGGGTTGGTGAATGGTGCATATGGAATAGTCAAAGTTTCTACCAAGATGAATACAGTTGATGTACTATGGATTAATTTCTATGATCTACATATTGGACATTACCAATCCAATAAGCTAGCTCATATATATAGGAGAAACATCTCCCAAGGTTGGATAATTGTTCCTCGAATATCAAGGCCAATGTCGATGAAAACAAGGACAAGTCATTTGAAAATTTGAAAGCAATTTCCAATTCAATTTGCATGTCTGCGTACGATACACATATCACAAGGCTTGATACTGGATAATGTTGAATTTGACCTTTTTGGGATACAAGTAGATGGACGGGTTGACACAACTTTATATTATGTGAGAAACATAGAATCATTGTATATGCTAAATCCTCTTACAAAGGATAATTTCAAGGTCAAACAAAAAGTTGATATTGAAATGCAAAAGTTGTGAAGTAGTGCAAAATAAAATCTAGAATATGACCATCAATCCACATAACCAAAATCATGCATCTCAATTATTTCTCTAAAAAAACATAATTTACATGCACATATTAATGACATACTCAGTGACTATGATACAATGTAATCTGATATTTTGTGTTTGCAAGAAACATACATGACACTATCTACGAGAGATGAACAATTTGCAAGTTTCACTTGCACATCAAATTGCATTAAACATGGAGTGATAATATTGATCAAAAAACATATAACAATTTTGAAAAATGTGAACTTTGAAGAACATAATGTAGAAGCCATCTTAGTAAAAGTAAGAATTCATGAATTGCATATTGTAGTAGTCAACATATATGCTACACCACGTGCAACTTTTCCCAACATAATGGATTACATTACAAAAGAATATTTGTCTATTTCAGATTTGAACGAGATCATCATTGTTATAGGAGACTTTAATATTGACGAGCTGCAAATGACAAAGCACAAATATTGGAAAACTACATGTGCAATTACAATCTCCACCTCCTCTTGGAAAAG
Organism: Picea engelmannii; assembly: GCA_009831015.1. Taxonomy (NCBI): domain Eukaryota; kingdom Viridiplantae; phylum Streptophyta; class Pinopsida; order Pinales; family Pinaceae; genus Picea; species Picea engelmannii. The sequence continues at coordinate 132,008 of ML783611.1, read as the reverse complement.
ATGTAACATCCCGCTCTGACACACTTGCCAACTTATTATTTGAGGACACTTGCTCGCAAGTGATCTGGATTTATATGATGATAAAACTTTTCTTTCATTATGATGCTTTGAGTTATATGACAGGATGTTTGTACTACCTTGGTGTAGACAGGTGCTGCTGACTCAGTTTCTTTGAGTGTGCAGGGTGTCAGACCTGGAGGATGCAGAGGCATCTGTGGAACTCCCTTGGACTCCGGATTGAGTCAGGGA